>VYXC01012985.1:555377-766734 GCA_013397175.1 Platysteira castanea | reverse complement strand
AAAAAAAAACCTCTGATTTTCTTGGTTTTTTACTTGAAGTGCTGTCAGAGTTAATAATTTGATACATCCGTGATGAATACTCTTAATGGTGGAAAAGGGAACTTGAAAAGCTTGGCATGCTTCTGAAAATGGTTGTGAGCAGATGATTCTTCTGTCATGGTTTCTAAAAATGATGATGGTGTAAAAGCTTCCCAGAGTGATGCTGTCAGTCTTATCATACTGTTTATCATGACCTCTTAATTGCAAATTCTTGAGGTAGAAGTAGCTGTTTCAGTGCCCAGTTGTAGCTTTCGATGTTGAAGGATAACACTGAACTGTTCTAGCAATTGTGCCAGAGTTCTCTTTAGTTTCACCCCAATATAAAATTAAAAATACAGAAATGGGGTGTATAAAGTGTTTTAATTAGACTTGACAAGACAAGCCACTTGTATTGCTACTTGCATGTAAACATGGGGGTTTTTTTTGGAGAGAAACCTCACAGGAATGAGGCAGGTGAAAGATCCTCAATATCTTGAGTGGAAAGATGAATTACAGTGGTGCAATTTTTTGTTTGGTTACTCTTCAGAGTTCAGAGCTTTTGCCTCTGAAAGGGTTTTTCACCACAGAGATGTAGCATGTGTGCTGCGTGTGTTGTGCATGTATATTTGCCTGCAGGTCCACACAGGGTTTCTTAGCTGGCAGATGCTGCATCTTTAGCAGGACTTCAGCCAGTTAAAGCCCACATCTGGTGATTTAAACTTTTCTCCAGAACAGTTAAGATGCAGAGAAAGTCATCTTGCCTTGTACAGTGTGGTGGAAAGAAGCCACCAGTGCTTAATTTTTCTTTTGCAAATCTGTGAGTTCTGTGATAAACCAAGAAGCCCTAAACCACATTATCTGTTAAATTCTATTTTTATGCAACTGTGTACAGGTGTCAAAGTACATCTCATTATCACAGGGGTAGAAAGAGTAATGCATTAAATTGAATGCTTTTGAACACTTGTGTACAAAGTCTAGTGATGATCAGTTTTTGTCTTTTTCCTAAGTATATTTGAAAATTTCGAATAAAGCATTTGCATTACTTTATATCTTCATTTTTAGAGATGTTTTCAAGTTCTCCTGTCCTTCTTCACAAGGCATCATTTCCTTCTTGCTGCAAAGAAGGTACAGCAAAACTGATGGGCAAGCTTAAAGTTCACACATAGTTTTTACTGAAGCTTCACACACTATCTTCCTGCATGCTCTTGCTATACTTTTTGTGATAAATCTGGCACTTAAAAAACGGTGACTCAGACATTTAAATTTACTGTCATCTTCCTAGTTAATCATCTTGTTATTCAGTTGTACATAATGTTTATTTTATTGATTGTATTCATAGAGGGTCAAAAGTGTGAAAACATCTTTGTTCTAAGGGAATATCTACAGGGCAGAATTAGGAATGAAGTGCCTTTTAGAACAGATTGTATATTAAATTTTAGGATGAAGCTAAGAATGAATGAAGCCGAGTCGTTCAAAATGCAGAAACTAAACAATCCCCACCATAATTTTGAAATTAGATTAGAAAATGGATGTTAGAAATCAAGATGATGGTGTATGCCACCTACAGCGGGAGAAGGAACTGCTGGTGTGGAGATGTGGAGTAGGACTGTTTAATCAGGTAGATGACAGACTTTAAAGAGAGAAATGTGCTTAAAGTCTCTTCTTAGCTGTAGGGTGCAAATAATGACAGCTGTGTTTTGAGGTTTTCTTTTTGAAAGCATCCACACGTGGTGGTTTTTTTTGTTCAGGTACCCAAACCATAAGCTTCCTCCCTGCCAGCTTCTGTCGATTCCGTGGTACCAAAAATTATTCTTACCTGTGGCTGCTGCTGTCTCCTCCCTGTCCCTACCTTGCATCCTCTGCATTGTTCAGGCTCCAGTGGCTGGTGGGCCATACCCATCCCTCACCCAGCAGAAGGCATCTGGGATGGGAACCTGGGCACAGAACCCTGGTGCAGCCCAACAGGGGGACGGTGAGCACTGGCAGTGAGTGGGGCAGGGAAAGGGCAGCTGCTCATGAAAGGCAGGATGGTGCTGCCACCATGGATCTGCTGTTTAGGCTGTGTGGTCTCGTTTGTGAACTGGAAATGGAAGGGAGAAAATGTTGAGTGTAGTGTTAATGTGGCATGTAAGTTATTGGTATGATTGGAGAACTTTTTGCCTCTTAGTTGACATCTGTGAGGCTTGTGAAATTTCATGTGGTCCTGGTGTGGTGAGGAGTTTGAAGAACTCTCAGGAGGTTTGAAGCTCATTCTGACCATGACTGTTGCTTACTCTTACAGTGTTTTGCGTGACCATCTGTGTGTTATTTTTCATTTATTCATCATCTGTGTTTCTGCTGTGTAGCACTTAGAGCATTGAAGCACAACAGTGTTTATTTTTAAGAAAGTGTTGGTGCAGATTGCAAAGTAAATGCTGTGTCTTGGGAAGTGGGCAAGCTGCATGTGCCAGCCAAACAAAGACATACAACATGAGCTGTCACTGAGTCAGCCTGGGCAGCAGATCAGAAGGGCTTCTGCATTATGTACCATTGAGCACAGAGTCCTCTCACAGACTCCTCGTGTAAATCACTTTTCGACATGCCTAGTCTGTCTTCAGAGGCTCCTTTTGCCAGCATACTGTATAAGCAAGTCATAGCTGTCCCTGGAGACTCAGAGTTTCCCTGACATCAGTAAGTAAAAGCTCTGCAGCACAGTCTTAGACAGCTGATCTTTCTTCTGTTCTTTTGAAGTAGTCAGGTCCAGTAGTACACGACAACAGAGGAAGCACATCTTACCTGCTCTAACGGCTTAATAATTTTAGATAATTTATTTTAAAATGTTACCATATTTTGGATGCTAAATTTAGGATTCCTAAGTGTTACTCTTTTGCATAAAATTCAGTGGCTGAAAGCTATGACTGGAGTTCCAGACATGATGGTTGTAAACCTGCATGTACAGATTAAAATAATTAAATGCTAATTATCACTAGCCCAGCATGTGGCCAGTGTTGTAAATGAAAACAGTAAAATTTTGTTGCAATGGCATATTAAATTTTGTACTTTGGCTGTAAGAACAAGAGTCAGCCTCTGTCTCCTGTCACCCTCTCCTGTCACCCCACTGAGCTGCCAACATTTTGAAAAGCAAAATGCTTACTGTACTTTTGTCATGTTCCGGTCTTTGTTAAACCTCAACCTGTGATTTCATTAACTGCCTAAGGGTGCCCCACAGCAGGTGAATCAATCCAAGCTGAGTTGGTTGGTAATCCCACCAACCCTCCCCTCCTTGCCCTGCCACTGGCAGTGGCACCAGGAGCCCTCAGGTGGGCTGGTGAGACCCAGCCCTGTGTGGTGGCAGGGGCCACTGTCTGCAGCCAGCTTGGCTCCTCAAGCCAGTGCATCACTCGTGTGACTGCTCTTCCCAGGGCTGGGATGGTTTCTGCCCCTCTGGTTGGCATTCAAGGTTGTTTAAAATGCAAACGTGGATTGGCAGTGCTGGTGAAAGAAGCAGTTGCTGATGTTTCCCTTCTGTCACACTCTTACCCCTCTGTCAAGGAAGGTGCTGTGTCCTCAAATAAATTAGGGGGCTGCTCTAGGTTAAAACTAACAGCTATTTTAATGCCAAGTCCCTGCTCTGGTTGGCCCTGTGGCTGCATAAGTGTTTGCCTCCAGTACCAGGAAGGGTGTGAGAACATGTGGCCAAAAGTAAGAGGCAGACAAGGCTTGCTTTTGTCTGTGGCTGTTCTAATTTAAAGTGCCTTCAAGTGTTTATTGAGCTGTGGCCTTGCTTGTGGCAGTGTGGGGTATTTTATGTTGTGAAACATCTGTAGTGGGATGAAATGCCCCGACCAGTGTGTTACTGAGGCAAATAAATGGCACAAAGATCAAAGTGGACTGTGCTTGTTTGCTTGTTAAGAAAATTAATTCTGACAGAGGAACGGATTCCTTCCTGAAGAACATCACTCTATGGAATTTGGTGGATACAGCAATGAGTTTGGAGGGCACAAATAAGGGCATTTGAAAATACTTGAAAAAGCTATTTAGAATTTGATGTCTCTGTGGTCTTAATTCTTTAGTGTTTCTTATTCATGGAACTCTTTTGTTCTTTGTGTAAACTTTCTTGCCCACACTGAGAAAAGCAAAAAGCAGATGCAGTGTCCTTTAGTGGTATGCTGATAAAAAGCAGGGAAATGCAGAGCACAGGAGCTGAACAGAAGAGGAGAAATTATAGTAGTGCATTGAATCAGAAAGAATTGTGTATTTGAAGTTAAAATGAATGCTTTAAATTACCCTTTTTAGCTTACATAACTCTAATAGATTTGGCTTGACCTTTGCTTAGTTAAAAAAGTTTTAATTACATCCAGTATTTAGTCACAAATATACAGAAATTCATAGCTTACATATGTAAAATCTTCTCAGGAAATCCACTGGTTAAATTAAGTCTGTTCAAAAGGCAGTGCTATGTGTTAAAATTGAGATCAGTGTTTTGATATGCATCAGTTATGCTTTATAGATTATAATATTGAACTGTCTAATGTCTTTATCATTCAGTCTTCTCCAAGTAAGGAATGGGAAAGTATTCATTGGTCTAAAAAACTGGTTTTTAACATATTTTGATAGTGGGAACAAGATTAGCAGTCACTAACAACAGCTGTTCTCAGGGGGGGAAAGGTTCTGATTGATTGACTTCCACAACTATAAAGTCTAGTTAATCTTTTTTTTTTTGAGGGTATTAATAGACTACTTAGCACCCACTCTTGCATGTTCAGTATTCTTTCATTTTATTAAATTCCACATTTTCTTCAATTATCAAAATCCTATGGATTTGGTATGTTTGTGTTGGTCCGAGTCCTATATTTTGTTGATGTAAAGAACTTGGCTTCAAGAAATTATTTTCAGTCATCTGCATGATTGCATCAGACATCAGTGTGCCATGGCCTGGGGATCCTATGGAATCTGTCAGGAGGCTTCATCCAGACTGCATCCAGAGGTCCCTGGAGAAGAGATGGATCGTTCTCCTGATGACAGCAGTCTGCCTTCCTCTGCCAGCTGCTAAAGAGGTGCCTGTGTTTCTAACACAAGTTTTGGTGAAGAGCTGAACATTTCCTCTTTGCTGTGGACTTGGTCCCCAGGACATGTGAAATTGGATGCACATCTGCAGGCCCTCCAAGTGTCAGCTGTGATGTGTGCACACGAGTGATCTGGTGGTTCTGCTAAGGGCTTTATCTATCCTGCGAGTGCAGGGGGTCTGTGGTGTGACAGAGAAGTCTGAAAGAAAGCAGGAGACTTGTTCAGCTGTGTACTGACAACAGAGGTTGTCAGCCCATCCAGGAATAATTGATTAGGGAACTGAAGTCTCTCCTCAGTGTGTTCTCAGATATTCTGCTCTCATGTGCACAGATTAACAGAAGCAAAAGATTCTGTGGCACTTAATGACCTCCAAATGAACAAAGTGGCTATCTTGTATGTGCTGCTGTAGTGCAAAGAATTGTACTTTTCCTTTTCCTTCAGAAATTGCTGAGTATTGCGGATTGCTCCTCTGATGCTGGATGTGCGTGCGTGTCTCTGGGGTTCATCAGTGGTGTTTAAATAAGTATGGCAGAAATGATGAAGCACCATGTCTCATGGAGAGGCTCAAGAACTGCCCTTTTATAGTACCAATACAACAGAATGTGGTTTCATTGTTCTGCAAGTTTCACTGGAATTATAATTTTTAAAATTTTCCAAATAGCTTATGAGTGATGCTGCTGCCCTTGGCAGACTGTATATGCCACAGTAATCTTCAAATTCTTCAGGCATGAAGTGTCTGGCATTTCTGTTATCACTAACCTAAGTGAAATACAATAAAAAGATCTAAAATGTCCACTCGGAATGAGCTACTTTTAAAAATTTACTTCGTAGTAAGATGCTGCAGTTCAGCACAACTGTTCTTCCTTTCTCTACCTTTCTAGTATGATTTGGCAGCACGTTCTTTAATATGGATATAGGAGTATTTTTCCTCTCATGTTTTCAAGAAAGCCTACAACAAAAAGGAGGTTTGAGATTGGCATTTCCGTAAAATTGTGTGAGGCAAATTAGAAAGTTTTTCTCTCTAGCCATGGGAAACAAGACACTGTTCCAAACTACAGGGGGTAATGTTGTCATTTTTTAGTGATATGTCTTTAAAGGAAAAAGCCCGATGTCTTTTTAAAACTTAAGATATTTTATTTGCATTTTATCACCTAAATGTGTTTAGTTGTTTTGGAGATCTTTTGCTTCTCCCATCAGAAAGCTGTGCCCTGTTTGTTCATCATGTGAGCGAAGTGCAGGTATCGTTTCATGCTTGAGACAGCTAAACAGCAAGCTAGTGGAGAGAAGTGTTTAAATGAATGTTAGGCATGATCTTTTCTACTTTAACTGGAGAAATTTACAGTTTAAATACATTTTAGTTCAAAGAGAAGACACAAGCCCTTATTTGTCTTTGATTTCCAGCAGCATAGGCTTAAGATGCAGAAATGTGGGAAAGAATCAAATATACAGAATCATGTGCATTATTGATATTCCTGGTGTTAAGAAATAGTATTTGTGTGGTTACTGCATGGCAGTAACAGGCCTATTGAAATGAGAAATAACTTCTGAGCATTCTAGTTCATGCAAGCATTTTTGTTTTCCTTAAAATGCACTCAGAACAGGGTATCTGCCCATACAGGTGGAAGTTCCTATGATTTCATGTTTAAAAGGCCACTGTTTCAGCATATCTGCAGAGTATTTTCAATCTGTGAATTAATAAGCAGTTGTTTACCCCATCATGGAATAGGAAAAACACAGAACTGGTTGATGGCTCATTGCTTTTGTTTAGGACATAACCTAAAACTGACTGCTGCTTGTGTTGATTATTATTTTTGTATCTGCAATAAAGAGTTTTGAAATGCTAACCCCAAATATATTCACCGTGAATATATTTGTTGTTTTTGTTGTTGTTGATATAATAAATTCCATGCATTTCGTAATGTGTGTGAGTACTTGCTTGTAAAAAGCCATTTTACTAGAAAAGGAATCCTTTATTGTTAAGTGTTAACATGTTAAGACTAATCAGAAATCTGACATTTGGATGCTTAGTGGCTAATAAACCAAGGCCATACAGGTTCTGCATGATAAAGCTTTCCCTTTTCTTAGGTTTATAATGTGTCTTTTGAAAGAAACCAGGATTATAATGATATATAAAGCATGCGGTTTAAGTTACCTCTTTGTAGTGCTGGACAATGGTGTCTCGTGTTAGAAAAACCCTAACTTACAAGAGTAATTTATCAGCTGTCCCTCCAAAGGAAATATTTGCCATGGGATAGAATAAAGTGTTTTAAAGCAAATTGCAGTAATAAAAACATGGCTGAACAACAGCTTTACAAATGAACGTTTTGATTTTACTAAGCAGATATTGCAGTTAACTTTTCCAAGGATGTATAATTTTGATTCAAGACTGCTAGCAAAATAAAAAGCTGCAGTTTGCATCTGCATCTGTTTATGATTCTGTGTTTACCAGCAGCACTTTAGCTTTTGTAACATGCAGCTATCTTTCAATGTGCTCGGATTATAAGGAGAATAGTTTTTGTCAGCAGAAATTAGGTGTGTTTGCCAACAGGTTAATCAGACCTAGTTAAATTAATCACAGGGGTTTTGTTCCACATCACTTCAGTGCATTGGACTTAGTTCTCCACTCAATCTTGCATGTAATACATTTAAGAATTTTGAAATTTACTTAAAATTCTTAAATATGTGTACAATTTTTGTACCTAAAGCTTGGCTTACCTTTTCATATTTAGCAGAGGAACTACACATATTATTGTGTAGTATGAAGCACTTCTAGCTGTCAAAACAAACTTCTGTCAATACAAATCACGGTGATCATTGTCAACATTACTCTGAGAACATTCACATTTCTAAACCAGCACAGAAATGCTTATACTTCTTGTACTACATACTGGGGGAAACACATGTCTAGCTGTTGAGTGATTGAATTTATCAGTTTGCTATTTATAATTTGATATTGACAATATACAATGTGTGCTCTTGTTTTTCCATTTGATAAACAAAATGGTTTTAGTAGTGTTATTGCTGTTTAAAATTAATACTCATATATTAGGTAGAGGGCTCCAGGTTGGAGTTATGATTTAATTTGTTGTGCAAATGCTGAAAAAGTGAGTGTGTTCTCCAAATAACAGTGAATTGCAGCATTGAAATAGTGGTACAGCAGGAAACAACATATTAGCAGTTTGGTAATGGTCAGAGCTGTTTTTAAGTCACTGTATTTTATTTGCTGTCCATTGGCTTTCTACTTTTTCATTGTGTTGTGAGTACAGTAACACAGTAAAACCCGTGTGCTCTTGTTTTATTGTTAGGTTTCTCTGTCCTTTTCAGCATCTGTTTCCTTCTGTACTGAGGTGTTGAGGAAAGATGAAGTAGCAGGGACACTTCCTGTACTGTCCATGCTGTTCTTTAAGCCATTATGGATGAATTTCCATCTCATTGAGGAAGTTGTAGCAGCTCTCTGGTCACCTGGGATGATAAACTAAGCAAAAGGCAAAGTTAGTTGAATGGTTTTTTCTCACCATTACTGTGTCATTTGCATGTGAGTTACCTTGGCGTTTTCTCACAACATGGTTGGTATGGTGTGAGGTGAGGCTTTGAAGATGAACATGGGAGCTGATTTCTTTTTCTTCTTTCGTAGGTGATGGGTGTGGGCACACTGTGCTGGGCCCTGAGAGCGGGACCCTGGCCTCCATAAACTACCCCCGGACCTCTCCCAACAGCACCGTTTGCGAATGGGAAATCCGTGTGAAGCCTGGGCAGCGAGTTCAGCTCAAGTTTGGTGATTTTGATATTGATGACTCAGATTCCTGTCATTCCAGTTACCTCAGAGTTCATAATGGCATTGGCCCCAACAGGACAGAGATAGGTAGGAGCTTTAATTATCTCTATTTGAGAACTGTTGTCTTGTATAGAACTCGGGTTCTTGGGTGGAAATTTGTTGTTACTTTTTAACAACAGCTGTATGCTAAATGCAACACAGATCCTATAATAATCTTTCATTTTTGAGATTCTCAAAGGAAGCTCCACTGCAATGTGAGGTTTTTTTCTCAGCCATTTCCCAGTAGCTTGTAAAGTTCTTGTAAGGAGTGGAGAGGGAACTGTAAAACCAGAAGCATCTTCATTTAAAAAAAAAAAGATGTATGTGTGTGTGTATATATATATATATATAAAAAAGATACATACATGTATGTGCATATATATATACACACACATATGTATTACCTGAAATGCCTTTCTTTTTATATGGATTCACTCTGCCTTGAGCTGTTCATCTTGGTGGTGTTAAAGGATGTCAGGCTTCAAAAGGTGTGTCGTTCAAATATCCTCCATCTTCTGATAATGTTCTTAGTTTAATTTTTGTTCTCTTCAGGAGAATTTCATGACTAGAAGTCAGTGGGGTTTTTTCATATAGCAGTGTGATGTTGTCATCTACATTAAGGTACCTGTAGAGTGTTAAGACTCTTGTGGTTACTTCGCATAAAAGTCAAAATGAATTGTCCTTCTTCCTTCTCTAAAATTAGTTGTTATTATGCAGATTAACTTTATTTTCTTTCCTGAAGCTTTAACTTGGAGAGAGAGAAAGAGAGATTTACTTCATTGAGACTGTTTTTGTGCAATTCAAATGCTGATCCCTCTAAACTGAGTCTTTTTCTAAAGAGGCTAGTGGAGTGTTAGCTTTGTTAACCCTCTTTTCTAACTGTTACCTAGGTAAGCGTGTGTGAGAATAAGTATGTGCTTGGAGCTGCTGAGCCAGACTTGGTCTAAAATAGGAAACACTGAACGCCTTAAATGGCAAGGAACGTCAAGTTCTGATAAGTCCATTACTCACTTTTACAAGGGACTTCATGGGTTCGAGTAAATTCCTGCTTCATTTTTTTCTCTTACTTTTCAGCTGTGGCCTGCTGGCGTAGCAGCACAGTATGTTGAGCAAATGTGTGTGTTGTTCTGCTCTTAATAAATTAAATCACAGGACAAACAGTGATTTAACAATGGCAAATACAGATGATGCAGGGTTTGGGGTTTTTTCATGTTTGAAGCAACAGACACTGGAGAGATTAAACAGTGACTTGAATTTTCTTGGGAGAAATGTGGATTTATCCTAAGTTTTTCCATTCAAGACTACTGACGTGGTCTAACATTAAAATACTTGTTTTACATAAAATCTGAAATTCAGTCCTACCTTTTTTAACCCAAAATGACTTAAAGGTTGGCTGGTTAGATTAAAAAATAAATTGTTAGTGGGTTTATTGATAAACAGAGAGGGTTTCTAGTGAAGCTTTTAAGGGCTAGTGTTTATTCCAAGCCTGTTGAGTACTTACCAGGAAATGAAAAGAAGATTCGAAGGCTCAGTGTTAAGTTTGTCTCTAGTATAAATAAGATCTAGAGGAGTTTTTTATTAGATTTCATTACAGTCCAATCACTGTGCATCTGCAGGCAGATGTACTTATTTAAGACATGGGAATTCCCTCTCCTGCTATAATGTTGCTGTACAAAAGCACTTGGGGTCCTTCAGTGCATAAGTACAGACAAAACAGCAATATTTACATCTCCTGCACATACGGTTGAGAGAGGTGTTACTGCAGTCATGCTTTGTCCCTCCTAGTGTTTGCTTTTTTAAAGATTGACAAAAATCAGGCAGGAGGCCAGGAAGAGTTAGAAAAATGATTTATAGTCTCCAAAGTGTGTCTTGCCATGAATCATAAGGTGCACCACTCTACAGTTTGTCAAAGGCCGCATGTCCATGGTGCAAGCTGCGCTGGAGAGTTTATCCAAGCTAGATTTAAATGGCTTGCACTGTGTATTTGCCTGAAGAAGGGAATAAATGGTGTTTTCAGAGGAGTCTCATGATGGTCAGTCATGTAACAAGATCCAGTGGCTGAAAACAAAACTTAAAAAAGGGAAGAGAAAAGGTTGTTTTGGTATAATGTACAATTTATATTTAAGTATTGTAAAATCTATTTTCTGGGTTTTATTAGAAGATACTCTTGCTTTGTTAAAAAAAATACCTAAATAAGCAACATCTAGAAAGCTCTGAATAATGATAGGAATTTGTATTTTAACTTTTTAAAATTTTTTAAATTATTGTATTAGTGTTTGGGAGTGCAGATCGCTTTTTAAAGGAAATTGACATACATATTCCATTTATTTTTTATTATATTTCTTAAGGACTATTCGTGCAGGACAGTGTTATTCCACTTCCTCTAATTTAGTATTGTAATTTGCCTTTATTTGAGAGAGGAGTCTTGCCTGTTTTTCTGCTATTTTACAATACGATAACATGCTTATTATGAGGAAAGCAAATTGAATGATGAGCTGAAACAGAGGCAGTGTCATTTACTGCTGGCGATTATCCACTTTGATTATCCACTGCAGAATCTTAAATAGGGTTATAGATGGTTTTTGCAGTATCAAATGATCAAGGTAGCCTGTAGAACAGAAGATTATTATTTTCTAAACAGATTAATTAACTGGTCAGTATCTTTTCAGAAGTTTCTAGTTAGTAGGACTGGAGAATTCCATATTGATTGGAGTCTGTTTAACAGCCATTCACCCTTGAATGTGACTTGGTAGCAATTCTAGAACGTCCAAGGGCAAATACTGTCAATATCTGCAGACTCCAGCAGCTGAAACTGTGTTATTTTTGTTCATTTCATATGGCAAGAGAAGTACCCTGGTAGAGAACCTCTGTGACATTTTTTAGGTGTGACAAAACAGAAGGAGAACTAACTGGTAATGTGTACTAATGGTGCTCACCTATGATGTGATATATGTATGATACTGCTGAAATGCAGTGAGTTGTGCCTGCTCTTGTCCAGAATTAAGAAAAGTCCTTGACAGAAACCATGAAAGAGTCCATGAGGAAGAAGTGCTCCAGCAGCTGAGGGAAAAGGAGGGCTTTTTTCTCCTATGCTTCTGTAGAAGCTTCTCATTATCCTAACTTGATCCTTTTCCTTGAGAGATTCCTCATGTTCTTTGAAGCACTGACTGTGGAGGTTACGCATGGCTAGGGGGTGAATGGGATAAGGTCACCTTTATCTGCAAGTGTTGGGGTATGAGAGACTTGTTGACAGTGACAAAACAGATGTGGAACTCACAGTCTGCCATTTGCTTTACATGATCACTAAGCACATTATTTAGTGTCATGCTCATGTATTTGCTTTCAAATATATACCAGAACTAATGTGAGCCTACACTGCAGATGAAATAAGAGGCTGGAAATCGAATAAGATGCTTATTACATATGTTGTTTTAGGTCAGTATTTGTTCTCCTCCTTCTCTCCACAGGAAAATACTGTGGGTTTGACTTTCAAATGGATAGTTTAATTACTTCAAAAAGTAATGAAGTCACAGTACAGTTCATGAGTGGAATTCACGCTTCCGGACGTGGATTTCTTGCATCTTATTCAACCACTGACAAATCAGGTATCTATAATTATTTGGTAATTTTTCTTCGCTGGGAAAATTAGACCTGCTTAGTAAAAACACAGAACTAAATCATTTACTCTCACATTCTCACAAATTAATTTCTAAAAATTTAGTACACTTTTCACGATACTTCTGTGTAGAAAATCGGACTGCCAGTTACCTAAAAGTTACTGTAATTTTAAGGAAATGGTATCAAAGCTTACCTTGAATAGCAGAGGAAGAATGTCAGTTGTCTGTTATAAATGGAAGAACTACTTCAGAATCAGGACAAAATGCATTTTTTCAGGCAGTAGTCAAGGTGGCAGATAGCTGACAAGTTTTCTTATGAAACTGTATATATTTTATACAGACTAACCTTGTGGAAGTTTTTACTTCAGTAGCAGTATTCTCTACTCCCTCAGCTCTTTAATTACATAATTTGCTGACTAGTTTTTTGTCTTTTTCTTGGTTTGCTCCGTGGTTTTGGTTACTTTAAGCCTCTGAAAGAGGTTTCTGTATTTGTTTTGCATCTCCTCCCACTCATTGTAAAGGTGAGTGATACACGTGGTCTGCAAGGAAATGAAAGAGTGCCAGCAACTGCTTCAGCAGGCAAAAACCCTATCTGGAAGTTAGTCTAAAAAAGAGCAGATAAAGAGTTTCAGTTTAATTTTGTAGGGTTTTTGATGCTTTCTTCTCTGTGTTTTGGACTGTATGTGTTGATACGCAGCAGACACAAAGATTAAATTTGTGATATCAGTCATGGATGCCAGTAACATGGCATTCTAACATTTGTTCTCTGTGGTGCTTGGATTCAGCACTGCCAAACCATTTTATGTTGAAAACACGAGCCTCTTTAGCTTATTAATTTAATTTTGTGAAAAGAGCATATGTTTCTGTCTGATTTATTTCTGAAGTATAGCTATAAATTAAAATCAGGCTGCAGAGAAAATGAATTTTTGTAGTATTATCTTTTGTCATATTCTCAGTAGATTTCAGTTACTCAGACAAATTAGCAAGGTTCTACTGTAATACAAAATCTGTTGCAAGAAAATTTAGTAGGAATGTGTTTTTTTCATTCTGGGACTTTTGGTTAAGCCTCAGAGGCTCAAATGTATGTTTTCATGCACTTTAAAAAGCATACTCAAGCTTGTTGTCTTCATCTCCTCTTGACCTAACATTTTTTCTTTCCAGACTTAATTACCTGTTTAGACAATGCAAGTCACTTTTCCGAACCAGAATTCAAGTAAGACTGATTTTTACCTGTTTCCCTCCCAGTGTCTTTAATGAAGTAATTTCAGTGTTTCTACTTGGTTTTGTTACTTATATCTGATGCAGCTTGGAAATTTGCCATCCAGACTAATTAGGGTTAGAGCTGACGAATTTTGACATTAGCGCTCCTCCTTCCTCTTCCTGTCTCTCCCATTATTATGTTATATACATGCAGTATACAGTAGAACCTCGTTAATTTGCACTAACACATAGGAGCTAATATCTCATTTCCATAGAAAGAATATTGCTTTTATAAACATATTACAGCAGGTACACAACTTAATTACTGGAATTCGTATTACAGTTACCTAAGGAGCACTAAATGATGAAACATGTTAGAAATTGCAAACCCATTTCACAGTTTGATGCTCATTAATGGGATTCTGTGGAGACACAGAATGCTGTACATTATGATGGGGGAAATGTATCATTTTCCTGTTTTCTCCTTCTCCATTTCCACCTAAAGCAAAGACAGTGTTTAAAGCTGCAGACTGTTGTGAAGTATGTAAGCTTACTTTTTGGAGAACTTAAGCCAAGGCATCCTGAAACATTTCAAAGTGCAACTTTTGCATTTCTCCTTCATTTTCCCGGGTTCCAAAATAGGGCTCTAACTGTAGGTTCTGGCCTCACTTAACATGTGACAAAGTCTCTGAATCCCGCTGTTTTCATGGAACCTACAATGTTGCTTCAGCTGTTGCTGAACTATGGTGAAAATGTTAATGAGTTTACTCCATTTTACGTTTAGCTCTTGAAGATGTAATAATTTTCGTGTGTGCAGTATGAAATTGCCCTAGAACATGAACACAGGCTTGCTCTAGAGGTGCTGGTGTCTTGCCTCTTGCTTTTCATGAGCTAGTGGTAATTCGGCCAGTTTTTTATGATCAAAGCACTGCCAAAAGCTGTTATAAAATAGCATTGCTTTTCAGATGTTCTATTTAACGGTGAAAAACAAATAGATATGCAGGTCTCTAGTTCATAAAATAAAATTCATTAATGTTGTTACTTATATGACTGAATTTATAGGAGCCATGTGATATTTATATTATAAAATGCTGGCTATTTTAGTTCGTCATATTGAGACTGGAACTGTACTTTCAGCTGAGACTTGTTTGAAAACATTTTCAAATGTCTGTTCTCCTGTTGTGTACTTGTGAGTATTTGTGGTCTGATTTGATAGGTCTTCCATTAGGAGATATCATTACATAGTGATATATGAATAGCAGAGTGTTGTAAATCAAAAACATAGTAACTGTTTTCTAACAGTAGGAGACCTGTAGGTGCACGCATATCCTGACTTGATATTTTGTTCTCTTTCAGTAAGTATTGTCCAGCTGGATGTGTGATTCCTTTTGCTGATGTTTCAGGCACTATTCCTCATGGATACAGAGATGTAAGTAAAAATACTATGGGCTCAAGTGAGTTTTGGTAAAACACGTGCTGGATGGTACAAGTCAGTTTTAGTTGTTGGCATTAGTTGTGCTTCCTGTATGCTGGGATTTGTACCTCCTAAAAGTGAATAATATGGAACTCATTTTTTAGCACTGGTGCTAAATGAAAGGTGCTTCAGATGTCGCCTCTCCCAGAAGTGGTGTAGTGGAGTCTTAAATATTTTTGTAAGGCCTGCAGAAAAGGGTGGATCAATCAAAAGATTAGGTGCTTTTTCTACTTTGTTTTGTTTTTGTTGGTTTTCTCAGTTTGGGAAATTGAGATTTATAGAGAAAGAACCAGATCTTTTCATGATGTCCTCTTATTTTGGAAACTGTAATGCCTCTCTCAGCAGCGACTCAGTGGTTATCTTAATTTTTGTTACACTTGAGAGATGAAATACTGTTTATACTCAGCAGCTATAAAATAATTTGCAAAACAAAGTTAACACTGCAGCAGTAGTTCTATAAATTGGTAATGAGCATCTTTAATAATGAACACTGCAAAATCCTATACAGTATTTTTCTAATGTAAGCCTTTGCAGGTCAATTAATGAACTTGCCATAGGATGGGAGGATGTTCTCTTTGTTTATCTTTAAGTGATTATAATTTTGCTAGCAATCTACTAAAAATTACATGAAATCTTTTATCTTAAAATACTTAATTACATGGTTTTTATCTTAAAATACTCTTTTAATAAGCCCTTATATCTAGCACAGAGGAAAGACAATGTAAAAATGTTAGTAATCGAAGATTTTAGTATTAAATATGAACTTGGAATGTGCCTGTCTGGTTTTCTTTTTCCCAAATATTTGTAAATCCCAGCCTACTTGCCTAAACAATCACCCCCATGTAAAAATGTCACCACAGGGTAACTGCGTTATGTGTTCTGGTCCACAGTGAGTCCTCACTAAATGGCTTAAGGTAACTTTTGTAGCTAGTAACAGGATGAAATTGATTCTCTGCCTCTTAAATTTGCAGCATCTGTAGGAGTTCTGCTTGTTGGGAGTTTTTTTGCCAAAATCTGGAATAATTGTTTTCTATGGAAGAAAAGGAAACCTAAGGAAACTTAAGGAAATAAGTGCTCTGTGACTTTCCTTTTGTATACTTTATCGCTCAGAAAAGGCAGAAGTCAGGCTGTGTGGAAAGAAATGAAATTGCTCAGTACTCTAGACCAAGTTTCAGGTAGAGGTTTCTCATGCATCTGTTTCAAATGTACGGGAACTGGTTGCTGCTTTAAAAAATACCTAAAATCTTGGTTCTTTTCTGTGTGACCCTAATGTCCACAGTCCTTGAGGGCTTGGAGCTCTCATTGCTGACATCTGGTGAGCAGGGAGGGAGAGCTGCATCTCCTGAGGAATCTCGTGCTCTTACTTGAATGGAAAGGGGAGCTGTGTTGATCTCAGACCTGTTGGATGTGAGCTTACTCTGTGCAAGCCTGAAGGACTTGGTGTCATGAGTCCTGCTCACTGTGGCACAGGCAGCCTGCAAGCCAGGGAAGTGTCACTGAGACATTTGTTAGTAGATTCTGTCATCCAGGGAGAAAAGGCAAGAACATGATACCCTGCAAAAACATTTTTTATCGCTGATGTTCACTGACTTGTACAACGTAGGTAATTGACTTGTTTAGGATGAGTTGAATGCATGTATTACTATGGCTTTATATGGATCAGAGTGCTGGGTGGTTAAAGCACGTTTAACCACGAATTAAGATAAAAAATACAACCCTATGGCTAAAAGCTACAAAATGGGCAGTGCATCACCCCTTAATTTTGAGAAAAAAACCAGATGTACTTTCCATGTGCTTTCTACTAAAAGGTTGTCTATGTATTTACATCTTCAACCTCTTGTCTAACTTAATTTATTACAGTCTGAGCCTGGCTGTCTGGCATTTTCAGGCTGATTCACCTTGGTGTTGGTGTGAGGTTATTTAATTACAACAGTTACATTCCAAATACATCTGGGTGAGGACACAGTGAAATGTAGGGCCTTCTTTTTATGTTTCTTAAAAATTCAATAATAAATAAAGATGAATAGTTTCTACGTAACCAAGATAACAGTTAAATAAGAAGAGTATTTTAACGTAATAATAACAAAGACTGTAATTGGACAGTGTAGCGTTTACAATATAAGTTGCGGTGTTTAATTTATTCACTTAGTAGTATTAAATTTTTCTTTCCCTCCCTTCTTCAAGTCATCATCACTTTGTATGGCTGGTGTTCACGCAGGCGTCGTGTCAAATACTCTGGGTGGTCAAATTAATGTTGTAATCAGCAAGGGCATTCCGTACTATGAAGGCTCCTTGGCTAACAATGTCACCTCAGAAGTGTAAGTGTACTTCCTATAATTTCCTTATCTTTAGCACCTTAGATCTTGGTAGTGTCTCACTGCGGGAGTAATTTCAGCTAGTGCAGCTATGTGTTCCCTGGACAGGTCCTCTTCACTAAGTTTCTCACACTTGCTGTGGTGTAATTATTTTACCAAAAATCTTTAATCTCTAGACCAGAAATTTTCATTTTCCTAATTCTGCAAGAAGTTTTTACCTTCTTGGCCATAAATTCCTACTGGTCTGTGGAAAAACAGTTATTTTATGGCACCTTTTCAGTTGCAGGGAAAAAGTGTAGTTTGTCGTTCTATCTCAAGTCCCACAAATGAAAGCAATCACAGGAGATTGATTTGTATTATTATGATTAGCTTAATTTGAAAGGAGAGCATTTTACTGAAGTCTTGGATTTTGCTGGGTAGATGTTTGTTTGCAAGTCTTTAACCCAGTATCTCTGAACTAGATTTCAGTTGAGAAGGTGTTTGTACTGAAAGTGCTGTAACATGCTGGCAGGATGTGTTAATCATGAAGTGCATGTTCAGGCATATGTGCCTAGGTTTCAGTGGCCGGCAGTCAGACAAGAAAAATAAATTGAGGACAGTTTGTTTTCAGTTTTCCTCACTGGGTACTGCAAAACATAATATTTTGTTCTCTGCAGGGGACCCTTATCTACAAGTCTCTTCACCTTTAAGACGAGCGGTAAGTGTTATCACATGTATTACATGTTACTGCTTTCATACAAACTCTGTGAATGGAAAGAAGTGTGCAGGTATTTGATTCCTTAATTTTTGTCCTCATTTGTGAGACTTTTTTAGTGCATTCCTCAGTAATGTGTATTTTTTAATTGTTCTACTAGCTCAATTTGATGATTAATCATCACTCCATTTATAGGTACAGAGATGGTTAAAGTAAGCCTTGCTTATCTGCAGGAAGAGATTCTTTCAGGTTACGTTCCCTGTTGTAGTCTATTTTAAAGTGCCTTGACTGTCACACTTAAAACACGCTGCTAAAGCAGAGCTGGGCACCTGAGAATTGCCCTTTATTTGTAAAAACTGTGTGATCTAGTTTTCATCCAGGTTTACTCATTATACTTTCCTGGTTGTCTGTTTAGAAAGCTAGAAGAAATCTCAGAATGATTCCTCACCTTTGTCCACCCCCTTTTGGTTTTTTATCTCCCATTTTTGTGCAACTGGATGCTGTGTGATAAATGACTCTCTCTTGCTCTGGACGGGCATCTTGGGCCTTGCTGTGTCTTGTGTCCTTTCTTGGCTGCTCTGTTTTGTTTTGCCCATGTGTCCCGGGTTGATGATTGGTGTAAGAAGTGTTGACCCTTTTGAAGCTTTACTGCTTTGCATGTTTTCTGTGTCTTAACCTGGTTTTCAAATAAATTAGCTCTAGTTTTCTAAGTGGAAGCTAGTTTTTCTGTAAGTCACTTTAAATGCTATCTTTGAGTGGATGTTGTTTAAGACAGTGGCCTTTCCTTAGTCTCTTTAACTGTTTTAATAACAACGTAAGAACTATAAAACCATCAAGTCTGTTTTTCATAAAGATAAGAAAAGAAAGCAGGGGGGAAATCATGCACATACTCCTCAAAAGTAAACAAATACTTTTCCTAATACATAAATAAAAGGGGCAGTGAATGGGGATATAAGGACAGGAATCCGATAGGCAAGAGTGTTTGGTGATGGAAGTGTATAAACAGACAAAAATTAGAAAATAAAATGCACATAATATTAAAATGATGCCTCTCCCAGACCTCTGCAAGAGCTGAAAGAAGGAATTACATGTCTGGTGTCCTTATGCATAAAGAATATTAAACACAGTGATCCAGGCAGGGTTCGCTGGGTTCTTTTGTCTTTCAGAATGTGATCTGATAGTGTGTATGACAGTAATTAAATGGCGTGGAACTTGGAAGAGATAGGACAAAATGCTGATCTAGACTCTGAATTTCAGTGACACATGAGAAGTTACTGAATAAGCTAGAGACGAGATGCAGGGAGCTCACAGGAGAAGCAAAACTAGGCTGCATTGTTCCCCCTGCCTGACTGAAAGCAAAGATTCCTCTCTGCTGATACATCTGGGGACTAGGCAGGTGAGAGGGGAAAACTGTTGGTATTACAGAACAAGAAATTTAGACCTGGCTTTAGGACATGTTTTTTAGCCACCAGCAGAATGCAACATGGGAAGAAACATTTAGTAAGAATGGTGACCAGAAAAATGTAACTAATTTCAAGGATGTATTTGAGCTCAAGGCCAGGATTATGACACGACTTCCTACATGCTTTGGTTTTTGTTCAAATTAACACTGTGATAGTGGGGTTGGTTTAAAAACCCAAGAAGCTATGTAGACACAAAAAAGGAACAAGTGAACAAGTAGTCTGTTTCCCATTCCTGCATCAGCCATAGATACTCTTAAACCGTGAAAATTCCCCAGTGCTTCTCATCGAGTGCTCTGTGTGACTGGTGACTGAGAGAATATCCACATTACTCTTGGAACAGGCATAATTCATAGCATTCTCATTACTAGTTCAGTTCTAGCATCTCTGTTAGAAAGCAAAAGACAGTGTGTTTTGGTGGTATTGTTGTTATGGATGGCAGTTTAACATTTGCATGCAAAGTCTTAAAATCCAAGCAGCGTAACTTCCTATCTCATTTTCAATCCTCACCTTTTCTATTGTTCAGGTTGCTATGGGACACTGGGGATGGAATCTGGGGTGATCCCTGATTCCCACATTACATCATCATCTATTCTTGAGTGGCCTAACCAAACTGGACAAGTAAACATTTGGAAACCTGAAAATGCCAGACTGAAAAGGATCGGACCTCCTTGGGCTGCTTTTATCAGTGATGAACATCAGTGGTTGCAGATTGACTTGAATAAAGAAAAGAAAATAACAGGTGAGTGAATCTGATGTGGCTTTTCAACAGCTTTCAAAAAGTTTGGTTACAGACATCTTCTTTTCCAGTTCTGGGCCTTAGATAAAGCTCAGATGGCACTTAATTTGAGCTTTATCTGGGCCTTAGATAAAGCTCAGATGGCACTTAATTTGGTTCCTGAGCTAATATGCTCAGGAACCTGGAGCTGAAGAGGTGTAGTTTTGTATCTGAAGACATCTCTTCCATCAGAATTTGTTGAAATGTTTTCTGCGGTTTTATTGGATCCTTGATGCTTCTCTTCTCCTCCTCATTGTCTCCTTGAAGGTGCAGATGGAAATCCAGTCAGCTCAGCCCACTGGTACCTCTGATGCAGGTGTACTGACTTGTGTTCCTGGGTTTTCCCTACTGCCTGTCATGGCCGCAGCGAATCCAACAGCAGGGTTAGGAGCAGTTCCAGTGCAGCGTGAGGAAGCAGCAGACACAGGAAGCAGCTGGCAGCCTCCCCTTCACCTCCTCCCCTCAAGTGGGGCTTGGGCTCGGAGCTGGGGACTGCAGCCCCCTCAGCAGTCTCTGCTGGGCCTTTTCTCAGCAAACACGCCATGCAGTGCAGGCTTAGGCAGGTTATGATGCCTTCTCCCAACCACCTAAAAACAGAGACTAGACAGGAGTAAGGGAATAAGGGTAGATATTTATTTGAAGGGCCTTCAAGGTANGTTAGGCCCTGCTCCTTCACAGAGGGGATGATCTGAGCAGCTCTGTTGATTTGGAGCGAGCTGGAGGTGCTGTTTCCCCAGGCTGCTGTGGATGGTTTGTTTTCTGTTCTGGGAGTTGAGCAGCCAGCTCATGGTTACCAATTCTTGTTGACCGCGGTGTTGCCCATTCCAAGTAGTGAAGCACTGAGCTGTTGACATTTCGGGTTTTATCTCCAGGGTAGCTGTGCAGCTGTTGTATCTTCAGTGCCAATTTTAGTGTTTTCTTGTTTAATCGTTCAGAGGTGATTTGCTGTTGTTAATGGGCATGTTTGTCATCTGATGTACATAAAAAATAAATTGGATTTAGGTGTAGTGCTTCATAGAGTCTGGGGCTTTAAGGCTGTTGAAACGTGTTCTGCTGATCAGTTTGGGTTTGTCTCTTTCTGAAATGCCTGAGTTGGTCTCTTTAACCTCAGCTGCGTGGCTTCCTGCCATTAAGCAACTTCAGTTTACCAGTGGCCTTTATGACCTCCCTGGGGACTCTCTGGATTTTGCATTACTCCTCTAATTCCTGTGCTAATAAGCTTTTCCAAAACAGCTTTCCTGTGTGAGTTGTGTTGCAGCGTTGCAGCATCAGCTGGAGGAAGCTGCAGTTCTTTCAGTGGTGCTTTTCGGTTGGCAGTACAAGAGCAGGGAAGAGCTGTGTCAGCAGCTGGAGACAGGAAGGGGCTGTGGTCAAATGGGCTGTTTCCATCAAGAAATGGGGGGAAAAGGGCTCAGCAAGGTTATATAATGAAAATTAAAATACAAAGTAAGTAAAATGATTACTAAGTTTCAGTTCTGTGGAAGTTTCAGACCCTGGCACTTTGGATAAACTTCTTGAAATTAATTGGACCAGTGAAGAGTGTAAACTGTGCAACTCTGGATTCAAAAACTGCTCTGTTAACTTTTACAAAGTGATACCAGTTTTTTGTCTTACCTGGGCACCTCAATTTTCATAGGTATTATAACTACTGGATCAACTTTAGCAGAGCACTACTATTATGTCTCAGCCTACAGAATTTTATACAGTGATGATGCACAGAAGTGGACAGTGTACAGAGAACCTGGCATGGATAAAGATAAGGTAAAATTACCACGTGCTTTCTAGGTATGTTCTATGGAGATTTCACAATTGTAAATACAGCTCATTTTGGTATGGTGAGGAATCATTAAATAACCTTCCATTTCAGTGTATTTTAAATCATAAACAGCAGATAAGCAGAAGAAAATATGACATTATGCAAATATATAAGGATTTGGACAGTTCTAAAATTCAGATGTTATTTTTATTACTATTTGGGGTGGGAATATTCTATACAAGAAACTTCTGTTGCCAGTGGTAGGTTGCCTGGTACTGTGTCACTTCAAGAATAATTATATTTCTTTTAAAATAGATGATATGTGTGAAAGTTAAGCTTTCCTTTCTTACCGTCTTTGTGGTTACAGAGTAAATGTTAGGGGTAGTAAAGTTTTTCATGTTTTGTAATGTTTCTGTCAATCCTTATTTTTAACCAAATACTGTTAAGTTTCTTACATAAGAGAACAGCCTTTGCAGACGGGGTATGTTCAGATTGCCAATGTTTTGCCACACAGAAGAAGTCCCTAATATTAGCAGCAAGATAATCTTATTTGCCCTGTGTTTACAGTTCTGCAGTATTTAATAGACAGTAAAAATGAGAAAATCTGTGTCTTTCCAGTGGTTCAGATCAGATTTTCTTAAAGAAATGATAGTATTCCTGGTAATGTGACTGCAGCTAGATTTTCCTTCTTTTTCTTAAAATCCTTAAGTTTTATTTTTACCTTAGTTCAATTCGCCTGTGGTATTACATACATGTAAGTGCAACTGCTAGCCTGGTAGTTTTTTTAGAAACAGGCTTTTAAGAATGGTCACTCTTTGGCTGTCCTTGGTCTTCTCTTTATTCTGGGTTAAGAATGTTTCAAGGTAGGATGTAGCATCCTGTTGATGGGCTAAACGGCTGAAGTTTGCTAAATTAAGAGATTTTTGAACACTCAACACCATTGCAGTAGGAAACCCTTGAAAGAGAGGAGGAAAATTTACTGCCAGGTCTGAGCCTACATGTGAACTAAAGTGACTGTTGGTGTGAAGTATTCAAGAAAAAAGGAAAAATCCAGCATATTTTGCTAGTTTTGAGTGCCCTCTTCTGGCCATAAAATAAGATTTCAGTTAGCAAGCTGCCTGGATTTAGGCTTCGGTGTTAGTTTGATAATTTTCTTTAAAAATCTTTGCAGCTATTGCCTTGAATTTGAGTGTTTTGTTCCTCTTGCATGCTCATGAAATTAAACAAATTGTAGAGCCTGAAATTACAGGCAACAGATCTTTCTTTGCACTCTGTGTGTCGTTAAGGGACAGGGCATGAAGAATCAGAGGTACCCAGAAGTGGCAGCTGTATTTAAATGACAGAAAAAAAGGTTCCCTTTGCTTCAGAATAGCAGATTTTCTCTCCATCTGCCATCACCTCACTTGATATAGGTGTTCTTTTGGATGCATCTGCTTGCAGGTTTTTCCATTTGAGCACACCAGACCAACCAGGAAGTGCTATTGCCTGTTTTTTTGAAACATGTTTGAAATTCCTAACGTTTTTCAGGAGACTAGAAGCTTTTCCAAGATTTTCCTGTAGTCCTTTTTGCAACTACCTTCTAGAGATTCGGCAGTACTCAAGAAAAACATTTCATAACATTTCATATATGAAAAAAAAAAGTAAAATGCTTGAATTGGGGAAAAAAGACAAATTAGACTTGCAGTGTTGGAAAAGCTTTGTTCAGCAGCAGAGAGGGAAATGGAAAGAGTTTGATAGTAAAAAGAATATGAAAGTGATTTCTCATGGAAAAGCTTGTACTGTATTGAGCTCAGAAGCAAATTATTTTTTAATGCAAAAATTAGGATAACAAAAAATACAGAGCTGCAGGTAAAGTTAAGTTACTTCCGTAACACCAGACATTAAAAGCTTGACTGATAAAAGCCTGGAGTAAAGATCTTTGCTGTTAATCTTTCTTGAAGGTAAGAGTTGTCATTGATTCTTTTTGCCCTTGCTGTTACATGCTCAGAAACCTCAGCCTCAGAAACTTGACATGAGATTTAACTTTCAGAGCTGGGCATCTGTGTCCCTAATCTGTAACTTCCACATGTGCTGCTTGGGCAGCCAGATGTGCCTTCTTTTGATACTGGGCTCTGGCAGGCACAGCACAAGCAAGGATACAGTACAGCAATTCGGGCTGGGGGCATCCCCTCAGGAAGTCACCTCTATATTTTGCTTCTCACTCACATCCTTACCAAAATAAATAATTCTTTGGGGAGATCTGTAGCTACAAGCCTGTCATAAAAAAAAAGTAGTAAGGGAAAAGTGGCTGTAAATGGGAACCCAGTCTGCTGTGGACACATGAACTACAGCTACTTGGTATTATTCATTTATTTCCAAAATAACATCTTAGGCTTGCCCCTGAATTTACTCTTGTCTTCGTTTGTTGCTACTAAGTATATTTAAGAACAATAAGCTTAAATTCAGAGCAGGGACTTCTTTTGAATGGATAGTTTCCTTGGATTCTTTCCGACTTCTAGGGATATTCTGGTCATTTTGTTCAAATACCTTAAAGTCAGGAGTGCAATACAGAAATCTCTTGTCTTGTGTATCAAGGTTGAAACAGCAGTGATTTGCAGTGATTAGAAACGTGCTTAAAACTCTTGACTGCTCCATGTTATGCAGACACATCAGCTGTTGCACAATGCAGTGCTTGTCCTTAAGAATGGCAGGGTGCTTTATTGGTTACCTAAGGGTGTGAGTGAGCAGAAAACTCCTTGTACTATTGATTTTTTCCAGGCAAGTGCCATAATTCTGTTCTGCATTGCGTCCACTGTGATTTGCAGTATCTGTATCAGTGCTTTCAGAAGAAAGCACTCATTTACTGTCACCTCAGTGGTGACCTGTGGTTGCACCAGCAACCACAGAGTTACATGGGTAGGGCCAAAGCCCCACTGCTGTGTGCTAATGTGGGGAGACAGCTCACTTCCTACTAAAAGGGCTGGTGCCAAACCAGTCCTCCTAAAGGACTGGGAAGGTTGGAGTACTGGGCCAAGCTGCTGTATTGTTTTAAGCGGCTTGGGGGTGAAAATCCCATGGTTGGCTGTAAATTTGTCAATGTGCTTCCATTGCATCTCGCAGAGACTCTGCTCGCTGCTTTTAAACTTCAACCAGACTCATTCTGTATTGTCACATTTTGATGAGTTCTTTATGTGCAAAGGATGGCAGTGAAGGACCAGCTTGATCTCATCCTTCACTCAGAGTGGGAGCCCTTCTCTTGCAGAACCTCATGGCTCAGTTTCACATTCTGAACCCAAATTCTTTTATTTTGTTGTGGCTCAGCACTTGTAGGCAGCAGCTACGAGAGGACAGCGTGGTTACACACTTGAGGGTGCCTCCCAATGCCTTCTAATGAATACCATCCTCAGGCAGACTGTGCTGAGCTGCTGGGCTGTGTGAAGGCACCGCTCAATTCCTGCTTGCACAGTGTCACAGCTCCTTGCTATCCATGCATACTTGAAGAGTTAAGTGCAAAATACCAAAAAAAGGACCAAGTTGGAATGAGTCAGTGCCATAAACATGTGAGATGTGTGTAACAGCAGGCACTGCCTGGGGAGCATCAGTAGGATATTACATGGTACCTTTACTGTGAACTATGTAGCTGTGTGCATACATGTGCACACACCTTTCTTTGCTTTATTTAGTTGTAAATGTAATGGGGCCAAAGGAATGGGCAAGTGCAAGCAGCAGTGCCGTTCTGGGGTGAATTGGATCCTTCACCACTTATTCTTCCTAAATAAAACATCAAAATTGGTCGTAGTTACTTAATTGCTGTTGTATTTGTAGAACATAATGTTTCTCTCTTCTTTTTCTCTTCTTTTCTAGATATTTCAAGGGAACACTGAGTTGTACCAGGAAGTTCGCAATAATTTCATTCCACCTATTATTGCACGTTTTTTTAGGATTAACCCCGTAAAATGGCACCAGAAAATTGCAATGAAAGTAGAGTTGCTAGGATGTCAGTTTAGTATAGGTAAGACAGCTGAAAGCTTTCAACTGTGCAAGACAAGAAGTGAAACTATTAAGGTTGTAAGTGAAATTATTAAGGTTAAAAGTTATATCGTGGGTATATTTTCAATGAGACTGAAGTACTTTTTGGCTGCATAATCCTTCTGTAACTGGTACTTCTGAGTTTATCCAAAAGTTACTGCACTTAACCACGAAAATACTGAATTTCGGTGTACACAAGGTAATTTACGAATTAAGTGTGTCAAAAGACACCAATCGCTTGCTTTCCATGTCATTGAGTCATGGTGGGGGGGTTCCTCATTATTCAACATGAACAAAAGCTTTATAGCAAACTGTCCCAGCTGTGTTCTCCTAAAAAGGAGATATGGAAAACTAGCACTTGGAAGAACTTACCTTTTAAATTCTTTTCTTCTGAAGGTCGTGCTCCTAAAATCACCTTGCCACCACCACCTCAGAACAAGAATAACGAGAAGAATGCTGACTTCATGGATGATGTCATTCATTCAGTGAAGACTTCGCTGCAGACAGATAAAACAACTTTCACACCTGAAATAAAAAACACTACAGTGACTCCAAGTGTAACCAAAGGTATCCACAGTTAAAACAGTAGAAGTGTTTGGAACTCCTTATAGTGTTTTGACATATATTAAGTGTGCTTTCTGAATTGAAATTTTCTCAGAACTTAACGTATTACAGCAGGTTATCAATATTTGATTTCTAATATTTACCAGTTATTAAATACAAATATGATAAAATATGTACAGTTGCATACTGCATGCAGAAACAAAACCAATCCGCCAAGTAATATCTATAATATAAATGTATATACAATATATTTTTTTTTATATATATGTATAAAATAGTTCCATCTTCTAGAACTTGTTCAAACTGAGTTCAGCTTTTAATCACTGAACGCATTTTGTCAGAAGGAGAAACTGCAACTTGGACTTCCCTTCCGAATTAATTAGGTGTAACTGCTTTATTTAATAATTTCTTAGAACAAAACACCCTTGACATAGAAAATCTTTTCTGGAGCAGTCTTGTTGACATGAAATTTGAAAAATGTCACCTGGCATAATTGTTTTGTTTATGAAAGAAAATGCTCAGAAAAGGGAGCAAAGTCACTGCAGATGTGGGCACTGCTGAAGTGTCCTTTGGATGGCAGGGGACAGGATCACACACAGACCCAGCACAGGCTGATTGGGATTAACTGGTAAGGTACTGTGAAATTTACTTCTTAAAGTAGGTTCCGACTTCAGTGGTGGCACTGAGGGGTTCTCTGCATAAGTAATAGAATACACTGTTGTAATAGAAAAAACATACATTAAAATAAACTGGTTGATTATGGTGAAAAACCCTGCAAAACCACCAGCTGTGCATGCATGTAGAAGAGCCAGATGTTAATTGAAGTTTGCACTGTGGGAGCATCCAGCAGCATAGCTTAGCTGGGGGATCTGGTGTGATAGACACTAAACGTGAAAACTGTGTGCTTTACCCAAGTAATTTTCAAATCAAAAACTGATTTATGAGAAGCTCTTTCTGTCTGACACCACTCAATTTAATGGCTTTCAGATGTGGCATTGGCAGCAGTTCTGGTTCCAGTGCTGGTGATGGTCTTCACTACTCTGATTCTTATCTTAGTTTGTGCGTGGCATTGGAGAAACCGGTAAATGAATAGATGGATGAAAGTGCTTTAAATGAATGTTAGCCTGGTGTGTGGGAATGAAATACTGCATGTATTGCTGTGGGAACTCTGTGGTCTACATTTGTGGAAAGAATTGCAGTCTTTCTGAGAAAATACTCACTTGAATAGCAAGGACAAAACACCTTTTTGTAACTATTTTCATTAGAAGAGCTTTGACTAAAATCTGGTTTTTCTGGTAGCAGCAGATTGGTGATGGCAAGCCAGGTTACTGGTGCTTATACATTAAATTTGAGGACCAGTTACAGCCAAGGTGATAGTTGCTGAGCATTAATTAATGCATCTTTTGATAAGCAGACTAGCTAAAATAACCCTTTTTTCCTTTTTTTTTTTTTTCACAGCAAGAAAAAAACTGAGGGCACATATGACCTACCTTACTGGGATCGTGCAGGTAACAAAATGGTTTTATGAATCCAATTACTCAGCGTTTTTTGTTTGATGGGTATTTCAGATTGCAGTAATACATTTTCCACTAGCAGAAGCTTCTCTAATGCTAACTGAGGGAGGCGTAGCGGACACTGAGTGTCTTTTCTGGACAAACACCACTGCTGATTTCTTTTTTTTTTTCAGAAATAGTAAATGTCGTGACTCCCGTTAGAGCTGACAGCCTCAGGGGTTTTTTAGTGAACAGAGTATAGAACTTCTTAATTATACAACATGAGGGAAAAAAATAATTTATAAGGAATGTCTTTATACATTTGATAACCATTTCTTTGGTACTTTTTTTATCCTGGAAAAAATCTTTCATCGTGGTGTATAAATTCTGTCCAAAATTTGTCTCCACTGCCTTAGTAAGCATGTGGGATTTACGTATATCTTCCATCCTACTGTCTTGTGCCTCACAAACTTAAGATCAGACAATTGCACCAAGCAGCCCTTTGCAATGGTCCTGAAACCCAGTGCAAAGGGCAGCAGCAGCAGCTGGGTTGGTGCTGCTGTAGGACTGTGCTTCACTTCTCTGGCCTCGTGTTGAAAACTTGCACATCCGTGTCTGCTCACTGGTAATCTTAAGTATGTCTTACCCTTTAGACAAGGAACCTTTTAATGACCTCAGTTTGATTTGTTCCATGTCTGTTTCTGATAGGTCACAGCTCTGTTGTCTTAGTGTATTAATCAAAATAGTGATAATTGAGTTATCTACCTGCTTCAACAAAATACAAGCTGTGCTGAAAAATATTTTAGTAGCTTAAAACACAGTATATATACAGTCTTGGGTGGCTTGTTTGTTGTTTTTTTTTAACCCATATGAAGGATGGTGGAAAGGAATGAAGCAGTTTCTCCCAACCAAATCAGCAGAACATGAAGAAACTCCTGTACGCTACAGCAGCAGTGAAATCAGTCACCTAAGACCAAGAGAAGTCCCAACAATGTTGCAAACAGAGTCTGCAGGTACTTTGTTGGCCATGAGTTTTATATATATATATATATATATATATATACACACAAAGATATATGACATGCCAAAAAATGTCAGGAATCTGGCTCCATTTAGATATTTCCTGGTTTTTGGGGGGGAACAGAGGAGAAATAAATAGTTTTGTGGGTTAAGCATAAAATGCAGGCTTTTTCAGGTCTGTTCCCTCATTCGATGTGCTGTAGACAGACACTTGCCCAAGTTAATGTAGTAACTGGAAGGTTCTTTACTTGTTTTTAAACCTCATAAAGGGTTAAAGAATTCTTTTCGGTTATATTTTCATTCACTGGAAATAATTACATCACAATATTTTTATGCACAAATCTGAAATGTGGCACATGATTTTCTATCCTCACTGTATGGGCTAAACCATACTTGTGATCTGGAAAAGGAGGATTTATGGATAGTGGCACATGGCCTTTCCCTGGTGACCTCAGCACGAGAGGAGGATGACTGACAGTGCCTTTGGTTCTCTGCTTACCTGCTGATGGCAGAATTGGGCAGATGTGCAGGAATTGCAGCTTCGCTGCAGACAGAATTACTTTTCTCCTTTTGGCTGCTTGTCTGTTTTTACCGAGCTAGTCAGGCTTTTCACCTCCAGCTATTGTAACTCAGATTATCTGTTGAGCTAAAACACCTCAGCTGACTACATGCATGTCCCCTCAAAGGACAAACCCTCCACCCCAAGGACCACTTTTCATCCAGATGCAGGCAGAATAATTTTATTTAAATCTAATTTAAAGAGAAGAACATTTCAATAAGCTTTATTTTCAGGAAGATTTGCAGCATGGGAAATTGCAGCTCACCTGGGAAGAAGTGGGAATGCTTTGGCTATCCCAATGGCTTTACGTATTGAGTGGAAAGGAATCCTTTTCCAAAGCGATTGGCACTGGTGGACAGAGGTGGACCACTGGTTTGATGTAGGATCATGATCTCTGTGAGACTATTGACAGGTTATATTTAATGAGAAGCCACTGTAAAACAATCCATTAAGTGTGTTTATATTTTGTTTTGTTGGGGCTCGCAACACAGAATATGCTCAGCCCCTGGTCGGGGGAATTGTGGGCACGCTTCACCAGAGATCAACCTTCAAACCAGAGGAAGGAAAAGAAGCCAGTTACGCAGACTTGGACCCTTACAATTCCCCCATCCAAGAAGTTTACCACGCCTATGCCGAGCCACTGCCTGTCACTGGACCCGAGTACGCAACTCCAATCATCATGGACATGTCCAGTCATCCCAACACACCTCTTGGCGCTCCTTCCATTTCCACCTTCAAAGCTGCAGGGAATCAAGCTCCTCCACTGGTTGGAACGTGCAATAAACTGTTATCCAGGACAGACAGTGCATCCTCAGCACAGGCACTGTACGATATACCAAAGGGGCAGCTGGGGCCGGGCAGTGCTGACCAACTCGTGTACCAGGTGCCACAGAGCGTGGCCCATCCCACTGGGAGTAAAGATGAACAAAGTTAGCTCACGAGTAAAGTAGAATGATGGCTTGTTTCGAAGAGCCAATTCCATAAAGCTCACAGTTTCATTTTTTAAATTCCATTGTTTTGATATTGTTAGTCTTAAATAATACAATGTTGAACCAAAAGATGTGGTGTGGGAGGTCTGGAAAACAGTAATTCTGCCTTTCCTCAAGCTGTATGTACAATTAAGAGCTTGTCTCCTGCAAAACCATGGACTTTTTTATTACTACTGTACAATTGTCTGTCAGACATGAGAGAAGAACTCTTCATGATTAGCTTCAGTAATTCATAGATGTGAATGATAAATTGCAAGAAACAGTTCGAGTACAAAAGCCAGTCATTTCTTCAGAATGGTACTATTTCTTGGGGAAAAACCCCCACCCCAAAACCCAAAGCTCTTAACTTCTGTGCAAGTACTGCAGCTTCTGAAATTCCTCTTTCCTTATAAAATGTCTGCACAACTTTGGACTTAACAAGCTACTATCACCACTGATGGCAAAAATCCCTTTAGCTTCATGGCATAAAATAGTTTTGATTCTGAATTGCATTATTTCAGCTTTTGTTAACAGAATTGGGAATTGTCAGCTGTGTTGTCCTCAGAAGGTTCCTGCCTTTTTGGTTAGCCTTCCAAAACTAGAAGCTGCTGTCTGTACAATCTCTTTTCTGCCTCTTCTTCTTAAGCCACTCAGTCTTGTTCCTTCCTAGGGGTCCAGGAGGCACAGACTGGCACAAGCAAACTTGCAATTGCTTTTACATTTTTCCTATGCTAAAAGGGTAGGAAAGGGCCACTTGAATAGCATCTGCCTCCAAGTCAGACTTCCCTGATGCATCCAGGTCTTGGAGGTGACTTGAATTGAGAAAGGCCTTGCCCTGCCCTCCCTCAGAGTGTCCATTATTCTGTGTTCAGGTGTGAGCTTATACAAAGAAAGATCTGTACATACTTTTGTGAGTGCTTAAGGAAGCACACGAATATTCTAATGGTGCACATTTTGTGTTAGACATGCATTTAGCACATAGGGTACGTTTTAGCACAACTGACAAATTTTAGCCTTAGGGCTTTTTTTATGATTGTTCTTACTAGAAGCATGAAAGATTCCAAAACCTTTGCAAAGGAATGAGTACTATTCCAAAGAGCGTCCTTTTCAGACGTATTTACTGGAATTTGTATCCTTTGAATGTTCCAGTGTTCTGTACTATGAAAACAGTGCAGTCAGTCATTTATTGGGGTAATGTAGACTCATTTTAGCTAGGTAATCACAAAATGAAAACAGTCTGAATGTCGTATTTGCCATTTTTTATCTTGTTAGAAAAAAAAGCACACCTTTCTTACCTAAGTAGTAGGAAAAAAACCCACCATAAAAATGCTGTATTTTTATTCTAACAGCACTGCTGGAAGGATGCTGAATTAATTCGTACATGTGAGATCCCCTCCCTACACAGTAACCCAGTTTTACGGAGTGCAGGGGTTACTGTTTGTTTTTGTGATGTAATTCAAAGCCTTGTTTACTACCCAGGACCTTAAACGCTGTGGAGAACATCTAAATGGAAATTGCAGTGCTTCTCAAGGGGCTGCCACCATGCCTTAATACCAGTACAGTATCCTCACTTAACACTTGAAAATCTGTTTGCAGAGGGGCTGTATATAAATGCTGGAGTCAAAAATTACTTGTGGCCTGTTCAGCATCTAAAATATGACACTATGTAGAATCATAGACTGGCTGGGGTTGGAATGGGCCTTAAAGATCATCTAGTTTCAATCCCCTGCCATGGGCAGGGACACCTTCCACTAGATCAGGTTGCTCAGAGCTCCATGAAACCCGGCCTTAAACACTTACAGGGATGGGGTGTCCATAACTTCTTTGAGCAACCTGTTCCAGTGTCTCACCACTCTCACAGTAAAGAACTTCTTCTTTATATCTAACCTAAAATTCCCCTCTTTCAGTCTGTGCCCCTTTCCCCTTGTCCTGTCACTGCAGTTCCGGACAGCGAGTCCCTCTGCAGCTTCCCTGCAGGCCCCTTCAGATACTGGAAGGTTCTGATGAGGTTTCCACCCAACCTCTTCTCCAGGCTGAACACTCCCAACCTTCTCAGCCTGTCTCCATAGGGGAGGGGCTTCAGTCCTCTTACCAACCTCGTGGCCTCCTCTGGACTTGCTCCAACAGTTCCATGTCCTTCTTATATTGGGGGCAGCAGAGCTGGATGCAGCACTCCAGGTGGGGTCTCACCAGAGAAGAGGAGAATCCCCTCCCTCAACCTGCTGGCCATGCTCCTTTTGATGCGGCCCAGGAGTCCACTGGTTTTCTGGGCTGTGAGAGCACACTGCCGGCTCATTTTGAGCTTTTATCAACCATGACCCCCCAGGCTTTCTCTGCAGGGCTGCTCTCAATCACTTCTCTGCCCAACCTGTACATGTGCCTGGGATTGCCCTGATCCAAGTGTAGGACAGTACCTTGTACAACTCCATGAGGTGCCAGCTCTCAGGCCTGGCCCGGGCCCTCTGGATGGCATCCCTGCCCTCCAGCATCTTGACTGCACCTCACAGCTTGGTGGTGTTGGCAAACTCACTGAGGGTGTGCTCAGTCACAGTGTCCCTGTCACCAACAAAGATGCTGAAAATACACTGTTCTACCTTAAAGCCCAATTCTGCAATTTCTGATCATCCATTCTCATTCATTGAGAATGACTTTTTTTAATTACCTGTTTTAGAGTTGGGTGACTTAAGTCTAAATGTGAATGTAAGTAAGGATCATAAATGAGACGCATTTGTGAACAGCAAATTCCTGCCTATAATTGTACTTTTAATGTTACTGCAACTTTTTCTGCTTGACAAAAATAGTCTGCAATCTTTGTAGTTTTGCTTAAACAGATGAGTGTTCTTAGCTATCAGCAGCAGCTATAACTGAAAGTACCTGAGCTGATTGTATTTGAAAGGGGTGGGAAGTCATTAGTTTCCATTAAGATGTGACAATACAACTACAGCCAAGTTAGGAATCCTCTCCATTGTCAATGTCCACCAGCTTAGGCTCAGAAAAATTACCATAAAAACAAATGGATGTGTTCAAGTCCATATAAACACACCTGGATTTAATTTTTACTTCAGACCAGGAATGGTAGAACTGTGGATAGCTGGAGGCTAAGGTGGTTGTAGGAATTAAACAGTTTCTCTACAGTGGGTTATTTTTTAAGAAAACAAAATGCATCTTCATCATCTGAGGAGCATGAGCTATTAAAGAAATGGATGTTTTTAAAATTTAAGCCCCTTTTCTGAAGGAATTTGGTCCCAGGCTTTGCTCCTGCTTCAGACTTTGAACGTGTTATCTGCTATGATTGACTATGTAACAGTTGGGTTTAATTGCATGACACACTAAGGCTAGAATTCGCCTGTGTACAATAAAGCAAAGGTACGTTTCATGGGTCTCTCTTATATGTGAAGACATATGTATATAATATGTATTTCACTCGTGTTTGGCTTGAGTATTCTCCCAGAATGTATGTTCTTACCTCAGCATGTATTGTAGTTGCTCAGTATTTGTATATGTTGCTAGGACTTAGACTGTATAAATAGCGAGGGGGTTTTATATGTTAAAAAGTATTTTAAATAAATTGTACATACGTATCACTCAGTATGTTTGCAGTTAACACCTGCCTTTATATCTAATCCACTTGCAGTCTGGAAATGCCAGGGTCATTTGTGAGTTACACAGGGTCATGCCCTGTCTCCACGAGTTTCCTGGCAGGAGGCGGGCTGCTCCCTGTCCCCAGTCAGCACAACACCTCTGCACTGCTGGAGATGCCGCTGGTTCAGTCTTCAGCTAGACCATGGCTATTTCCAGTTACTGAGTAAAGCTGATGCTGCTTGTGCTTTTTCCTCTTCATATGAATTCCAGCACTGCAGTGCCTCATATAAAGAACTCAGACATAATTACTCTTCTTTTATGAGTAAAAGGTAGCGTGAGTTCACAGTGTCTTGTTGCAAACTGGAAGAAACTGCTCTTGCTCTACCAGGCACTTCAAATGTCTCCTAAAACATCAAAGAAACGCACATAATTAAAGCAGGGGATGCTGACCTGTGGGGAGAGGAACACTAAGGAATTCTACTGCAAGTGATAGTCCAATGGAGATGCCCTTTATGAGTTGTCTATTCCTTAGGTAAGAATTAAAACAGTTGTTAATGATCTACTACATCCCAGTTGAATCCTCCTTCATAAATGGGACAGTTGAAAAACTCTCTAGTGACAAATTGCTTTGTTGGTACAAGCAGAGAGGGGTACAAGGAAGCTGTTTTCCCATGGGAGCACTATTATACTTCAGAGTTCGGGTTTTTTAAATAACTAGTTATGAAACTTCACATTTTTTCAGGCTCTTGGATGCAGAACATCTCAGAGCAAGCAGACTGACACTGAACAGTTTCGAGGAGCTGTATATACAATTTTACGTTGTTTCAACCAACTTTTTTTCCCCTTTCATTTTGCATAGTAAGATATATCTGACAAATTCACTGTTTTCAAGTTCTACATTTCAAACACAAATATTTTCAGATCTTCATTCACTTGGTGGAAGAAAAATCCTTACCTGGTATTCCTTTTTGTGTGTCTTCAGACTTAACCACAGATAGTTTTCATGTCTCCTAACCATGAAGCTGCATAGAGAACCAAACAGAAATTTAACATTAAAAAAAAAGTTATTTTTCCATAACTGATCCTTAATCTACAAACACACAAACAAGGAATGTATATACAACATTTGCTTACAAGTATACAGTAAATATAACTACATATAATTAGTTATATGTAGTTAGATGCCATATGTAGTTCCAATTCAAGATAGCATTACTAAGCATTGCAAAATGAAACCAAACTCTTATTCTCACATAATTTGAGGAAAAACAGCATGTGCAGTCCTATTTTTTCTATACAACCGATTATATAAAAATACCACTGTCATAATCAGCTTTTCTCTAGTACATGTACACTGAAGTTTATTTCCTGATCACATTGACAATTCCATCAAAACAAGTGGATTTTGTTACCAGCTACTTGGAGGTTTATTAGCAAAATAAGACTGACTATATAATCTAAATATGCAATGGCAAATACTTATGAAAAACCCTACTGAGTCAAAAGTTGCCTGAATTCTGAATGTGGATTATTGCAGCTTGAAAAAGAAAAAAAAATCTGCTTTCATATCAAGTAAGTGAGGTATTCTTCAGCTCCGAACATAGTCATTTATGGCAAAAAAACACTTCATATTATGTATTACGACAAAAAATTACTGGACAACTGTTTACTAACATAACTTGTTACTAGTAACAATTTTCAGATAAAAACTGCATGCAGAAGGCCTCAAAAATAAGCACACCAGAGACTTCCTACTCTTCCTACTAGAGAAGGAAAGTGCGAATGCTTGGAAAATGTCAGGATCAATCCAGCATTTTCCTCCCAGGCACTTAATTGATCAGTGAGGATCACACATGTTATATGTGAACCAAGTTGGAAGCATAATTTTTTTTATGCTTAAACAAAACCCCCCCAAATTTCCCTGAGTCTGTTCTAGTAAAAAAATGAATTGTGTCCAAATGTACCTCTTTCACAGGCAGCCAGGTTAATGCAGTGATGTAAATCTCAGCCTAGAAGATGGGAGATGTGGGGAAGTGGTTGGGCTGCAGCTGTCACATCCTAATGTCTTGTATTTGTCTTTTACTCTTTCCTGTCTTGTGGAGTCACTGGGAGGCAGCACCATGCCAGATGGACCCACTCCAGGATGCTTAGGTGTTACCAATTTTGCTGAATGCTGTGACTTGGGAGCCTGTGGGTTTACTTTCACAGCAGCCTTTCATGCACAGAAGGGCTTGTCAGGAAAATTAATTCACAAACACCAGAGGTTTATGTCCAAAAAGGAGACAGAGGAGTCCTGTAACTTTATTCAAATAAAGGGGGAGGCTATGGGCATTTCCCATGGGGTCTCTTGAATTGTTGGGGGATGCAACCCCCTTTTTATCCTAATTCCTTGCCGCAACACCCTCTTCCTTTCCCCATTGGCTGAGGTACTCAGAAGGTACAGGCTTCTCAAATCACCTATTCTATGCCCCCCTCTAATATGCACCCCCTTTTTTTTATATAAAAGAAAAAAAACCATTCATAATTCTATTAAGTCTTTGTTCTTTTTCTCTAGGTTCAGGAACATAACATGGCCTTGTCTGAGCAACAGTCTGTGTTGATTAGTAACATTTTCTAGAATTGAATTTTCTTCTGTTACTTCCCTATCTCTAAGCTCCTAGCCCTATCTACAAGCAGATTCACAAGGTCTGTTTGTAAAGACATTCATCTTACTCCTTTCAACTGTGTCCCAAGCAAACCAGGATATGCTAGACCACATGGTGCTGCTTAACGAGGTTTATATATTCAGCACACAAAAAATGTTACCCAGGAACTGTTATTCCTTTTTCACCCTTTCCTCTTGATGCCCTCAGGTCCTACATTGGGCGCCAAAATCTGCCTTGGTTTGAAAGACAGGTGTCTGCCAAGGAAGGCGGGAACCTCCCTTGGAATGGAAAACATGACCGCCTTCTCTCTGAATTATTATAACTTTGAAATTAAGGGCCTTTCTGGCAAAGACACGGGGAAAGTAGTAACAGTTCTTTACTAATATGTATATGGGTAACAAGGCCAGCAGATCCAGAGCCCCGCAGCGGCTCCTCTCGGCCGCTGGTCCCAGCCAGCAGGGGGCGCCGGTGGCTCCCGGCCAGGGCGGGGGGGCGATGGTTCCCCCGCGCCTGCCGGGGGCGCTGTGGCAGGAGCTCCGCCGCGTCTCCCTCCCCTAGCANCACGTAGTAACGGCGGGCGGGCTGGATGGCGAACGGGGCTGCAGCAGGAACCGTGGAGCAGCAGCTGGGACAGCAAGGGCTGGCTCACACTGCGGGTAGCAAGAGGTAGCAGAAACTCCGCAGCTGTAGCAGGAGCCGTGGCAGGAAAACAGCGGGGCTGAGCAGGGAATCGCACCCCTGCGTAGCTCACTGGCCATGGCTGGTCCCTGGGTCTGGGCTGTGCAGAGGCGGGTGGGCGGTGGCCCGGCATGCACTGGCTCTGGGCTCCCAAACAGCAGAGAAGCAAGCCAGTAAGGCCAGTCACAGTGCCAAAGGAAAAGAAACAAAAAGAAAGAGGGAAAAACCACAAAGCACCAATATCCCTGGTCAGAGACGCCACACTTGCGTGGCCAGCCAAAGCGCCCGCTGTTGTGGTTTGACACTGGCCCAATGCCAGGCACAGATGANTGGGCTGCGAGTGGATCTCTGCATTCCCCGTGGATCCCCATGGACTGCAGGGGGACAACCTGCTTCACCATGGTCCTCACCACAGCCTGCAGAGGCATCTTGGCTCCAGTGCCTGGAGCACCTCCTCCCCCTCCGGGCCATGCAAAACCGATACACCTGCCCAGAAGGAAGGAGCTGTGACCTCCCCCAACTCTCACAGGAAATCCCAGTCTGGCTCTCACCCATCACAATACTCCCAGAGCGGGGGGAGGGCAGTGACCACCCCAGACACAACACAAAAAACCAAAAATGGTATGAGATAAAAAAACCATTCCCAAGACACCGCAGAAGAAACAAATCATTATCCACCAGAAACAGACTGGCTTCCTATTCTCCAAGTTCCTTTTCAATGCAGGTATCTTCCCTCATCTCAGTTCTTCCTGAGATTTTATTCCCATCTCTTGTGCAAATAAATGCACCTGAAAGTTTCACAGGCAATTTCTAAAACCTCCTGCCTTCAGTGTACTTAACAGAGCTACCAAGGTCCTCACTTGTAAAGCTCCAGCAGCCCGAGTTTACAACCTCATGAAAGATTTTTTTGGTGAAAAGCTGTAAGGTCACAGCAGTGTCCAACTCAGAAATTCATTCCCGGGGCTTCCTAGGGTGCTCTGTCAGGCACAAATACAATAAGCACATTGATCTTTCCATACTAATGGCACTGACATGAAAACACTTCAGAGTTAAACTGAAGAGGGAGATTGTGATTTATTTGTGGTTCATAAAAAAATATTTTAAAAATACAGAACTTGAGCTCAGCTTCCTTTACATAATGTGCATTGACAATGCAAACCATCCTTCTTCTTTTTGCTTTTCTACCTGTAAAAGAAGAAACCAGTTGAGACTCATATACAGTAAACTTCCCATTGACTTGTCTGTTAGGACTGTCTGCCATCGGCACCATGGAGGGAGTAACACCACCTACTTCAAGTCGTATCCACCTTAATAATTTCAGATTTCCCTTCTGGGGAAGTGTAGTTTGCTGTCAGGATAGGGAGTCCTGGACCCTAACTCTATTCTCTTTGTCACTCCTAATTTAGGTTGTTTTGGACACCAGGAAGTAGGTTATTAATACGTCCTCATGGTTACTTTCAAGCCTATAGACAGCTCTCTGACTGGTTTGTCAGACTGTACCCCCTGCAGAGTTCCTGTGAAAGCATCTGACTGTGGGCTCTCCTTTTCTTTGCACATCAGGAGTCAGAAATCTGGACTGGGGCTTCTTCTTTACATTTGGATTTATTCACCCTTCAGCAACTGATGTGTGCAACAGCTAGGTAAGAGCTTGCTTGCCTCCTGACTGTGGCTCTACCAGTACATCCTAATCATGGCTTGAGATTCTCTGGAGCCACCAGGGAAAGACTTCCAAAGGTTTCCAGTTCTAACACACAAAGATGCCACTGTTGCCCTGGTTTTTTCTTAGCCTTCTGAATTTACATTTCTTGGAGTCAGAGTTTTTACAGTTTTATGTAAATAATAGCCAATGTTTTACTTAAGTGTTTTTTTTTGTTACTATTCCTGTATTATGAGAGAACATTTTGATGAATAGTCTTTTTGTCTAGTGAGATTGGAAAGGAGGTAACACCATCCTTCCAACACCTTGTCGAATTGAGAAATGTATAAATATCGAGACAAATAAACTTCGTCCCTCTTTTTGCTCTTCTCAGCTCAGCGTGCGAGTGCTTATTATTTCGTGTCCTATAGCGACACGCCACAGCAGAAAAGGGTTACTCACTTGTAAACAACAACGCTGTGGCAGAAAATAAAGAATGTCACTAGTTCTCAGGTCTCTTCGTACCAATTATCTATAATCCAAACTGCCATGAATCGATTAATAATAGCCCTGGGATATTTAAAACAGGACAGAGCTCTCCTCCATCCATCTTATAATGATCTTTTTCCTTTCATGACATCATAATAAAATTTTCTGGCTGAAGATTTTTCAGTCTCACCTTTGGTCTTTGGCTGACAGAAGTTAATTTGGCACTTTCTGACGTGGCACTTAGAGGTGAACAAGGTTTGCTGGAGTCTCCTACAGACCTGGAGATATATCAAAATAAGACTGAAAAAGTGAAAAATGGAAGTGACTGCTAGAATAGTATCTCTTCCTGAGTTAGCAGATCCCTCTGATGCCTCAGCAGCAGTCTTCAACAGCACGTCATCTGTCTTGTGTCAGATTGCAGATATTTTAAATACAAACAAAGGAAGTTGTAAAAGAGCTATTAGACCTTTGTCCCACTCCCACAGATTTAATGTGAGAAAGTCAGGGAAAATCCACAAAGCCAAAAAAAGCACATGGCAGTTTCTCCATTGTGTTTAATTTCTGCTGCATGCGTAATTAAGATACTACAAAAATGAAATAGTAAAGGGTGAACTTTTACCTTCTCATACTGGTCATACTGGCATGGGAAACACTGCCATCCTTGGAGCTGTCCAGAGCCACTGCCACGGGGACAGACACTTCAAATGTCCTCCTTGCATTTTCTAGGCAAGAAATAATTGCTTGATTCTGATGAGAACACAGCAACATTGCACAACAACATTCACTTTACCATTTTTTCAGAGGCATCACAACCTCTTCCCAACTGCATAGCATATACAGGCCAGAAATAAAACATCAGGTTAAACATCAACCTCATACTCACTGAAAATGACTGACATGGGGAGCAGATATTCAGAGCAACTACAGACAATGTACACATATATAAAATGATTCTTCCACAGTTAAATTTTCTGTGGCTTTTGGCAATTAGAGGCTTAGAGACTTATGATCTCTCACCTCTCCTTTAAGATTTTACTTACCATGCTGAATTTACATTACAACAGCCAAAGATGCATTGAAAGTGTTATGACCCAACCCACGAGTCACTGCATATGCACCTGCATGCAAATGCACACACACTGGTCCCTCCTTCCCCTCCTTTCTCTCTCCAAGTCCTTCCCCCTTTATACATCCTCTGTGGCTACACCAGGGGAAAGGACAGGTGTCCCAGACAGAGCATGTGTACATGGTCACATGCAGTTCTGCTTGTAATCACAATGACTCCATGAAAAGATAAAGCAGCCCTGACCTCCTGGAAAGTAATTTCTTTTATAGTTACATATGGCAGCTAATCTATGAATCTTGAATCAGCAAGAATATTTCCTAGGTTAACTTACCTCTTTACATGACTGGAAGCTCCAGTTATTCCTTTCTATTAGCACTGGCAGTAATTGAGCAAGACAGTCTGATGGGAAGAGTACCCAAAAGACCAAAAACTAAAATGTGGTTGAGAATAGGATAACCTCTCTGCCAAGATGTTTAGAAGTCTGATGTAAATACTTCAGTCTATTTCACCCAAGATCCTGCACAATAGAGGATGGATTTAAAAGCCCAGTGCTGTCCACCAGTGACTATCACAGAATCGATTAGGTTGAAAACGACATCTGAGATCATCGAGCCCAACCTTTGAACACTGCCATGTCAAACAGACCAAGGCACCTTGTGCCCCTGTGTGCCAGTCTTTCCTCAAACACCTCCAGGGATGGTGACTCCACCATGTCCCTGGGCAGCCCATTCTAATACCTGACAATCCCTTCTGGGGAGAAATTCCTACTAATGTCCAAATGCAGCACCTTCGTCAGACAAGAACACAGCAAAGAACAGATTTAACATGAAGCACGATATTTGCAGCAGACTAATTACTAAGAAGATAACTTTAGGAGAGGTTTAGCTGGTATGTTTTTAGCTCTCTGAAGTAAGGAGTGTTTGTACCCACACAGTCATTAACAGCAAGTGTACTGCTGATCACAATCACTGATCCAGTAAGATAAGGACTCTCAAAAGGAGAAAAATACTGTCTGTCTAATTTTTCTTTCTCCTGAAGCTGCTTACTTACCAGTGTAATTCTGGGATGGGGCTGGAACAGGAGACAGAGTTGGAGGGACCATGTCAGCAGCAGCTGATTTCTGCTGGTCTATCAACTGCAATAGTTTATCCCGTGCTTCTGTACTCTGGCGATTCAGCTCTGCTATTCTTTCCTCCAAGCTCCTCGATACCATGAGATGACTCTACTTGGATAATGGGATAATTATTTCCAATGAAAAATTTACAATTTGCATCCTCAAGGAGGGCATACAAGATATTTCAAGTACTTTTATGCATTTANCACCTTGTGCCCCTGTGTGCCAGTCTTTCCTCAAACACCTCCAGGGATGGTGACTCCACCATGTCCCTGGGCAGCCCATTCTAATACCTGACAATCCCTTCTGGGGAGAAATTCCTACTAATGTCCAAATGCAGCACCTTCGTCAGACAAGAACACAGCAAAGAACAGATTTAACATGAAGCACGATATTTGCAGCAGACTAATTACTAAGAAGATAACTTTAGGAGAGGTTTAGCTGGTATGTTTTTAGCTCTCTGAAGTAAGGAGTGTTTGTACCCACACAGTCATTAACAGCAAGTGTACTGCTGATCACAATCACTGATCCAGTAAGATAAGGACTCTCAAAAGGAGAAAAATACTGTCTGTCTAATTTTTCTTTCTCCTGAAGCTGCTTACTTACCAGTGTAATTCTGGGATGGGGCTGGAACAGGAGACAGAGTTGGAGGGACCATGTCAGCAGCAGCTGATTTCTGCTGGTCTATCAACTGCAACAGTTTATCCCGTGCTTCTGTACTCTGGCGATTCAGCTCTGCTATTCTTTCCTCCAAGCTCCTCGATACCATGAGATGACTCTACTTGGATAATGGGATAATTATTTCCAATGAAAAATTTACAATTTGCACCCTCAAGGAGGGCATACAAGATATTTCAAGTACTTTTATGCATTTAGTTTTCAAACTGAAAGTGAGTATAATTATATAGCACTTCTGTGAAAAATCTGGTTTTGTCCCTTTTGCTGTCCTGTATCTAAGTCCTTAACTTATTAAGCATTGCAATATTTTATACTGGTCTTCCTTCAGGAAGTTAAAATACAGCTATTGTCCATATAGTTTGAGAAAGAAAAAAAACCCCAAACAAACCACCAAACCAAAACCACCAAACATCCAGCAATTAACTACAATTAAGAATATACTTAATCAAAGAGACACATATTCAGGAGGGTGTGGGGAAGCAAAAGCAGGTTTCTAGCAGAAGTGTCCTGGAACTCATCTTTAAGCCAGGTTTTGATTGCTTTCACCTCTTCCTCTCCCTCTCAGTAACCGCTTCCACAAAAACATCACTTACTAAAAGTTTGCATCGCCTTGTACAACCAAATGACTAAATATTACACAACATAACACAATGTGGAAAGTAACAACACTCTTAACCTACATTTAAACGAGGAAATTTAAAATCTTTAGGATACTTAATTGAATAGTCAACCAGTCACTGTGATGGAACACATAATAGCAAGACAGTAGCAAGGGCAGGGATGTTTTTGTGATGGTAATTTCAGGGATGCCACTGATTAATGGCTTAGTTGCAGGTGAAACTTTTTCCATGTAAACTGAAGTCTTCCAGGTCTCCCTTTCCCAAAATCTTTGGGATTTTCACAGAAGAGGACTGACAAGACAGGCCCAAGAAGCACATACACTATGATCAAACATTTGCAAAAGATGTACCTGCACTAACTTCAATCTCACGTGCTTTTGGGTCACAGTAGCAGAAGAGATGTATGACATGGCTTTAACTAAGCATTTTACAGGCTTGACAAGAACCTGTGGGTTGGTGCAGTGCTCACTGTTAATACTATCCAAACTATAAGAGGTACACCTGATCACACTGCACTGAGCAAACCTCTTTGCAGCAGCATAAGCTTATCCTAAACTTGTAAATGTGCTGTACACTTTTCAGAACCCATATACAACATCGGCTCAACGTGAGAAACTACTGCTGATCTGCTTATGGAATAATAATGCAAAAAAAACCCACAAGTCCCCAGGCAAACAAATGAAAATAGTAATTGACAACAGGAAAGACTCAGAAGAACCAGTAAAGTAAAGGAAAGCACAAGGGAGATCATCCTTCCTTTTCTCACCTGCCCTTGTGAAGAGTCTGGACTAGGATCTGCATTTTGTACGGCATCTGGCTGATGTAGGCAATCACTTTTGTCTCCAGATACACCTCTGAATTTGCTCAGTTGAGCTCTAATTAGAGCATTCTGCCGTGTGAGCTCAGCTATCTGTCCCAGCAGATGACCATTTTGAAGTAACTCTTCAGCTGTGCTGTTTTTCCCAGTGTCACCTGGGCAGGACAGATTGATTTTCTTGTGGGAACTCTCAAAGTCTTTGGCTGCAGGAAGACCTGGTTGCCTTCGAGAGATGGGACAGTTCTCCTGAGTTGTGCTGTGTGTCCTCAGGGAGGAAGGTAAGCTCCTTTCCTTGCACGGCTCTCTTTCAGTAGACTGGGAAACGGCTGCAAACACTACAAACACGAAATAAAGGAACAGTAAGCAGAGAGACGTGTGATCCTCACTAAGGAAACTAACAGTGACTTTATTGCATCAGGTTACTAATAATCAAGCAGGAATTTAAACTGTAACATCTGGCCTGGATGGTGTTATGTTACTGATCAAAACCACGCCGTGCAATATCCTGCTGTAAGAACTCACCAAGTTAGTATTTCCTATTGCAAACAGTCTTACATTTAAATTATTTAATTAGAGATTGAGCGAGAAGTCCTTGAGAAGAAGATAATTGGTTTGAATTTCTTAGCTGACAGATCAAATACTACTTCTTAGTTAGTCCTCCATTTTCCAAAATTCAGTTACCTGATAAACTAAGTTTTTGTTTCAGTTCTGCTGTTTATATTGGGTTATTAACAAAACTTCTGGGATACTAAAACAAAAAAATACAAGACTTTTGGCATGATAACTAACTAACTACTTACTCAGCCCCTAAAGAGGAAGCACTGTGGCCAACAAAAGTAGTTAGGTATTTTTTTGTCGTCATCATCAGCAAAGAGATAACACACCACAGACATGACTAAAGTTACAGCACTTACAGCTGCTACATGCTAAGTCCAAGTTGAATTTTGTGACCAAAACTAGGTTTTCTATGCTTCATACACCAAATAGCCCAATCCTTCACAAGCTTTAGCTTTTGCCTCTTGAGCAGAGACGAACACTTAAAAATTTACACTCAAATGTGTTTTATGAATCATCGAGCATAAAGAAACATTCATTAACATTTGTTGAGCCATTTAGCATCAGTCTTCAGAGTAACAACATATTTTAGAGAAGTCTTGGAATACAGTTCTGCATTGTTGTTTCAAATGACAGAAGACTTCTGACAGCTCTCAATGGGACTGAAACCAGACATTGCTCTTTGTAGAACAAGATCTTTAGTTCATTTCCTCCAGATTTTTTATGTACCTCCTCACAGCACAGCAGCCCACCAAGTGGCTGAATTAGATATAAACTTCCAATTGCCCTCCTAACTCCTTAAAAATCAAAAGGACTTTTTTTTTCTGTCTTGGAAAAGGCTTACAAAACAACACAGCTGAAAGGGAGGAAAAAGGAGGAAAACCCCAAAACCCACTCCTGTACCCTCCTTCTTGTCAGCAACCATCAGGCTGGCCATAGGTGTAATTATCTGCCTCTTAACAAGGGTGCTATGCAGGGCCCTGGCATGTTCAGTGGGATGCACTTGGTTACAGTGACAGCTGCAGCAGGAAACAGCTCATTTTGAGAATCACAAAGGGTGCTTCCTTCTGCTCACTTCAGTAAGGATAAATGAGAATTACCTTCCCTACTCACCCTGATGAACTTTCTTCCTCCCATCCACTTCTGGTGGAGTACCAAAATATGAAACCCCTAGAGCCTATGGCTACTGACACAAGACTGAGCTACCTGGTTATTTGGCACCACATAATTTCACCCAAAATTTCNTCCTAACTCCTTAAAAATCAAAAGGACTTTTTTTTTCTGTCTTGGAAAAGGCTTACAAAACAACACAGCTGAAAGGGAGGAAAAAGGAGGAAAACCCCAAAACCCACTCCTGTACCCTCCTTCTTGTCAGCAACCATCAGGCTGGCCATAGGTGTAATTATCTGCCTCTTAACAAGGGTGCTATGCAGGGCCCTGGCATGTTCAGTGGGATGCACTTGGTTACAGTGACAGCTGCAGCAGGAAACAGCTCATTTTGAGAATCACAAAGGGTGCTTCCTTCTGCTCACTTCAGTAAGGATAAATGAGAATTACCTTCCCTACTCACCCTGATGAACTTTCTTCCTCCCATCCACTTCTGGTGGAGTACCAAAATATGAAACCCCTAGAGCCTATGGCTACTGACACAAGACTGAGCTACCTGGTTATTTGGCACCACATAATTTCACCCAAAATTTCCTCAACCACTTCCTGTGTATTAAACGAAACCCAATGGGAATCTGGCTCCCGCAGCTTCCAAAAACCCCTTTGCTGGGAAAATTGGCTCAAAGCAGGAACACACAGACTACAGATATCCTGGTGTGTCTGCAACATGGATTGCAGAAACAAAGTTCCAGGCTTCAGTGGTTCCACCATTAAAGGTGATGGAGGCTGGATTACACCATCAACAGTTCCAAATCTGAAATGATATGCTGTAGGTCATCGACAAAGAGCTTCAGCAGTCACACAGATATGATAAACAAAATGAGTACCAAATAAAAATGTCAGTCTGGATTGCCACTGACAGGACTGAAATCAGGAGACGGAAAACAGGAAGTGTACAGGCTGTCTATCAATAGGCATAGTAACAGAAGAAATGCGTATCTGGGTGCAGCAGTAGGATATTCTTGCTGTAGGGCCAGTATGTCTAGGCATACTAATTAAAAATTCTCCATAGAAATTACATCTTCAGAGGTATTGTGAGATTGAAACAGTAACACACAACATAGACTCCTAGGGCTACCGCAGTCAGAGATATCTCACCATTCTGGAGGGAAGACAATTCCTGACTGCTCTTCTGCTGTGGTGGTGACAACAGCACAGCTGGCTGGAAGATGTGAGCTGGGAAGCTTCTGCCAGGTCTCATATCACCCGAGGCACCTGGCCCTGGGCGAAACGTGAAAGGTAGTTCTTCCTGTGGAAATTTCAGCATATTTTCCCTACTGCCTGCATCAGTCCTGGGCTCAGAATAGGTCAAATCAGGTTTTTCTAAAGAAAAAGACAAAGCAGGGATANAAAAAAAGGGAAAAAATAAAGAAAAAAAATAAAAAAAAAAAAAAAAAAAAAAAAAAAAAAAAAAAAAAAACAAACACAACCAAAAATTAGTATAGTGAAACAGGAAAAATCTCAAGAACAACTCTTATGTTCAGGTATCTGAAAAGACAGACTAGAGGATGTTCCACACACACTGTACCTTTCTTCTGATCCCCAGGTACAGAATTCTTTCACTCAAGCATATTGTAAGTCCTTACTGGCCATAAGAGCAAGTAGAACACTTACACATAGCCTCAAAATTTCAGGGTAGTAGTATGAGACCTTTTCGTAGCTCATGCACAAGACTTATTGATATGTGACTTGAACAGGTATTTGAGGTGCATTTGGTAACATTCTCTTGAGAAAAACAGACTTATGCACTTGTTCTAATGCCCCGTATTATAAATTTGATGGCAACAATGGTGTAGAAAACAATTCGAGGCTTTTTGGAACTCTGCTGATCCTCTTATCATTTAATTCAAATGAAAGCGCATCAGTAAAAAAAAAAAAGTTATTCTACTGTATTTAGCTAAGGGAAGTATGGAAAGAAGATTTGAAAATTCTAGTGCTGCAGAATTGTTGAATATGAAGGTTTGGGTGTTACGCTGAGGTTTTTTTGAGGGGTGCTTTTGTCACTGTTTGGATTTTATATTCTGGGGAGTGATTTCTTTTTGTTTGCTTTTACAAGGCCTGGGTCAAGAGCAAAAAAAAGGATCTGGCATGTGGCTTCTTCCCAAGGAAAAAAGCTTATAGCTACAGCACGATTCACAACACCAACATTTAACTATGGAATATAAATAACTCTGAGTAATCTTGGGATTCAGAAGAAGTTACTAACCTTGAGAGCAAAAGCAATGCATTTAAACAACTGACCAGGAAATACAGCTGGGAGAAAACTCACTGGTGAAAGGTGGTTAACAGTCCAAGGTGAATCATGTTTGGCCACCAATGCTACTGGCTCAGCTTAGCCTGTCTCCATGTCACACATCACTCGGCTGGTCACTCCCCTCTCACAAAGTCACAGACACCAAGTAACAGACCTCTCTGACTGGTTGGTTCCCAGGCCTCCGCTGCTGCTGTTTTGGCCAGCAGCGACCTCCAGTGTCTTACGGAAGAACCAATCTCAAGACTGTCAGGCTGCTCAGCAGCAGGAAGCTGAGATCCTGATTCTGCTGGGTTTGATTTCTTTGGATTTCTGGGGGTTTTTGCGACCCCCAGAATGACACCGACTTTGGAAGCCACCTTAATGGGGGAAGGCTGCTCTCCTCCTTTGCTTGTGCTCCCAGCAGAACCCACGGCATGGGAATTTACAGAAGTGACGTTCATGCTCATGCAGGAGATACTTGTGCAAGCAGACATCAAAACACCAGATTTTCCACTACAGGGATAAATTAGCCACAATTCCTCTTTCATCCTTCATACATACATGTACGCACCTTGGCTGTTTGCCAGCCCTTTGCTTGCTATTCCAAAATGTTTTGGACTCTGTTCTCTTTCAGGTTCTACCACAGGGAGGCCTTTAAATGCTTGTATGAGACCCATCAGCTTTTCATCTGTTACTGTGATGTATTGCTGAAGCTTCTTCTAAAGGAGGAAAAAAAAATACACAGAAATACAGAAATTGGTGTTCTACCAACATAAATTAGAAAATTATATACTACAAGCAGCCCTGAGAAGAAATTTGGCCTCTTAATACTACTGTGTGAGTCTGTAGGATTCCAGTGAGGTATTAAATATTATAGTGTCCATGCTTCTCATTTATAAATAATTTGTTTTCCCTTTTCTTACTCATGACCTCACTTCCTTTCTAAGGTTTCTTAATCACTCCATTCCCAAATGTAGCCACTGATCAAATCTACCTGCACTGCAAACTAAAGAAAGGAAAATGTGGTATTACATCTACTCATTGCTCCAGTAGTGTTAACAGAAGTATGAAGGAAGATACCTAACTTTTAGATGAATAAAGCTCAGTTTCACAGAACCAGCACTTTCTCAGGCTTTGAAGTTAAATAAAGATAAACGAATGACTTTCTAAACATTCCATACCCATACCTGCTACTATAATTCTTAGGCTCCTCATTCAATTTAATCATTTTCTTTCTTTTATTGTTAAAATCTCCAGAACATGAGACAATGCATCTCAGCCCATATTTGCCACAGAACTCAAAATTCTAACAAGTCATCCTGATGGGTAAGAAGCAAGGGTGGCTCAGTACCTGCATAGTAATGTTTTCTTCCCTTACTTGAAGTACTTCTGCAGTCAAGAGCATCAATCAGTTCTGTGTTCATTCAACATCTCCTCCTGCTGCTTCCTCATCATCTCTTTCTCATGCAGCTGCATTTCAGTCTAAAGAGGGAGAAAAATTAAAAATCTACTATAAACCAATACAGCCACCGATCTGAAAACGGGAATGAGTCATTATGACATCATAATGTAACAGCTCTTCCCACTATTGCTAAATTGACTTAATACTTTCATGACAAAATCCAGTTGTCAGGGCTTGAGAGCTATCAGAGAGCTTACTGTTTTTCCTTTGTTACTCCAGGACACTGTAGGGAATCCTAGACAACCTTGTTCTTCCGTCTTTACAACTTTTACAGGATGTAACTACAAGCATTGTCTCTCTGCACTGATACAGTTTCTTAAGTCACTTAATCTTCATGCAGGAATCGAATAATTCCAGGTGTACTGATGCTTGTCAGTATGCCGTGCTACTTGTACCCCATCTTTAGTTCCCCATATTTATTAAGGAAGACAAATTTGACTAAGTAAAGGAGAAAGTACTTGCTTTCTAATGGTTTCCATCAGGGAGAAAACGTTCTAGAGGGTTTCAGAAGTGTTACGACAAAACAGCTCTCCATACACATGAAATGAATTAATCAATATTTTTGAGACTAACTCACAGACACTAGACACACATCCCTTATGTACATGAGAGCCAAGCATCCATTTTCTGTTTCTGATCCAGCTAGAGAGAACAGGGTTTTATGTATTGATCCAAGTGAAGCATGCTGGCTCAGAAAATGGATAAAAGAAACTGTACACGGTCCTCTCTTTTTCAGAAACCAAAGACAGCACAAAATAAGCATTTCTACCCTGGTGTCAGTGATGAAGCCTACTGATGCCTTAGATCATCTGGATGAGCTACTGTACCTACTAATCCAACACAGCACTAAGCAAGCCTTGGAGGAAAGCTTCCAAGCAGCTCTGTCTCACATTTATGCACGCATGCGGAAACATCAGGGTTAACATCCATTCCTACCACCAGGTAGGATTAGGAGCTGGTATACCCTGAAAAAAGTATTTTCATCCCAGCCCACTGCCAGGTGTGGCTGTAATCACATGAGCTTTAACAGTGCACCAGAACATGCAGCAGAGAGGGAGAACAGAGCAGCCCAGATTCAGGGACTATGCCCGTACTCTTTTTGCCATGTGGGTCTGGCAAAGAAACAGCATTCTTAGCAGAATGGGGATGGGGAGGGAACGATTCATTCTAAATTTGGAAGTTAATATAAAAATTAGTTTAGAAACCAAGTCAGATTTATCCATTTCCCTTTAAGAATTTCACATGGTTTTGCAAACATTTCAGAAGTTTCTTTTTCTCCTTTTCTCTAGCCTCTTCTGTATTCACTATTTCCATCTTATGGGTGTCGGTTTTTTAATCACTTAATAAAAACATTCCCATTAAAGAGTCCTGAATTCACATTTCTCTTCCTACTCCTTAGATACAATTTTGAGAATAAATTAAGCAACATCCTTTATTGCAATCCTTCTGTTTTTCTGCAGCAAAACTGGAAGAAGAGAAAGGCAAACTCTCTAAAATCTTTGAAACCTCATCAAGACTGCCTGTCTAATTTACTGTTTAACTAAAATCAGAGGTTTTTAAAATATCTCCTGCAAAGTAATTTTCTTAAAAGGCACTGCCAGTTATAATTCAGGCATTGGAATTCTGCTAACTCTGCTGTCTAGGCAAGAAAGATGGTGCGCATAAGTGCTTGATTTATGTCTGGCATCACAGGGACCAGGTTTTAGGAAATACTCAAGACAAGCTGTGCTTCTCCCCAGAAAATTCTCAAATTCTAACTGTAATTAAACCTCCCTGAAAAGGAGAAAAGTCACTTTAGATTAGGAATGCAGTGTCTATCTCAAGCAAGCCTGAATACAACTAACCACATTTTGAAGCTTGAGTGACTCCTTCATATTGCTACTTAAGAATTTAGGTAGTAAATTTATGAGTGTTACAATTCTGCAAGCAATAATCAACTTCTGGAAGGATGGAATGGTAACACAAGCAAAAATATGGGAGTAGCTTTGGAAAAAGTCTGAGGCTCAGGAATAACTCATTTCTGTAGAAAACAAATTAAAGACAATCTAAATAGGATTATAACTGCCATTATATTTACAACACAAATTTGATGCTATTAAATTGATGTATTCCTAATAAACATTCTACTGAAATTTTAAGACCCTTCCTTATAACTGCAAAAGAACCAATTTTAATTCCCTGCTTTGGTATTACAATTTTAACCAAGACCAAGCATTATTAACTTGCTTTAAAACGTAAGACTTTCTCAGCTGAAGTCCATCTTCTGATGGTAGTTGCTTTTCACTCTTGGATTGATAATTTGGTGTTTGCTTCCAGCACTTAATCAAAGTAAATTCTTTCATACAGATTAAATACAGAGTAATACAAGGATGAAGTTATTATACCTCTAGTAAGAAAAAAAGAATAGAATTTTAAAATAAGATGGGTTTCCCCTTTTCACTTATTACACACCCTGACAAGGAACCAAAATAAGAAAATTCCACATTCACTAGAGATCTATTACCTTTGCTATGAAATAGAGCATTAGGATTTAGATAATATACTCTGCTGAACCTATTAAGAGTACAGGAACTGTGATAATCTAGTTTAAAATGTCATAGAGACCAAATAAATCTGGGAAACACTGCTGCTTCTTGAGAGCTCTGGGATACAGATGAAATAAAACACACTTTTTTTTCCTCTTCTTTTTAAAAAAACCTTCTACATGGCACGCAGGTGGTCTTCTTTATGGAATTCCATTATTTCCCAGCTGTGCATTGTTACAGTGAGCACTTCAGGTCATTCTTGCTTAAGATAAAGTTGCTGTTATGGACAGAAAAAGAGGGCTAAGGAATCCTTCAAGGAAAATAGGGGATTTGGGTCCACTGTTCTGGTGACAATAGCATCACCTTTGGGAGGCAAAGGAAGAAAATGATTTTGTAAACAATGCTGTAGTTAATACCCTGCTACAATTCTGAGCATATGTAAACAACTAATTTAAAATTATTTCAATTAGTATTTTCTGCTCTTATACACAGAGACTTTCACTGCAGTCAACTCCTCCATTTTTACTAGGGATACCAATTCCTAACAAACCAGTTCCCAACAAAAAGTTGGGAAAAGTTTTAACTCCTAATTGCATGCAAGCCAAGCAATAAGCAGTGATAATCAGAGTTCAATGTAAAATGACTGGAAGCCAGAAAAGACCACAGTTCACATCTGTAAAGTAACTTTACACCCTTCTTCACTCCCTCTCCAGGAGCAGTTCTAAGTCTCTCACCTCTTTGAGGTAACGCATCAAACGACAGAGAGCGTTCACCAGTGACAGTGTAAACCCAGAGAGGCCTTCACTTCTCTCTTTTTTTTGGACCTCACGACCTGTACATCGCTCATATTCCTCCAGTTCATGCTCCACTTCATGGATCATGTGGTTGAGAACATCTAGGCTGGGTTTGTTGTCCCTCTGAAGGTCAGTCTGGATTAAATTAGCTGGAGAATCACCTCTCTTCTGTCTTGCAGAGTTCTGTGCAGCTTGCTTTCTTTTCACTGAAGGAGGAGAAAAAATTGCATTGTTTATTGAAGCAAATCAAAGGAATTGCCCTCTTTTGCCACAAGATGAAATGGACCATCAAAGAATGGCCCGCAGTCATTCCAGCTATTTTCAGATCCTCAAAAAACACATTTTCTGCTGCCACGGTAGTACCTCTCAAGTGTGACTGCTTCGTACTTTTATCTTGGATACACCTGTTTGTACGTTTCTCCTTTCCAGTTAAATGCATGGAAATAGTTTACTAATGAAAACCATCAGCTGCTTTCTCATATTTTGTAAGCAACTCTCTTAAAACAAACCTTTCATGTCACAGCTTGTATCTGGTATCAGTCCCCTCATACAAACGTGTGTAAGATCTGGGGATTGAAATGCACTTTAAACTGTATCAGAACTAGAAAAGCCCTGAACAGGAGAGAATCCCATGACCAGCAAGGTAATGGGCAGCATCAAAGGGCCACATTTATGACTCCCAGATTCCTACGGACTTGGCTTTGCCAATGAACATGCAGAACACAGGGGAAATACACTAGGCAAGGAGCTGTGGAACATCCATCCTTAGATATGCTCAAGACTCCAAGGACTCCCTCATCAGACTTTGGCGTTAGCCCTGCAATGACTTCCAAAAATGCCTTCCAACCTACATTTTCTTAACATTAAGGACCTTAGACAAAGATTATATTATTTTTAAAAGTACTAAACTCTTTGCTGCAATATGGTTCTGTTTCCTTGAGTTTGGATTCAGCACTTGTCTCACAGTGTCAGTGGAGTCTACAGACTCTTCTTCATTTTCATTCTGAAGTCTTGAACGTGTTCTCTTGATTACACTGGTAGCATTGTTGGCTGATTTAAACACAAAACAAAAAAATGCACATGTGAAATATTTCAGACATGTTCTTAATAGTAATTATGTTCTAGAGTAGTTTTATGGTAAGACTGGTCTTTTTAGTCTGGAAATTCACCTAACCCAAATTAACATACATTTTTGTCTCTCACCCCCACCCAGGAAAGGAATTCCACACAGGATCCTGTGAAGAGCTTAACAACCTTGCTGTGATTTAGCAAATCCCACCTGACTGATTCAATGAAGGAGAAACAGTTGTTGGAGTCAAAGGCACATTTGATTCCTGTGATAAGATGTTTTTTCTCACATCCTTATCAACCCACAGCTGAGAATTCACCAAGGAATTTTCTTCTCTCAACAACCGAAGTAGCCTGCATTCAAAACAAGCATAACAGTGAACTGTAACAGGACAACGGCATGATTCCAGATTATCTGTCTAGACAGAGCTTCTAAAATTATCTGTAACTGCTCAGGTGAGTTCCCTGCTCACTTTCATTCCCAGTCTCAATATTACAAGGCCTTTCCTGTAAATTCTGAGATCAGGAAAGGAGGGCAAAGGGAAACAAAAGAACTAACTTAACTGTACCCATTCAACATCCTTCTAATTCCAGCTATTTCCAGTGTAAACCAGGTGGAAATCTGAATGGATATATTTATACTGACCTGTCAGAATTGACGCTGGATTTGAAACCCAAAATGTCACGGGGTCCATCTTCTGATAATGCTTCCTCCTCCTCCTCCTCTTCATTAAGAGCCTTTTCAAGAGACAACAAAGAAAACAAAAGGGACTTCAGAAGAACTTAGAGATCAATTTTAAGGAATTGGTTCAAGAAAAAAACCAAAAATATTTGGTTTAGTCTTCCCCTCCAAAACATACTTAAAATAAAAATACCACACAAAAAGAAAACCCAAACCCACACACCTTTGTGGGAAGTTCTGGGGGACTTAAGTACCTGAGAAATACTAATACTGACAATTGTCTCTGAAAATAACACAGCAAGCGACCAATTCAATTGCCAACATTTTCTTTGTATGACTTATATTAAATATGAAAACCCGTGCAAACTAGAGGATAACATAAAAGCTGTTAAGGCTGTACCAAAACACAGATACAGCAGGCAAAATACAGAAAAGCAACCTAAATCATAGCATTTGTAAAATTTCAGTCATTTGAAAGTCAGTCAGTCATTACCAGATAAACAACCTCATAATGAGACCTGCAAAATTACATTTATTTTCTATGTGTAAAATGCAACTAGAATAAAATATAATCCTATGTACTACATTTATTGCTAAATCCAAGCAATCAAATTTGAATTAGGGTTCCTCAAACTACCAGGTTTATCAGCTTCTGGATAGGTTTCACCTGAGAGCCTTTAACTATGACTGTTGTAAGCACGTAAGAACAACTCGCAGAAGCGTGGCAGACAATCAGTACATGTTTCTTTTAAAAACTTGAGCTTATCCTGCAGCATGCATCCAGTGACACAGCTTACAAAGATGCTGCAGTTAACTCCCCATGTTAAAAAAAACTGAAAAACAAATGCCACACCAAAATATTTAACACAGAAGCACTACAGCTCAAATTACAGATATTTGTGCAAGTTAGTAGGAAACAGGAGTAGAGAACCATGGGAATATGACACCATCACTTTTGCTCCCAACAGCCTGTTTGGTCTTCATCAGTGGAAAGTTTTTGGGGAGCATCATATGCCTGTTCTCAAACCTCAGTGAGCATTTCTGGTACAACATGTTATTAAAAGAGAACAGAACACAAAGACAAACTAAATTGAATTTTAAACAATTTAAAAATTGTCTACAAAAAATCTGAATAAATGCAAAATAATGGAAAATATTAAAAGTTAAATTTGTAGGATTCATCAAGGCTGTGGAGTGAACTGGGGTACAAATGGCTGTGTCCCCATATACACAGACATAATTGGTAAATCAGACATATTCTGAAATGTAGCAATTAGTTAAGTGATACAAAAGTTCTTCTCTTAGACTGTAATTACATTGTACTCTTCCTGAGAACTCCAGAATTTAAAAGAGAGAGCATGCTAATGTGAGAGAGCTTCCACAAGACATAACGATGTTTGTTTCTCATATCTGAAGGTTAAGAAATCACAAAATCACAATTCCCGGAGTCTCACAAAACAAACTCACCTCTGTTCAACCTTGTCTTCTATGAATGTTATCAACAAAAACCAGTTTAGTTCTGCTTGGAAACTCTTCTCTTTGAATATTCTTATTTTGTGCAAACAAAAAAGCCACAGGACATGCATGGAACAAAACATACATTACCTGGGAATCCATGACAGATTCACTAAGGATGGAAAGCTGACTGGGAGGATGACTGTTTTGTACAATGGGTCCTTGAGATGATTCTATGTCACAGTTAGGAGCCATTGTTACATTAGGGAAACCTAGAGAAATTAGACAACACAGGGAAAAACACAGAGGGCTTGGTCTGTATTTATGTTGCAGCACTTTGTACTGAAAATCAAGATCCTGTATTTCATTAAAAAAAAGGGTCACAGGGATGTCACTTTAAACAACTAAAGACCAACCATAGGGTTAATTTAATACACTGGGCCACATACTCGGCTTTTGTCCTTCCCACCTGCATAAATACACTTGTGCAGAAGCAGCTTGCAGGATCAAACAGTCACTGGGAACAAAAGAGAATGGCAGCCTACAGAGAAAAACCCCCTAGGCTTAAGATTTCCCATGCAGACAGCCAGTCCTGCCTTCCAGCAGCACAAGGATCCACAAGCCAAATTAAGAAAAGCAAAAGCCTCGTTCAGGAATTGCCAATAAATCTTCAACACTATCCAAGAGCGAAGAGTCAGCCCGTGCAGCAATGAGAATCAGAACCATTGCAGCAGCTCAAACTGGTGCTCTGCACAAGCCAGTAGCTTGGCTGTGAAATGGTGAGCATGAGGTGTTTCAGAGTACAAGATGTGAAATTCCACAGTAGACCAGTACAGTGGAATAACCAGCCATCAGTCACACTCCCCTGCCATGGGAGGTGATATGCTCACCTGTGTTTCATTCAACATGAACAGGATCAATCATACTATGTTAGATGATGAGATGAAAGCAGTTAAAAAGAACACTTTGTAAAGCAAGACTATTCATGGAAAGTAAGGAGATAATTTTAAACGTACTACCACATATAGATGAGATGTTCTACCTGTTCGTGTGCGAGGAGCATCCCCAAACAAGCCTTTTGCCACAGCCATAACCTGACCAGATCGTTCCAGTACATCTTGCAAACGGTACTGATCAGACAGAATCTGAAAGTACAGTGTATAAGGAAACTTTACACTGAGCAGACCGATTTTTTTTCATTTTTTTTTTCTGGTATTGTTCTTCTAAACAGTCACCAAGAGAACAGCCAACAAGACAACAAAGTTGGTATTGTGCAATTAGATCCTAAATAAGATCTGACAACCATACTTCATTCTGAGTAACTAGAATTCATATTCTTTTTCTGAAAAACTAAACAGTTATTGCTTCTGGGGCCCCCAGCAGCACTGACTCTCTTTGTAACAAATCCTCTCACTCCCTTCCTCTCCTCCCAGCCTGACACAAGAAGCTGGGTATTTACAATACACTCACCAAAACAAAGACACATCTAGCAATTAAAAAAAAAATGCGTATGCATCCTCAAATAATTTGATCTCCATGTTGTTAAGTCATAGAACGCTTACCTATATCTGACACCCAAAACATGTACCGTTCGATTAGATTCAAACCAATTCAAGCAAACTTATTTCGTTCAGTCTTGGCTCCTGAAAATCCTACCTAAAACTTAAGCCACATACCACCAGAAGTTCCAGCAGAGGTAAACACAGCTGACTGCATCTGGCACCAGAAGACGTTTTGGGAGTCTCCAGAAGATCCGGCTTCTGTATTCAAATTGTTTCCCCCGAAGTCTCTCTCTAGTATCTGAAGTCCATCACAACAAGTACCTCCTAAGGAAGGATGTCTTGGAGTGCAAAATAAGAGGCATCCAGCTACCATGAGCCAAATGGAGCTGACTGGGGATGTGGCTTTTTAAGCAGAACACAATTTAAAACTCCTCACTGACTCCTGGTTTCACTCACAAAGCTGGAAATGAAAAACTAGCAAAATTATATCCCACAACCTGGGGAGAAGGCGGTTATTCTTGAAGACCTGAGAGGATATATATAAGTGACCTCCACTTCATCATGGTTCATCAAATTGATCCAGAGACTGCAAGTACTTTAGAAGACTCCCCAGGAAAGGCTCATGTATGCCCTCCGACTCAAAATTTGAAAACTGAGTGACAATTTTTGCTGCCTCAGGAATCATAAGAGAGACTGTTTTGCAACAGTTTCAGAGCACTCTATGCCAATATCTGCACAGAGTTCCTTTCAATGTCCATCGGTAAGTCTGCTGGCTTACATTTAGTCTCATACAAAACATTCTAGGCAATGGCATTTCACTTGCTTCTCCTCAAGCCCCTATTTTACTACACGCTTTGTTCCATCACAAAGTTTCCCTACATACCTGAGTTTCCATGTTTTTCTAGTCTTCTGAGCTTGCATTACACTGCAGGGAATTAGACTTCTCATAATCATTTAGCAAATCAGTGAATATTCATCTTTCAATCACTTCACATATCTCTTTTTCCAGACCACTATTCAATTTTCACGTCTGATACAAACTAAATCTAGTCTTTCCATTTAGCCATCTGACATCAAAACAGTGCAGGTTTTTAGACAAAGTTATTATACCAGATTGGCAGAAGAAAAAAATATAGAAGGAAAAAAAGGAAAAAAAGTTTATATGACTCCTTTCCCTGAGGCAATTAAAATTAGAGTGATGTGTTTAATCAGACAAAAATTACCCTGATTAGTTTGTTTTTACCCTCCTCACTAGATCTTTTTTGGCATCAGCAGGTTCCTAAGCTCTACCCTCCTGCTGAACACGTTATGAACATTTTTAGAGCATTTCTCCCAAGGTAGATTAACTCACATTTGCTTGTGATGCGAAGAAAATGTGGTATCATCTTGTAACCCCTTTAGGCGCATTTACACACCCTGGACAAATTCAGTGAGCAGTGTACTTTGTCCCAGTGTAGTATCACCTATGAATTTCGTTAAAGATCATCTTCCCTCCTGTTTCAGATTGTTACCAAACAAAAATAAAAACTGGACTCATCCTACAATCTCTCCACTACAGTAATCCTTTGGTGCAATACACGAACATTATTTAAAAACTAAACTGTTACAGGACCAATCAGTGTGGTACCTACACATTCACAGTCCCTAGTCAGAGAGGTGAACTTATATTATTTTTTCATTCAGATTTTTAGGCAGAAAAATCCCCAAAATATTAAACTTTTGCTTATCCATTTTGTAACTCTTTTGTAAAGTCTTTCTGTTCAACACACAACTACAAGAGAAACAACACTAATAGCAGCACCTTCTTAGCTTTCGTCTCCGAGTCTTTTGCAGTTGAGCAGGACTCAAGAGGCTTAGAAAGTTACACTCACAGCAGTAAAAGAAAAAGATCACCAAGGTAACAGAGACAAGGAAACAATTGGCAGTGGTTGTGCTCTACTGGGAGACACAGAGTTTCCACGGCTACCCCGAATAACAGGACCTGGCAATTAACAAGATTTAAGCTACGGAGAGGTGGAAATGGTAACTTTCCTCTATTTATTTTGTTTTTCTCTCCTCACAAGAGGATGTTTCAAACAGCAACAGCCAGATGTGTTTCACCTCGCCTGGCATCATTTCCTTTTATCTTCCTTTTCTCTGATTCAGAAGTAGACACAGAGTAAAGAGAATAAAGTAATCTCTTAAATTTAAAGGGCAAAGCCACTCAGGAGGAATTGAGATTTGTGCATTTTCATTAGAAACAGCAACAAATATAGAAGACTATTTCCCAAATATGAGTTTCACATCTGCAAAAGAATGAAGTCACATAATAGGTAGCCCAGACAAATCTTAGAAAGGGTGGTCTAATCTGCCTTTTGTGACACATAAATTATTTCTGCATGGAAGTATTGTTGAAACTAGGCTGCTATTACATTAGGGAAACTCATTTAGATGTCCACAAGGGTTTTTCTGAATACTCTGCTGAAATGCACTTGGCAGAAAAGTACCAAAATAACAAAAGTCAAAGTCTGAGGCTTGATTAGCAAAATATCCATAACACAAAAATTCTACTGTGATTGCAGAGAAACAGGGGTCAAATAGAAAACTAGGTGGTGATCTTCAATTCTAAGTACTTTCATTTGTCTATGCTTGAATATTGTCAGAGATCAGAAGGAGACTTCTGAAAAATTACAAAAGACAAAACAATAAAGTTTGTGATGGTTAATCCATTGCACATTTACAGAACTACCAGATCATGTTAATTTTAACTGCCAGGTGAACATTGTTTGTCACCATTCTTTACCAACAAGAACAATTCTCAGCCTGTTCAAGTACAGAGGTCTTAAAGCTAATTTTCAGATTAGTTTTCGTAACACACGGCAAGGAGTGACCTGCCATGTCAAACAGAAGGAGATCGACCACCACTTTTCAGTGACAGCTACTCTCTCTGTTAACTAGGCTTAGGTTTACTGCTACAGTTCAATATTCAAAAGCAAATTAAATAATGTATTTACAGTCAGAATGCTTTAGAATTCTGAGAGAACAAGCTTTTCCATTCTCAGATGAGAAGCTTGTCAGCCACAGCTCATCAATCTTTGTTGTGTCAATTTTCCTCTCTTAGCAACTTCTTGCCTCACCCCTTCAGCTCCCTTGACTCTACATTTTCCCTGTTTAAATAAGCAGTGTCCCTCCCAGAAAGAGAAATGTTCATGTTTGCATCAAAGAAAAATGCTAGACATGAGGAAGAAAAGGCAAGCTGGCAATGAGAACCCAAAGAACACACAAACTTTTTACAACAGTTGAACTCTACAAATAGTTCCTGTTCAGATGAGAAGAGGCCTGCAGAATTACAGAGGGCACAGCCAGGTAACATGGGTCAAATGTCCAACTACACGTAACAGGTGGCATGTCAGAGAGTCTACTGCAATCACAGCATGCATGCAGCACACAGAGTGTATGCATATACAAAATTAAGTTATCCAACAAGAGAAGCAACTGTCGCTCTATGTGCAAGAGCAGTTTTCCAATACTGCTGCAGATCACCTGCAGCAGGCTGCAAGTGCAGATTTAGCTCTCACCTCACACATCAGAGCCAATTTCCTTTTCTCCAAGGAATCCAAATCCAGTTGCTTTTGCTTCTTCCATTTTCTGTTCAGTGCTTTCTCTTGGAGTTCCAGATGTGCCAGTGCTTTGTTTTTTGATTTGTGTATTTCACGGCGACGCAGCTACAGAAACATAAAAGAAACCATTTCAAAAATCAATCTTAGGCAAAATTTGCAGGGCAATGCTAACAAGCTCCTCTTGATTTTATCATTCATGCACTGAACATTATTTATATTAACTTCATGGTAGTACCAATGACAGCCTCACCAACATCCACAAGTGTAAATGGCCAACAGTACCAGCCAAATTTAAAGCAGCTCCAAAGATGAATGGGGAAAGCCTCAGTTACCACCTGCCCTACACCCCTTACTCAGTGAGAGTTTTATCAGCTGTAAAGGGAGGCAAACACGACCACCTATAAGGTGCATAAAAAGACATAATGCCTTCTCCTGATTTAATACTGTCAGTCACCAGACAGTGTTTCTCTTATTCTAACAAGGAGATATACATAAAAATATTTAGTTTAAATACAAATTAAAGAAATTAAATGTGTGAGGTGCTTGCTGAAGTCTCTAGAAGCTATCAAGCCAAACACTTGTAGAATCAAGTCTCTCTCTGCTACTGTGACCATCTGTCCTGACAAACCTGTCAAAAGTTATAACAACAGCTCAAACTGCCTCTTCCATCCTGGTAATTAGTACTACCAAGAAAATGTAAATGGAATTCACATACTTTGCAATAAACAGATCACTCAGTATAAAGAAATTGTATTAAATTGTTTAAATGAAAATTGAGTATTTTCAGAATTAGAGAGGTTCCTCAGATAAAGTGCATCTTTCAGTCCTTCCCAGCAGAGATGAGACCTTCAAGTAATCCACCGAGCTTTCATGTTTTTATGTTTTCATGCTTTTATGGTGGCATGCAGTTTACTGAAATAAAAACTGCAGCTACTGCTTCCCAGTGGGAACAGAAAACTGAAAAACACCAACTGCCAGACCTAGTGATGCTCAATATCATAAACAAAATCCAGCACTAAAGACCTCACATGTTCAGAAACTTTAAAAGGAGATTAAACATTGGCAGAAAATATCCCCGTAAGCACTTTTTATGTCAGACAACCAGCTAAAGTGTCCTTGCCACAGGGACAGAGTGGTGATTGCTATTAAACTTACAATATCCTCAGGAGTTGCACGGTGCACTGTCAAGTCATGGACGGTACTCTGCGAACAGGAACCATGGAACACGTCAAAAACCATAACTGAGGCCAAACTGTTCAGGTTTTTTTAGAAGCTTTATTTTTAAAAAACCCCAAACAACTTTTAAATTACAATATAATTTGCCTAACAGTACACTCCGGTGCACTTTTACGGCGCTGCAGAGCGTTCCACCCTCGGCGAGGCAGCCACCAAAAACGACACTTCCATCAAGCCTGGGCGCGCTCTTCCCCCAGGAGATGCAGGAGGCCAGGCCTCCAGCAGGGCCAAAACCACAGGGGCCGTGTCCCTCTTGCACACGGCGTCTGCCCGCCCGAGTCCCCACGCAACTCGGGGATCTCCTCGGGGCAGCCCCTAAGGACGGCGGTGGCTCCCCAAGCCGTGGGCACGGAGGCTCCCGGGCCCTTTTCCCAGCGGAGGCCGCCCGGCAGCCCGGAGCGGGGAGCACTTACATCCCAGTCCCGCTTGGCCACCGCCGCCGCCTTCCTGGGGCCCTTCCTGCCGGCGGCCCGAGGCCGCGGCCCGCGGAGCAGCGACATCACGGCCGCGGAAGGGGCGGGAGAGGCCGCGGCCGGAGCCGGTTTTGCTCGGCCCGCCCTGAGGGAGGGGCAGATCCCGGCCTCCTCTGCCCTCCTCCTCCTCCTCTTTTTCTTCTTCTCCCCGCCCCCAGGCCGCGCTGCCGCCGCGCGAAAAGGCAATGCGGGTACCCTCGGCTCCCGCTCCGCTCGAGCTTTTTGTGAGGGAGCAGCCTCTGCCCCCGCCCTCCCTCAGGGCTGCAGAGGACTCCCCCACACCGCCTCCTTCACGTAAAGCAGTGCCGTGGCCGCTCCAGCCCACTCCTCGTGAACTGCTCCTGGCATTGGCACTCTTCTTCCTTCTCGCCTCACCTTTTCTACTCGTTCATTTCACTATTCTCCCTCCTCACTGCAAATATCCTCCCAAGACATCTTTTGATGTCCCTCTGAGGAGATTTCCCCGTTCGAAAATGTATTTCAGATGCTGTTACGAGTGGTTCAGAACAGAATGTCATACAAACCATGAAATTAAGGTGATATGAAATTAAAGTGACTCTTGTTTAAATTTAAGAAGCAGCTCTCGTTAGCTTTGCCACCGAGGAAGGGTGTACCTCCCCACGAACAAGGAATTTCTGGTTTTCATAAAGCAACTGGTAGTTCTGAAACGAGTCATTTAGCTTACACACGGCTGCAGTATATTCCCTATAGACTTACCCCAGAACATGCAACATATCTTCCACTTCCCTGCCACACAGGTGAAGACATGATGTAATTCCTCCAAAGGGTTAGAGTTAACATTTCGTCTTACAGTGTGAGCATAATATTTTGTCTGTGAGAGCTGGAAAGTGAAGGCATAGGGTTTGTCAACTTTTCATTCAAAACTTTTTCCCTTTCACCAAGATTTCCTGGTGCTTAAGGTCCCCATCCATGTAATTCTGGCTTTATCAGCATCACTGCAAAAAGATTCATGTGAAGGTGCAGATGGTAATGGTCAAGGTATTGAGGGAAGTAATTCTTTTGCATGTGATACAAGAAGATTGAAATCATGAGGGGAGAAAAAAGCATCATAGAAATACTCTCAGCAATTGCCTCTAATGAAGTGCTGCAAATATGGAGGTTGCACCTGGACTTCAGTTTCCATCTAGACATTTAGCATAGGTACCTTACGCACCTAAAAGCGAACATCAGAGTTCAGCCTATGGGAAGAGAAATCCATGCAAGGCAATTCATTAATCTGTATTGGTCGGAATATTTGGAAGCCAAAAGTATAAATCAAGGGCAAATCTGCAATTCTCTCCTAACATGGCTTTAAATTGTCTTGAAGAACAAGGCATACTGAAGGAAAAAGCAATAAAGGCATAATTACATCATTACATCATCTATTTTGAAAGCTCTTAAACCTCTCTGCTATTATTAATTACAATCAAATATGAATGTTAAATACCTAATACAAGCAAATATAATACAAGCCAGAGACAGTTCTCACTCAAGCAGCCTATTCTCAAACACTTTGGCCACCTATAAGAAAAGTCGGAGCAGGTTCTATCAGACGTCTTTAAAGTGTGTCTACATTTCACTTCTTGTTATTCTTCACACTGCATTTTCAGCAGAGTCTGAAAATGTGGCATTATCTCTGCAGAAGCCAGCTGAGCATCTACAGCATCTATTAACTTGCAGAGGAGCTTACATAAGGCAGAGACTACATATGCAAACAGTAATTTTAAATCGTCAGGTTTCCAAACAGTTCGGTTTGTTATACATTTATTCTCTTTCCCTTTCTAAGTTAGTATGATTTAGGGAATTCCTTTGTAATTTCCTCTATCGTGGATATTTTTGCAGCCATGGTTACCGGGGAAAATGTAATTTCTTTACTGGTTTGGGGGTTTTTTATTATTTTGTTCCCAACAGCAGTGAGATTTTCTGCTTTTGTGCTAGAGAGGGGAAAAAAAAACAACAAACCAGCAAAAAACTCAAAACCACACTCTTGTGAGCCTCTCATCCAGCACAGTTCCTCCTTCCCTTGAGACACTCTTAACCCTGGGCTTTGTTTATACTGGAAAAATGGGTCCTGTTATGAAATATGTGCTCTCCACACAGCCAGAGAGAAGGGCCTCAAGAGCATCATCCCTGTTTTTTGGAGGTCTGGCACCCTGGGCTCACAGGCAGCCAGAGACAGCACAGCTGAGGGCTGCCCCTCTTCCCTCCAGTGACTTTGGCATCAGGGCTGTGGCAAGGCTTCAGCAAGGGCTCTCTTGCCCCTCACACGGGAGCTGCATTTCAGATGAGCCTCTGGTCCTTGACTCTGCTTGAGCTGGAGCTACAGCTGTGTGGCAGCCCCGTCTGTGTCCCTTTGGCCCGGGCCCACTAACCAGCTTCCTGGCCAGACCTCAGATCTGCCTCACTGCTGGGGACTTGCCTGCTGCTGACAGAGATGCATCTGTCCCTGACTGCCATCACCAGACCTGAGTCACTAACTTATGTTGACCTCAGACCTCTCCCATTGCTACTGACTTGTCCACCAATGTGGACTCTGTTGATTCCATATCCAGGCTCGCCCTGCTTGTCTTGCTTAGGTCCTGTGGGATGGGGCCCTGGCCGGTGAGGTCCCTGCTCTGCTGGCTGTGTTATGGCACTTGGATCCCTGTTCCTCAGGGAGCATCTAGCCCTTGCTGGCTCCTGACGCCAGACTACTGTGGCACATACAAGCATAGATCACTTCCACTGACTCAGATCCATGGTCTATCTGGATGAGAATACTGTCTCTTAGATTGGTTCTTTCTTCCCAAATACATGCTGCCCTTCAAGAACAAGATCCAGGTGTAAAGAAAAGGGAAAATGTGCTACTCATCTTTATCAAAGGGTCTGAGTGAAGTGTTATGTCACCAACCTCCATTTGTTATCTGGAAAGATAATGAAACAAGCTGTTCAGCAATCAGTGTGCAAGCAACTAAATAACAATAAAGTGATGAGCACCAGGCATTGTGCATCTGTCCAGAACAAATCATGTCAAACAAACCTAATTTATTTCTTTGCCGAGATAACTGACTTAATAAGTGCTGAAAGGAATAGGTGAAACATGTTTTGACTTTAGTAGGGCTTCTGACATTGTCTTGAACACCACTCTCATAAAGGCCAATTGGTCTCAGATAGTATTAACATGAGAGGAGTGTGTGATTTAAAAGCAATTCCCAAACTGGTGTAGTGAATATTTTCCTGTCAATAGGAAGGTATATTCAACTAATAGATCTGATCTGTTTGCTAGAATTGTTTACTTTCATTAGCAGCTTGAATGGTGGAGTTGACCTTTTACTTGAAACTTCTGCAAATAACACCAAGATGGGCAGTACCCCACCTTGGAGGCAAAGATTTGAACAAAGGTTCACCATTGCTGAATCACAGAAAGAGCCTCAAAACAGTGAGATGAAATTAAGATAAGAAGAAAGTATGGCACTTAGAAAACTTGAGTTCTCAAATTAAAAATGAGGGAAAATGTGTAGTCTTTGGTAAGATACCATAATGTATGTCAGACAAAGCACTTTAAGAATAACATAACTCTGCACTGGAAAATGTGGACTATATGAAGAGCCACTTTTTTGCCACGAAAACAACACAGCTAGAGAGGCACAATGCACTTATATCCCAATCTGAAATATGCATGACACCAAATGACACAAAAATTATTTGCAGCTGCCACAGCTACCTTAGTTTGCAGAACACCATCTTTGTGCCATCGGTCACATTGCTTTGAGCAACCAGACATGGCCCTTACATGCTTTTGCTTTGCTGTACCTCCTCCTGTTGCCTGAAGTCTCCTCTCTGGGAGAAGATGAGTTTCCTAGTGTCCTCCCTCCAGCACATGCTAGAGGGCTGCTGGCCCTGGCAGAGGGACCTGTGCTTCAGCAGAGAGCAGTGGGTGAGAAAGGAGCTGTAGGGTTCAGGAGCCCTGGACTCTACAGGGTAGGGAGGGGAAGCCACAAGTCCCCCAGTGCCACCACTGTTTGAAGTCCCCCAGGACAGGTCACACCAAGTCCTGTTAAGAGGCAAGAGAGAGTCACAAAATCTGGTCTGCAGAGCTGATGCTCCAAGCTGAAAGGCAAAATCTTTGTGTTGGAGTGTTCATCTTCCAGCAGATCACGAGTGGTTTCTTTTACCCTTAATGATACTTCTTGGGACTCTGACAAAAGGCAGGGTGACGAACCTTGCTTCAAGATGAGCAGAATTCACTGAAAATTGTTTCGTTTATTCTCTTGGCAGAAATCACTCACAGGCCCAGAGATCACAAGCACAAGCACAAGGCATGCTGGCTCATTTTGCTGAGCTTTGCAACTTTTCCTCCAAAGACATCAAGTGACCCCCCAGGAAATCTCTTAGCCTTGAAAACAAAACCCTCAACTTGTGGAAAGCTTCTGGGGCCAGAGTTACTGCACTTGGAGACGGCAGGCTGACTTTATAAAACTGTGGCTCCTGAAAAACCCTTCTCATTGCTTTATAAGTAACACTTTATTTTCTGACTTAAAAGTGCATCCCCACACTTGCACATCCCAGTGTGGGATCTGACACATTTCCTAGGTGTGTTTTCAACAGAGGACCTTAGGAGGGTTAAGCCGTGAGAGAGAGATCCCTTGCCTTTTCACAACCCAACAGTATCGCTCTTATCTTGCTGAAAAGGCTAAGAGCATCACAGTATTGTTTGTAGCCAGTTCCATGGATGATGCAAAGAATAGATGCAACCAAGCCATTTTCAGATTAATGAAATTACATTTGCTGCTGCCTTTTGCACCTTTAGGCTGAACTAAAAGACGAGAGCATTTATCCCAAAGTTATGAGAAGCCAAAAATAAAGGTTCTGGAGCGCCCTTTACAGGATTGCAGGTGCGAGCTGCTGCTCCAGCAAGCCGGCAGAGTGCGGGGCGAGGACGCTCTAACGCGGTGGGCAGGGAGTGTTGAAGCCCTGCAGATGCTGATCCCCACGTGCCTGACGATGCCAGCGTGTCCGTGCACTCACAGCACAGCTCCCCAAAGGGGACAACTCCCTGACAATCAGCTGCTACGCCGGGCTCAGAATTTTGGGCCGGTCACAGAGAGGAGACCCTCCTCTCCTGGGCTGGCCAGCCCGCCGGCCGGCCTCCCTTCCCTCCCCTCTCCGCCCCGCCGGCCGGCGGAGGGTCTTTCCCCGGGGAAAGTTGCTCGGCGTCCCCCGGGCGAGGGGCGGGGGTGTGCGGGGCTGCCCCCGCCGCCTTCCGTCCGCGTCGCCGAGCTGTTTATTTAAATCGCAGATAAAGCGCCTCGCCGCCCGCCCTGCCGGGGACACACAGTCCGGGCGCCCCGCGGGGCCGGCAGGAAGGAGCCCATGGCCGGGAGCGCAGCCCCGGCCCCCGGGGCTCTGCTCTGCGCCCCTTATGTTGCGGCAGCGGCGGCAGCGGGGGGCGGCCCCGGGGACAACCCCGCTCCCAGCGCCTTCGGCCGCGTCTACCGGGGCGCCGTGAACATCAGCGCGGAGCGAGTCTACGCCTTCGCCTACCGCAGCGAGCCCGGGCAGGTAGGAGCGACCCCCGGAGCGCCGGGTTCCCCGCGGCTGGGCGAGCACCGTGCCCCCCTCGCCCTCCCGGGTGGGGGGCTGCGTGCCGGGGTGGTGCGGGCGCTGCTGCGGCTCCGCCGCTGTGCGGGAGCGGGCCGGGCTCTCCCTCTGTCCTGCCCGCATCCTCCCGCCGCCGCGGTGGTCGGGAGCCGCAGTGCACCTGCGGCTTCCCTTCCACCTTCCCCGGCGCGGACAGGGCTCCCCGGGGCTGCGGGCTGGGAGGGTGCCGGCGTCCCAGGAGCTGCGGGCTGGACAGGTGGTTCGGTGCCCCCCACCCCCGAAGGGGGCTTTGATATCCAGCACTTCTAGCAGCAGAACGGCTTTAAAGCCTAGAAGGGAGTTGTGAGGATAATAGTACTACATTAAAAATAATTTTAAAACCCCAACACAAAACCCACAAAAAAGCCAAACGACCGGGGGAAAAAAGCGTGTATGTGTGTGTGTGTGTGTGCACTTAGTAAGTCTTCTTAAACGCCGTTTTCCCCACTGTGCATTTCCTTAGGATCAAGGTGCTCTCCCCTGGTAGTCTGGGAGGTGAGGCAGGGCTGTGCAGGTGAGGAGGCTGCAGGGCAGCGCGGCCAGGGCCATCCATGGCTGTTTGATGGTGGAAAGAAACCTGCCATTTATGCATACCCAGTTATTGCGGGTTCCCCCCCTCCCCACTTTTTGTGTCGTGTTTATCTCAAGTAGCTAAGTGGTACCTTGGAAACTCTGCCCCCGTGGTTTGGATTGGGCATTAATTGCTGAGTAAGATGATTGGATGTACCAAAAGATGGTGAACTGGGTAGATGAATCTTCCCTCCTGTCCTCGGTTGCACAGAACAATAGAAAATGGAAACCACGGCTTTTTCCCACACTATATACTGTGTAATAAAATGCACCTGGTATTTATGGGGCAGCAGTTGGGTGTCTGGGCTATGATGCAACGGAGCCCAGCCTTACTTAACTCTTGGGTGTCACCAATGATCCCAGGAGGTCAAAAGCACACTTTGGGCTTGAGCCTCCTTTTGGAAGCTGGTCGTGGCGTAAGTTAGGATTCTTCTGGTGCTACAAGTATTGGGTGTTATGATGAGGACCTATTGGCAGGTCTGTGGCTTGTTAGCAGAGAGATCATGAATACTGACTTCAGTTAAAATTAATCTGGTTCCTTCAATTTAATGTGCTGTTTGAAGCCATGTGTTTTTCCTGGACACCTTCTGCCAAAAAAGCTTTCTCTCCTGGAGAACTACAGTGAAAGCACAGTGGGAGGAGTCAGGGAGGAAGCACATGGCTGCTCAGTGGTGTTTGCAGGTACCTAAACGCAACTTCTGGGCTACTTCTGGACACTTAGTTGTTCCTGTGGCTGTGAAGTACAGACTACTCAGTACAGACCACTACCTCACTTAAGCAGTTACTTTAATGGACTAATCTCCATGGTCCTGCGTGCTGGAACATGAAATCTCTACAGAGGTATGGGCAAGAGCATATCTAAAAAGGGAAAATTCAGGTTTGAGATTTAATTTTTTTTTCAATGCAGAACTCACCAAGCACTTCCATGAATATGCTTAGAGGGCCATGCAACCAGCTCCTGCTAGGAAAAAATATTTGGAAGACAAAAACTCTTTAAATAAAGATGGACTTTCATAGGAAGTTTTCTTATGAGGGATGCCTAGGACAGATTCTGAGGATAGAGAAGGCTCCAGAGAGACCTTTCCGTATAAAAAAAAAGCTAATAAAAATGATCAAGAAAAGCTTTCCACAGTGTTCTGTAATGACAGGACATGGGGCAACAGTTTTGAACTGAAAGACTGTAGATTTGGGTAGGACATAAGGAAGAAACTTTTTTTATGGTGAGACACTGGAACAGGTTGCCCAGAGAAGTTGTGGGTACACATCATTGGGAGTGTTCATAGTCAAGCTGGATAGGGCTTTGAGCAACCTGATGTAGTGAAGATATCTCCCTGCCCATGGCAGGGTGTTTGAACTAGATGATCTCTGAAGATGATCTTCTAATTCTGTGATTCCTCACTGAGCTCTGCAGGTGCCATTCCTGAGATGAACCAGTGGAAGCTGGCCAGAAGGTGACTGACCTAGTTGGGGTGATTGGCTGTGGCTGTGTGCAGCCCCTTCCCCAGCAGCAGCCCTGAACCCATGAGAGGCAAACATGACTGGGTCTCCTCTTACTGGCATGGTCAAAGGTTGAGCTGTCCTGGTGGTCCTGCATCTCTCTGTTGTTGAGAATTGCTCAAGATTTAGAAGCTTGGTAGTGGAAATCTTGGCTTTAATCTGGGACCAAGTTCTTGTGGGCAGGGTTTTCTTATGCAAGAGCTGGGAAGATGTTTAGGGACATGCTGTCTTCTTGGTGCTGGGTCTTGTGAAGGAGTGCAAGTCCTGCAAAAACTCAGTGCATTAGTCCTTGCCTTTTGCTAGAGTCTTTAGCCTTGAACTCCTAGTTTAGGGAATGCCAGCCAGTGTTTGCCAGTTGCCTGCCACTTGTGAGCCCTCTGCTCTTCCTGGTCTTTTTTATCTCTTCCTGTCTCTGTGCCGATGGCACTTGAGCCAGAAGCCACTGATAACTCAAGGCAGATACCACATGGGCGATTAACCTTAGTTACAGGAAAGCTAATTGAATAAAAAGAGCATTTCCCATATGGAAGGGCTGCAGTAGATGAGTTTAATTGCTTTCCCCTCTGAAACAAAGTCAGGTCTGGAGTGATCTGGCTCTGAAAACAGGAATTTGTTTTCATGATGCTGCAAATTCTGCTATTTTTCTCTCTGCTGCTTTCTCTCATGAGTCCAGGCCTACAAAGCAAGGGGAAACTTGGGAACAAGGACAAAATGTGAGGGTTGGCTTGTGATCCATCAGCCCTCTGTAAATGTTCTGGTTACTCATGTGCTATAGCTTCACAGGCACATCTGAAAATGCTGCTGAATAGAGCAGTGCTTGAATGATGGATGAGAGAAAGGAGGGAACAAGACCTTTTCTCCGGTTTGGTGCTTTAGAGACTTGCTGCTTTCTGAAAAGTGCTGTGCTTGCCTGATCTCAGAGGATGTTCTTCATCTGCATTATCATCCTTACTCCTTGGGATACAGGGGTGCATGCAAGATGGGAGGGAAAAAAGGAAGTCTAATGAGAGTACTCACAAGCAGATGTATACAAGGTGAAGGAACCACAACTCAGGACTCTGCAGCAGAGCTGCTTTGAGATATGTGGCTTCCTTTCTGTGCAACTTGTGGGTAAAACAAAAATGACGATGCTTAATGCTGACCAAATCACCTAGCTGAAACTTCTATGGGTATATACATTGCCAGGTCTCTTCCCTCTGTCTGTGGACAGGGCAAAACCTTCCTATGTGCTGTGCAGAAACACTTTGCTGTGTTGAGGCGGGAGAGCTGACAGTCTTTTATGTACTAGGACTTAGGCCTTCATTGCTGAGGTGGAACTCTGAAAGTCAAGCTGTGCTGAGGAGAAGCACAGCCACCTCTGCTGCAAGGGTCTTCTAGAGTTGGCCTGTGAACAAAGGGACATGACAAACTCCTTCCTTGTGGTGGAAAGTCTTGATTTGTAGTGGCGTAGTCTTACTGCCTTTTGAATTCCCTTTTCTTCCTTCCAGCTACTCTTTGAAATTCCTCCCCCCCCCACCCCTGTACTGCTGTTTCTTTAATGTTTAACTCTGAGTGTAAAAAATTTAGTAATAAACCCAGCTGTGTCACTTGTTGCTACGCCCTCATGCTCTAACAGCAAAGGCAGATGTGCACTGTTAGAAGTGAGCAATATCTGGTGAACAATTAGTTGGGCAAACAGGATTATTTTATTTTAGGATTATTTACACTGGAGACATGCAGGATGGGGGGTAAAAAATAACACACTCATTCCACATATTCAACATGTCCCTACTTGGGAGAGAGAAAGGAAGGAGACTTTTGCTGGTTTGCTGGAGCTGCCTGTGCAGTGTGTTCCTGCCAAGAAGACTGAAAGTGTTGTAGAATGTTTCTGCTGGATTTGCTTTGACTGGAGAAGGCTTTATGTGACAAGTAAGAGAATCTGCTTAGTTCTATGTTTGCAGTAATACAAGGGTTTTCAAAAAAAATACCGTGTGTATGAGTACTGAAGGAGTTCAAAGTGACTGAGACTTTCCACCACTGTAAGATCTGGCAGTTGCTAATGGTTAATTTGATGAAAACACAAATTACACGAATACTGTGCATGTTGGTATGTCCTGTACCAATTGTAAGTGGTCCAGGAGAATATCATGAGGAGGAAGACAAGAGAAGTTCTTTTTCCTAATTGGAGGTCAGGTCAGCTGAATGTATGATTTGGGAAATACTTGGATTATATTTAGAAAACCAAGTATCTCTTAAGAGAACAGGTTTCCAACTTTCCATTTGTAGGCAAAGCTGCTGCAATCCAGACACAGCTCTTGGACATTCATGCAGTACATGTTGGTTGCGATGAGCTCCAAAGCTGAGCAGTGGGCTGCACCTATTTTAAGAGTAAGAGTGGGTGCTATTTCCCTCCTCCTTCCTTGCCAGGACTAGGAACAGAGCCCCAGTCTCAGTTCCCATATGGCCCAGCTTACCATAAAGTGTGATTGACAGTAAATTAAGCTGTGGCTTCTCTGCTGAGCAGTTGGGTAGTGTGAGGATGTGTATCCCTGGAGTGAGTGTCTTGTCTGTGAAGTCCATCTGAGGAGTGACGGCCAAAGAATTGACCTCAGTCTGTGAGAGGCTGTGTGCTACCAGGGAGGGTGCCTAAGAGCATTACCCTTTGTTTTTTCCATAATTGCAGACAGGAAAAAGTTAACTGTCCTAAAGGAAGAGTGGTATCAACACTAGCAAGAAGATCAGAAGTCTTCCAATTAGATGCCTTAAATTTTGTGACCAAGTGACTTTTCCAGCCAAGGAGCAGTTGTATTCCTCCTACCTCTAGTGAATGGATCTCTTGTTTCCTAGGTGTGGATGGTAGTTGCACTTTCTTTCCTCCAGGCAAGAAGCCAGAATGGGAATTCACCTGTATTTTCCTCTGGAATTGTGTGATGAGTCACTTGCTCAGACCAAAGCCATCTGTCCTAGCTGCAGGGAAACTCCTTGATCAGCTACATGGGGCAACCTGGTTTAATAAGTGGCAGTGATCAAATCTGTGTTTGCTGTTCTCTGCTGTTTGACATGCTTGTGTAGGTCCCACTCCAGCAGCACCCATGTCTGTTGTAATAAGTCTAGGAGCAATTGTTTCACCTCTTGCTTCTGCGCTGGCTTTGGGTTTCACATGTAGGACCCTTCAGGCTGGAGCTAAACTACCTCAAAGTATTCCCATGGTGTCCTGCACATGTTTCTCCATAGTGTTAGTCTTGGCTCCAGCCCAGCTTTCAGTCCACAGCTACACCATGCATGCAATAAAGCTTTGTTGTACTGTTTGGGGAAGGCTGAGCCGGAGCTATAGTGAGGACAACAGGTTAAATTCTGTCATTCCTTAATGCTGAGTGGAAGCCCACCAGTTTAGCCACAAAGATGCAGGTAAAAGTCGAATTGGGAAGACTACAAATGCTCACATGAGAGGATCTCCTGATGTCAGTAGAGCTGCTGTTATTGCAGGATCTCCAGGGCCTGACCACTGTTGCTCTTTGGTTGCTGGCTCTAGTCTGTTCACCACAGGACACTGGAAGAGCCTCAGCACACCAGTTCTGGAACCTAATAGTAAATGCCTTATGAGACAGGAATGTAGGCACAATGTCAAATCCAAAAAAAAAAAAAAAAATCAAAGCAAATTATAGTATATGGTGTCTGAAGCCAAGCAAGGTTCAACAGAATCCCTTTGGAGTAATTTGTGTATATAATTTATATTTCTTAAAGAAAACAGCCAACCCTAGGAGGTGACAGCGTAGGCAGTGTAGAGCACACAGCACTTGGAATGTGCTTGCTGCTTCTCAGTGTGTTCTCTTGAACTCTCCTCACCCTGCCCAGGGTCACGCAAAAAACTTTTGCTTGCAGGGGAAAACAAAAGTAAACTATGAGAGAAATGGTATGGGGATCTACTAAAAACACAAACTTGACTGTTGTTTTTTCCATCAGAAAATAGAGTCTTGAAAACTCTCTGACAAAAGCGGGTATCTTTTGTCATAATGATGTGGGAGGCAGCTTTGCTTTGGGCTGGGGATAGGAGCAACTGAGATCCCCTCAAACTTAAATTATTCGTTATCTTTCTAGGATTTTGCACTTTGTGGTTTTCCGTACCTAGGAGGCAAAAAGAGAGTACATCTTGACAGAAGCTATCAGTTTGCAGGCTTTAGGGAGGAAAACAGAAAGCTGCTCTGGTTTCTTGCAGGGTAGCCCGCAGACCTTCACATGGTGACTGCGGTGCTGGCAAGAATTTTATTTTTATTTCTAATGTGTAAGCTAATGCTGTCAAGCTCGATAACTTGTCCTTGAACTAAAGCATCTCTTTTGGATTTGAATGTTGTTCTAAATCTTAGTCATTCTCTTCTCGTTGGGCTGTCATGTTTAAAATCAAAGCTGATCAGGTTTTGTTGTTCCCTCCCCACCCCCAAGATGTTTAGATTAAAAAAGAAAACAAATTCTGAATAAGAGTAACTTCATCAGAATGCTTCTCCTCAGTTTGAACTCTTTCCAAGAACAGTGCAGCAATTTATTATACATTTGCATTGTAAGTAGAGGCTGAAATGTCCTCAAATAACTTGTGCAGAAGTTGCTGGTAGGGAGTTATGCTTTTCCTGTATGGACCTCATCTGCTGTTTCAGGGGATATTTAAGGAATCAAAGTGCAGGCTGTAAGAGGTATATTGCAAGGGTGTGCCATCTGCTCAGTTTGAAAATATAGTTTAGTACATTTGCATAAGCAAACATAATTTCATGCTGTGCATACTTGGAGAACCACAGAGGATTTCAGAAACAGCCTTCCTTACTTTTTTACACTGATGTTTTTCTTTGAGCACAGAAATAGCTACTTCAGTGTAGTTTAAAATAAATGAAAAGTGGTTTAAAAAAAAGGACATCATGAATTACAAGACATAATTCAGTCCACATCCAAAGTGTTACTGAAGTGAAGAACTTGGGAGCCAAGAAAGAAGCAGGTATCTATGTTCTGACAGCAATCCCTAGAGCTACTGTCAGGAGCTTAGAGTTACAGAAAATTTGGAAAGGTTATAAACTTCTTTGTTTCAAGGGTTGGCCTGGCCCAGAGTTCCAGCTGCTGTAGTTTAGGAAGATGCAATTATTGCAGAGTAGTTTGTTCCGTAACTGACTGTTCAAAAAAGGATTTTTTATTTTTAATGTCTTCCTTAGCTCTGAGGGTGTTCAGAAACAGGTACCTACTTCATCCAGCGTGGCAACTCCCAGTTTCTCTTTCTGGCTGTCTTGGAGACTCCCTAGTGACATTAGTTAGAGGACAAAATTTCAAAAATGGAAAAAGATAAATATTATCATGCTTTATATTTGTCTTGCTTCCATTTATGCTTCACAGATACTGTTGCAAACAAGTGAACTCATGGGAAAATCTGTGGCAGACTGTAAGTCCACACAGCATATTTGCACTGACTGAAACATTTAAATGAAAAATACTAATCCTGGAGCAATTATGTTAATGTGTCTGAGGCTGTTCTTGACATACCCAGAGTCTGTCTCTTCGTTTATGCTGCTTCGGATATTTAATACTCCTGGCAGAAATGCTGGAAGGAAACTGTGGGCCAAGGTTATTTGACAGATTTGCTTTTAGCAGTTAAGACTTATTGACACTGGAGCACAGAGACAGAGAAAGGCTGAAAGGAAATGATCCTCTGAGCTCCACTTGTTTTGTTGTCAGCCAGGAGTGGTGTTCGTATCTCTTAAGGTGGCAGAAAATAGATTCTCTAAAACCTGTCACTGCCTCATAACTATTTTCTTTCTGGGTCTCAGCTTCCCCCTGTTGTGTTGTCAGTGGAAAGAGCAGCAGAGTTTGGTGCTGGTTGGGTATTCATTCCCTGCCTCGATTGCTCTAGTCCATCTGGCTCAATCCTACTTCACTTAATTTCAGGGTTTTGATAAAAATGAAACACCTCTTTCTTGTGCAGCAGCAGTTCAGTGGCTTTTGTACACGTACCCTGCGCTGAGACCTTTCATTGTAAGCAGCAATGTGTGTTTGCCTGCCGGATGTGTTCCCTGCCCACAGGCCTGGCCTGGTGCCCTGGCATGCCCACGACCAAGCGCTGTCGCAACAGGGACTGATAATCCCAACGGGCTCGCAAGGAGCGGCTGGCGTGTGGGTGCGGCGGAGAGCGTGGTGGAGCCCTGGTGTGACTCAAAGGCTTTGCTTAGCAAGAGCTTTTGGAAAGGAATCCACGGTAAAGCCTTGGAAAACCTTTGCTTGCAGCACAAACTGTTGTTGCAACCTCCTGCCTTGCCCTTAAATTCACATCTCCACAGTCTTAAGATGATGTGTAATCTCTGTGGGAAATGCAGATTTAATTATCAGTGCAAGGATTCTTTCATGTCAACAAGAGCCTGGTTTATTTTTCTTAATGTTTGCAGGCACGTTGGTTCTGCTCAGCTGTGTGAATTTGGGACCAGCTCCTTCTGCCTGTTCCCATCCAGAGAACGGAATTCAGTTGTACTTTTTTTCCTTTCCTTTTTTCCCTCCCCCTATCTCCATGGTGGTGGTGGAACTGAAGTACAAATATTTGTCTTTCCTGGTCTAACACGTTTTTATGCAGTGCTAAGAGCTCTCTCTTTATTCAGCTGTCTTACTGCTCTGTCCACCTTGAAACACAGAAGAAACTTGAAGGTCAATCATCTGAGAAACAAAACTATCATGAGTGTGGCTGGTGAATAGCCCCTGCACACGGCACAGCCTTGGCACCGGGAGGGAATGTGAGGAGCAGAAGTCTCTGAAGCAGTCCTGACCATGCCTCAGCCCCGCAGCACAAAAGGCAGCAGCATGGTTATTGCTGACAAATATTTGTGCAGGGCCTGGCTTGTCAAAGGCAGCATTTGGTACAAAGTTTGGTTCCCGAGATGAGGATTTCAGCTTGGAGGGTGCAGATGAAATCTAGCACTACATTGTAACCCTCCCACTGCGAGTGTACCAGGAAGGGGAAGGTGCATCCACTGTTCTGTGGTGCTGGCAACGATCTGCTCCAAAGTGAAGTCCCTCAGCAGTGCTGGCAATGCAGGAGTGACAGCAGCCTGGCTGACCCTCTTACTGACCAGGCAAAACTTCCTCCTCGTCCTCTCACCAGTGCTAAGTGAGTGAGGGTGGATGCAGAAGAATCTCGAAGTCTTTGTGATGATTATAATTTAAAATTACAACTCTGCTTTTTCGCTGGAGTTCCTCTTGTCTCTACATAAAGCATGAGATATTAGTTTTGTGTTGGAACGGAGAGGTATGTGTGATGGGAGCGGTGGTTCTGTAGCAGGGAAGGGTTCTTGCGTTAGAACTGCTTGTTTTTAAAACTAAATAACCTTTGGAAAGGTTTGGAGGGGGAAGCAGGTTTGAAGTAAATAAATCACCTTTTTTTTTCTTCACCTACCTTTTTTTCACTCTTCTAAAAATATTTTGCTGAAGGCAAATGCCAAATGCTGACTTTCAAAGGGAAGGATGGGTTTACTAGCATTGGCTCAATAGTGATTTCATTAAATCTGTAGCATGAAAATGTATATGTTGTCTATAACAAGGCAAGAGAATCTAGAAGCAAGGCATGGATTAAAAGTTTAAGGTAGGTCAGATAGAAGAAGGCCTAACAAAGCATAAACATCAGCTCGTAAGTGTTGCATTTTTATCCCTGTCCCTTGTGATGCTCCTGCTAGACAGTTCATTCTGGTAGGGAAAATGTCTTTCTCCAAGACACTAATTAGGGTTCCTTCTAACCTGTAGCACTAAATCAGAGAGTGAGTGACAGCAGGCAAGAGAAGCCCTCTTTGCAGTTAAATGGTAATTCTTTCTGCACTTCCCAGGCTTCCTCACAATTGCACCTACGTTTTGCTGGACTTGTGCCCAAGCTCATTTCAGGTCTCCAACCATTAGTTGGGAACTTCTTGTGCAGGTTTGGCCAACAGGCAAATCCCACCTGTTTTATTGCTGTGTTTGGAAGGAATAGCTGTTGTATAAGAATGATGCCCATCAGCCAAAGCTGTTGGGAGCTGCTGCTGTATGCCTGAGATCCTGTGAAGGGGAGAGCAGAGCTACATCCTGGGACTGGGATCTGGCCCCTCCACTGGAAGTGCAGGATCTGCCCACAAGAGGCCCTGTGTTGCTGTGGTGATGGCAGCAGGGTAAATAACTAGATATACTGGAACCTCAATTGCCATCTGTCCAGCTTTTTAATCACTCTGTTTGTTTCCTGGACTTTATAATAAAGATGTTGATGGGGTTAGGGATTGTAATGCTCCTGATTGATCTGGGTATGTGCAAATGTAGGAGGAGCAGAGGTATTCATTGCGAGTGAATTGTTGATATATTGAAGTGAAATTTAAAGTACATCTTCTTAATGAGCTGCTCTGTAACTGTTGCTTCTGACTTTCTCATGTTCCTCTCTGAGGCACCCTGTTTGACTGTGGCCTGGGAAGCAGCTTTGCCTGTGTAGAGTGCAGAGAGAAAGGTGAGAGCAGGGAAGGAAGTGTAGTGGGATCCCACCTGCGAGCCCATACTTAGGCCCTAGGTGGTCCTGCCTTAATACAGCTGGATGCTGCCCCAGATATTATCAGACAAAAAAGAGCTCAAGACACTTGAATATGGACTTCTAGGGCAACAGGGCAAAGGACCTGTAACCAGCTGTTACAGGGAGCAAATACAGAGTGCTGAACACAGTAAGGATGTAGAGAAGTCATTATGGTAGTAATATAGCATATACCAGTTTTCATGTGGGTAAGTGCTTAGATTTAAAAGACTGTTGAGTCTTGAGACTCTTACCTCCCTCTCCTGGTATTCCTATTTCCTGCTAGTACTACAAGATAATGGAATCGGCAGCAAAGCTGAATAAATGTTGCAGGTGGTGTATAATCAGCTTAGTTTTGTGGAGAGAGGAAAACCAAATGAGAGGTCTGGCTGCTGGATCAAAGCAGAGAGAAGGGACCTTCTCCCACCTCTCAGGCTTTTCTCTATCAGCATTAATCACCAATGCTTTTGTTTCCCTTCCCTTGCCCTTCTCTAGGACAGATGGGGAACTTTCTTTTCTTGCTGAGGGTGGTCAGTCATCATAACAGGTCTCCCAGAGAGGTTGTGGAGTCTCCATCCGTGGTCAGCTGGCTCTATGTGATCTTGCTTGTGTCAAGTTCTGGTCTCCCCAGTATAAGAAAGGTATTGACTTACTGGAGTGAGTCCAGTGCAGAGCCACAAAGGCAATGAAAGCACTGGAGTACCTCTCCTGTAAGGAGAGGCTGAGAGGCCTGGGAGTGAATTGTGCTCATTTAATGTACATATACTGATGTACAATTAAGAAAACCTGAGTATCGGCGATATATGCATAACCCGTGTCCTGGGTTATGGTCTGTATTTGTGAAGTTCATGGAGAAGAGAATTTCCCAATCTCTGGCTTGTACTTATGGATAGCAGAGGATGCATAAGCCAGTAGTGCTATTTGCTGTGAGTTTGATGTGAGCTCCCCATTGCGTTGAGCTGATGTGCTGAGCCCTGGAGAGTTCACAGAGCCGTGTCCAACCTGAGGCAAGTGAGAATCACTTCACCTGTGGAGAAGGGCTTGCTTGAACTGCTTCCTTGCCAAAAAGCTGCTGGACAGGCAGCTGAAATGTGTCCTTTCTGCGATGATAGTTGTTTTCCCCATGGGTGGAGAATTGCTCCATGTCCTTGCAGGAGGCTGGCTTGACCATCGTGTCTTCATGCCCCTTAGATTTGTTTTCTTATTCAATTCCAGTCACTTCATTTGTGTCTCCATTCCTTGTCTCAGCAAACACTGGCAAACAACCATCAGCTTGTTCAGCCCAGTCCCTGTGTTTCCAAGTTATACCAACGTGGGCTGGCTCAGCTCCCTCAGGGCAGCTACAGACGCTAAGGAAGCCACCAAGTTACCTTACAATGCTGCCTGGTGGTGCTGGCCCACCGTGGTGACAACCTTCAGGTGTTCCTTCTGTGTTTTGCTTTGTGGTGCTGTTTTTCTTAACATTTTTTTAGCACCTTATGGTGAAATATACTTGGAAACAAAATTGCATATGGAGTTTTTGTGACCGGAAGGAAAAACTGGAAAGCAGGCCAAAAGAGCTTTGCAAAGGTTTAGAAGCCAGAAGGCAATGGGAAGGATTCCAATGTCTGCCCTTCTATTTTAAGGGGGTTTTAAATGATTTTATTTTTTTGTTGAAGACTTGTAATTTTTTAGGAATTGGTGGCTGTTGCCTTTGTATCAAGGTGATAATGTCAGGAAAACTGATAATAATTATAGCTTTCAGGAAGGTGTTTTGTTCTAGTAGACTAAACTCCCATGTCAGCCTAGAACCACTGAACAAGAATAAATAGGAAATTTTCTTTTAGGCTTGGAATTGCAGATGTAAGTCATTTATCTGAAGCCAGTGTCTCTGGTGTAAGAATAAACTGACGTCTCTGATAGCTCTGCTTTTGCTACCTTGCTAATTCTGTATGTTCTTTTCGGAAGGTGGACCCCCTTGTACCTTTACTCTTCTTGGCAGGTATAAAGTCAAAATATCTGTGAGAAGTCTTTTACTGATCTAGTGAGAGTCCATTGTCATCTTTCAAGATGTGGTGGATTTAAAATATGTATGTATTATCCGCTTAATATCCTTTCATTATTTCAAGGCCTCTAATTGATGAGTTATGGATTCTCATATTTTGTTTTCTTGATCAATATCTATGGTTCTGGAGAGGGACACTCTTTAAATTGAAATAGTGATATTTCCATGTGGTGCAGACAAACTGCTTGCTTCTCAAATAATGAACTGAGGGTGTTTTACACCACAGCTGTCCTACCTCTGCAACCATGTGGTGGCCAGATAATGTAAGGAGAAATTTCAGTTGCTGCCTTCCTCACAAGCAGCCTTTCTTGTCCACTTGAGAGCCGTTAGCAGTGTATTCCTGTTTTGTTCAGTGGAATTATGGTTATCTTTGAATTGCTTACATGAGATCCAGCTGCTAACCTGCTTTTTCATCCTTGGCTGCTGATGTCATCTTTGTGATTTTCCCAGTAATGTTGATTGAGTTGGGTACGTAAGAGTCCCAGCAAGAAAATTCTTAGTTGTAGCTTTGGGTCTTTGTCTTGTGTGTCTGTGTGTGTTTGCTTGATTTTTGTAAGGCAAATTATTCAGGTTGCTCCCAGCAGAAGCTACTGAACTCTCTTATGTATTCTTCACTTGTCCGCTGTATCTGACCTGGGCACAGGGCTGTGATTCTGGACTGCAGCATCAGCAGAGAGGCACTTCTGTAAATGATGCCTGGATCCAAATAAACAGTCTAGTGATAAACACTGTACATCTCCCTGTGCATATTGTCAGCACCTAGGTCAGACTGAGGAAGGGGGAGAGGCTTCTCCCACCTAGATTTGGAGCTGTCTTGATCTCTACCTTTGGCTTATGCTTCCCTTACTCTCTCTTCCCACAGGTAGATGCAGTGCGGGTGTACGTGAACAGCAGCTCTGAGAACCTCCGATACCCCGTCCTGTTTGTGGTTCGCCAGCAGAAGGGAGTGCTGTCCTGGCAGGTCCCACTGATTTTTCGAGGCCTGTAAGTACTGGAGTCTCTTCTTTGTGACACACTCATCTACCAGCTGCATTCATCAGCAGCCTCCCTCAAGTGCTACATCTTGTAACCTGTGTAGACTGCAGGGCTTGGTTGCAGAGCATTCTTGCTCGCTGCCAGCTGGGTTTAGGAAGACCAGGATTTGATGGGTAACCTCTTACTTGGCAGCCTGCTCTTGGCTCTTAGCCTCTCAGGTATGTACACAGAGTACCAGGAGGCTTGTCTGCAGGGGATCTGCCGGTGTCACCAGTCAGTGAATCTACCACGTGTCATTGCTGTCATTCCACGGTTGCCTACCATGTGTGCACGTAGTTCCTGGGCTCTAGTTTGGAGCAGGGTTTGAACAGGCTCTTGAAAGAGTACCCTAACTTCTGTGTTACAGTGCATTTGGGGAAAAAGAGCTTCTGTTTCTCACCTCAGGGACACCTAAGCTAAGTTTATTCTAGGGGCTGGATGTTTTGGGGCTGCTTCTTTGCAAAAGCGATGTTGTTTTGTATCTTCATCAACCCCAGAGCTTGCTGGGCTGCAAATACAGAGAATTTTCAGGCACCTTAGACCATTTAAACATGAAGCTTCATTCTGTGACTGAATCCTCGTGCCAGCAGCAGATATCCTGCAGTGTTTTGCCTGATGCAGGGGATGGTTACAGCAGTGGCTGTCACTGCTCTCTTTGCCTCCACTAAATGGCAGATGTTAGAGATCCACAGCTGTCATGGGCATCCCTGAGGGAAGTGAAATGTTGGGGGTGACCAGTCCCTTGTGCAGACTGCAAGAGGCAGCAGAGGTGAAGCTTGAACACTGAATAAGAGACTGAATGCTCCTGGCCTTTCAGATGAGAATTTCATTTATGCAAGCAGGGAAAAAATGATGCCATTCTCAGTAGGTCTGAACAGCTTCTTAACTGCTCCCTCTCTCTCCTTCCCATCCAACTTTCTCTTCCCTCCTTCCCCTGGCTGTTGTAGCTATCAGAGGACCTACAACTACCAAGAAGTGAGTCGGACCCTCTGTCCCTCTGAGCCAACACCTGAAACAAGACCCTCTGACCAGATTATTTTTGTGGACATCGCTTCCATGGCACCATTCAATATTGCATATGAGCTGCTGGTGACCAGGCTGGAGAACTTCCAACTTGAGTAAGCTGGCATGTGAGAATACAAATGCAATTTCGTCATGTATCACTTGAACATCACATAAGGGATTTGGTCCATCTGCCTACTCTTCCCTTATTTTTCCTTCCCAGGGAAAAAAAAAAAAAAAATTCCTTTTATTTATTCTGAGAGTACTTTGTGTATATTCCAGCTCTGAAAGTTTTAGACTTCAACATTCTGGCATTTGTTTTCTAGGACCAACAAAGCCTTTAACTTCACTGCCAGCCCCTCCCAGCCCCAGGTAAGGAGGAATCCTGTGTAGATTGCTTGTATGTCTTACCACATCCAAAGGATTGATGTGATCTTTTGTTAGAGATAGCAAGTCTTTTATGACTAGGTAGTTTCTCTCTTAGGAGGCAGGGAAGCTTCCTTACTGTTTAATTTTCTGTGGGTGCAGTGAAGAGGTAATAGTGCTTCAGTCACTCTAGGGACACATTTGGGTCCTCCTGAAACCCAAGAGCAGACAGAAATGTCCGGATGTCCAGAGGCCATTGAACTGCTGCACTTCACAGGAAGTGAGGTGGTGCACACCAGTGTCTTGTTCCTGCCAGTTCTGATTCACTCGCCTGAGCATGACTTGTCAAGATGCAGTCTTTACTGGAAACAAAATAAATACAGAAATAAAGCAGATGTAAAGGTGCAGCAGAACTCAGACTGCTATTCCTTGCTCAGTGCAGCAGGTCAGGCTGCAAGGTGATAAATGAAATGCCTGATATGTGTGTTAGTTCAGAAAGAAGCAGATATGAGCAGCACCTCCAGCTCAACAGCTTTGCTTAGAGCCCTGCGGATACAAACCCTCTCCTGAATGAAAACACTGTTGGCAGTAACTGTAGAGATACAGGAACTTGCAGAGCTGGGAAGGTGTGTAATTTACCCAGGCTGTAGGGGACTCTGTTTTTGTTGTTGCTTTCACTGTTAGTAATACCATTTAATTTTAGGTTTCCTATTACCAGGCATCCCAGCTAATCATTTTTGCTGTTAAATGTCTTAATCTGGTTTGCAGATTCATGCAGTATTTTATACTACAGAAGCATAGGGAATGATGGTGACTCGTTATAAACGCTCATTACTTAGGATTTTGTAATTTGAATAAAGAGTGTTTAGGATATGAAATTAACTTTGTGACTGTGGTCTGATTTTTTTGGTCACAATAATATGAGATTTATGACTTTTAATTAAAAACCAGCTGTACAGAATAGAAAACTGCCTCTTAATTGGTATAATGCTGAGGTTTTTATAAATCAAGGTATTAAGCAGTTTACAGGGGGAAGAAAAAAAAAAAGATGATTAAAAATCTAGATGAGTGTTGGAGAAACATGGAACAATTGAAGGAGATGTTGTCTGGAACCCAGTTTGTGCCTGAGGGCAGAAGCAGAAATTGGATATGCTTGTCTAGGTCAGAAGTGTTGGCTGGATGTGTTTATAACATTTGCAGTGTGTGCAGCAGAGAACTGCCGGTCTCGATGCCCTTGTGTTAATTCTGTATCCTGGTGCAAGCATGGCTTAAAGGAAATTATAGCAGAGTCCTCATGAACTGAGAGGTGGTCTTCATGCACCTAAAACTTTCCAAGGGGAAAAATGCTCCTGGGAAACCAAGGAGCTCAGAGTGCCGGTGTCCTTGCTTGGTGCAGACAAAACATTTCTCTGCTAAGGAAACCGGCTCGGTGAGTTTGCACTTTGTAGGGACTTGTGGTTGGAGCCAGCGCTCCTTCAGCAGGGAAGGGACCCTGCTTGGAGAGGGGTGATGGGAACAAATGCTTTAGTAGAAATGGGCAACTTGGAAAAAGGCTTGGGTGATTTCCTGCTTATCCCTGCCCTTCCACTTGGAGGCCCCAATTCCTGGGATTGGCATGGGGGAAAGGAAATAGAAAACAGCTGGCCTTTGCTCAGCACTAATGTTTATGTGTCATAAAGGGAGCTGTACAGCTGGAAGGTCTCAGATGATGGTTTTGGAGCAGGGACAGTGGTAGCTTCCAGTGTGGCAGCAGTGATTGCCTGGTGACCGTATGGAAGGGAGGAAGGTGGCTGGTGGCAGCCCTCAGCCTTGTGCCCCTCCAAGGGAGCGTGAGGTGCCCATCAGCCCCTCACAGTAGCTGTGGCCTGGAGCCTGAGCTCTCAGGGTCTGGCCTCCAAGGGGGAAGATGGGACCCCTCACAACAAGCCCTCCTGCTGGGACAGGCACAGGAACCTCACTTCTCCAGCAGCTGGCTGGGCTAGTACGTCAAACTTTTTACTGGAAAAATATACAAATAATGATATTGCCTGGGACGTCTTTTGCCCAGATCTGAAAAGGTCCAGATCTGAAAAGCCAGTTTTTTCCTGGCCTGTGGGCCTGCTCAAAACATGGAAGCACAAGAGATGCCATTCCTTCCCCCGACAGGAAAAGTAGGAATATTGCCAGATGTTAGTGTCTCACAGATTTTTTCAGAGTTACAGCTAAATTATTTTCAAAGCTGAAACGTAAAGAGAAACCCCTATTATAATTTGCCATCAAAGCAAACAAACAACCCTTAATCCTACAACTAATACCAATCATTTATTTATGAAACTCTTGATAGAGTTTCAGCCATTTGACCTAATACTGTTCACACCTATCTTTGAGGCAACCCATTTGGGAAAGCTCCATGACGTGTTCCGTATATAAAAGTACAGCCAGCAGTATGGAAACATCTGGAAATTGCTCATATCAACATAAAATGGAATGGAGTGTAAAACGAAGTCACTTTAGCTTCATCAGGTGGAAAAAAAGCTTAAGGGAGCAGAAGCTATGCTGTATTTTGCATGTTGAAGGTGCTTGTGTCTAATAGCATACTGTGCCAGGGGGACAGTTGCCTGCATGTATTTAATCTGCTCTTCTGTAGTGTAAGGCCCTAATATTTGAAATCTGATTTTTTGTGAAAGCCATCCATATCCAACCCCAAAGCCCATCTAGGGCTGTGCAGGTAGCTTAGAAAGGTGCTGAAGATAGTGCCAAGGGTGATTTCTGGATCATAACTCTTGTACTCTGCTTTCTCCACAGTATTTTCTGTACAAATTTCCTCAGGATGTCGATTCAGTCATTATTAACGTGGTGTCTGATGCAGCCTACCCATGCTCAGTTGTCTCTGTCCAGGATATTGTGGTAAGTCTGAGCAGAGAAGGCCAAGGAGCTGCCTGGTGGAGCTGTGTCCAGCTGTGAGGGGTCTGTGCTTTGCAGAGGGAAAAACCCAAGGCAGGGCTTTGCCCTGGTGGTGGTGAAGGGAGCCCTTGGAAGAGGAATGAAAATTCTGTGGGAAGGAGGCCAAGACAGAGATGCTGAGTTCAAGCAGCTCATACAGAGATTTTTGTCGTAAATAGGTGAACAAGCTGTTCCTTTCTAGCATATCCATAGGGAACACATTTCACATAAGGAATTTTTTGTCCCCCTTGTGAGGTTCCCTGCTGCCCTGTGATACGGGTCTGTTTCTCCATGGAGGGTGTTGGGTGGAATGTTGGTGGCTGAGAGAGGGAACAGTGCTGTTCCCCTGACTCTCCCCTGGCTCATGACAGCTTGAGGAACTTCTCATTTTCAGACATGTTGTTTTGCCCGCTTTTCAATTTGATTTCCTTTCTATGTATTGCATCCCCTTTCCTGGGTGTTCCTTCCCATGGAGGCTGGCTGTTGCTTTGCAGATGGGAAATAGCCCCATATTTATTCTCCTTTCCCACCTCCCTAAATAATGCAGGGTCCTGCAGTGTGGAAGCAGACGGAGATGCAAGATGTTTTGTTCCCTTTGATACCCCAACTGGGGCCTTTTCTTGCTGTTCTGTGCCGTGTTTTCCAGCTGGCTTCCTTTGAAAATGGTTTGGATGTTGTCCCTGGTTTAACCCTTAGCTGTGTCTGTTTTAGTGCCCAGTGTATGACCTGGACCATAACGTGGAGTTCAATGGAGTTTATCAGTCTATGACAAAGCAGGCAGCCATAACAGTGCAGGTGAGACACTGATTTGTGTCCCAGTGTTTTCTGTGTAGCAAAAAAGCCCCTGTTCTCTGGCCTATTGGAGGGGGAGAGGCTTTGTGTCTCATGGATTCTGTCTTCTTCCATCCTTCTGTGCAGAGGAAAGATTTCCCAGGTGAGCAGTTCTTCGTTGTGTTCGTCATCAAGCCGGAGGATTATGCCTGTGGGGGTTCTGTGCCTTCTTCAATTCATGGTAAGTTGTTCTGGGAGATGGATTTGATTGCTGCATCTGAGTGATGGAGCAGTGGGTGTCCTTTGGGACCTTCCTGTGGGATGCCACCAGGTGATGATGTAGGTCTTCTTATCCAGGTAGTTTTGAGGAACAGCGAAATATAAATTTGGTATTGTTGGGCAGGTTAAAAGTCTTGATGGGAGAAGGTGGCATGCTGGGGTTACGTGCTTTTCAGCAACACAACTGATGCCTTGGGAGACACTGGAGACATCCAGGCAATGCCGCTTGCTTTTGTTTGGTCCTCACCCCTGCTCCCTGCTGCTGTATTATCCTCCTGGCTCCCTGGAAGCTCAGTTCCTGCAGAGAGCATCTTCTCCCACTGCTATCTTGGGATCTGTGACAGCCCTGAACTTGAGGGAACAGGAAAGATTGGTAATTTTGGGAGAATAATTTTACAAAAGACTTGTTCTAGTGTCTTTCCCAACCAGAAAGTGCTGTGTCCACTTGCTGGGCAGTGGTAAAAGCAAAGTTTCCACCAGTCATGTGGTGGCTGTAACTGGAGTGGTGGCATTCCTATCCTCAAAGCCCCAAGGTTTCCTCCCTGTTGAAAAAGCAAGACTGCAACCAGCAGATTTATTGGCTCCCTCAACAGCTTTTTACTACTCACCTGCCACCTTTCTGCCTCAATTCCTCCCCCCCAAAAAAAAAAAAATACCCACAAAACTGTGCCCTTTGGAGTGTCATTCTCTCATCCTAATGCTGTCAGCAGAGCTGCACTGGCCAGGTGTGCTAAGCCCTGCAAAAACAGAGTGAGTTTCTGGAGTGGCATGCTGCACAGAAGTGTTTCACTCACAGAGATTTGGCCAAAGGCAAACATGGAATTTTTGTGAGAGAATCTCTCCTTTGGGGATTAAATGAATAGGAGATGAGATGCTTCTGGGATTCAGACATCCAGACTTAGGCAATATATGGAAGGCTCAAGCAGGGATTTCTAGTCTAAAAAACAGGTTGTGAATAAGGAGGAGGGGGGAAACATTTGGAAAAGGCTGTGTATTGACAGATCAGAGAACAGTTTAAAGCAAAACCACACACACATTTTAGTAAAAAGCCAGACACTGTTGTTTTTGCAACCAAGATCAGTGCCAGAAATCATTAATGCTGATTGTTTTTATATTTGCTGTACACTGTGCATCTCACAGGGAATGTCAACCGTACCTGGAACCTGCAGCGGACAAAGAACCTTCAAGTGATGATTGTGCCCTCCATTAAAAGTCAGTGTCTTGGGGCAGAGCAATGCAACTTTACAGGGCAACTTGGCACTTCTGAAGAGAGGGGTATGACTGGGTCAGCAGCCTGTGAAGGAATGGTACAGAAAGCACCAGCAAAGGAGACAAAACCACTTGGAGCCCTGGTCCCTTCCAGGAAAGGCTGTGTGGCACACCAGCTAGCACTGAGGGTGAAGAAATGGGGGGAAATCTTGCAACAAGTTCTGTCAATTCCTTTTGAAGAAAGCGAATGGGTTTGGAAGGGCTGTTTGGGGCTGGGCATTGTTACCAGGTGGTACTGGGAAGAGCAGGACAGGAGTGCTGACCCTGAGAGGTGCTGTTCCTGCTCTTTGAGCTGACTGATGCCTTCTCTTTCCTCAGAGTCTGTTTATGTCCAGGCCATGTTCTTCAGCTTCCTGAGTTTCCTCTCTTTTTATCTGGGCTCAGTGGTTGTTGCTTTTGTGCACTACATTAGGTGAGTCGAGGGGTTATGCAAGAGCAGCCTTTCTGTTTCTAATCATCCTCAGGGACACCACACCCTGCAGAAAATTTGGGGCGAGTGGGGTGGCAAGCATCTAAACAGAGCAGCTGAAGAATTCCATGACTGCTCAGTGGGCTCCTACTGACCATCAACCAGAAAATACTTCTTCCTCTGCTATGGGGACCGTGGAAGGATGAAAATCGAAGAGTCTGCCCTCTACATCTTGTAGTGCCCCACCCCTGTGTGTCCTTACATAAGGACACTGGGCAGCAAGTGGGAATTGTGAAGGAGCCAGTCTGAGATTTGGAGTGTCAGAGCATTGAGGAACCGAGGTACTTTGTTGCTGGACTGAGTACTGCAGTAAGTGGCAGTGACTCAGATAGGGCCTTGCAGTCCCACGAATGCTGGTTTCCTTCCTCACCTGCCTCCCCTGCCCCAGACCGTGGTGTCTGTGCTTGTGTTGAGAGGAATGTCTGCGTGGACAGACATTATGGAATGGCTTAACTTTAAGACACATCAGTGAAACAGCATTTCATTGGAACAATTCAATGAAATTACTTAAGTATGTGTTCTTATTCACTATTACTTTTCTGTGATGTGGGAATATGCTGGTGTGGTTTTGGGGAGGTTTTTTGGGGTTTTTTACCATCTCCTCCTTGACGTGTGCATTGACAGAGGTGATACGGGCTTCTTAAGCATTGTGCTGATGACTGCCTCTAGCTCCTGCTCCCCCTTCAGTAGACTTATATGTCCTCGGTCTCCTGAGCGGGAAAGTTGGGTTTGGAAAGGTGGTGGGTGGGTCTCTCCCAACATACTGAGCAGTGTAAAATGGGATAAGTCATGGAAATGGTTGTCCTGCCTCTGGTGGATAGTTGAGGGGATAAAAAAGCCCTCTGTTGCTTTGAAAGTTAGAGAGGCGGACAGCAAGCAGTCATGGCTGAATTGTGTCTATCTAAACATTATTTTTCTTTTTTTGTTGTTGTGTGTGTTTGTTTCTTTTTTGCTTATTTTTGTTGGTTCTATTTGTTTTTTCATAGCTTGCACCATATTTACCTATTGGTGTCCTAGATAATCCTGCCATGGCTGGCAGGTGATGAGATTTGTTGGCTGTCCCATGAGTGCTGTCTGTTGCTTTTCAGGGTTCAGAGGAAGGCTTCGGCTGGGAGATTGAGCCCTGAGCATGGTAAGGTCTTTTGTCTGTTGTGTGGCAGCTTTGAGTGAGCAGCGCAGGCCCCAGGCCAGGCGAAGGACAGACTGTCAGTCGAGTACCTTCTGTCCTGGAGCAGTCTTCCCTGGTAGCTCACATAGTCTCTGGTGCTGAGGAAAGATGTTAGAGCTTCCTCTCTGCCCTCACAAGAGAGGAAGCCAGCTGCCCTGAACCTGATCCTGACCCCTACTGCTAGGAGCTGCCTTTTAAAGGGGTGGAGGAAGGCCAAGCCTTGCCCAGACCTGGCTACTGGCTAATGTTCCTGATGCCAGGTCTGTTGATTTTAAAACAAGGCACTTTTGCCAGATCTTATGCTTTAAGAATTCCTCTGCCTGCTTTAAGCATGGGGTCCTTTAATATCTTAATTGAATTTAAATGTTAATTTGTTTTTCACTGGAAGTTGCAGACAGCCAGGTGAATGAATGACTAATAGAGTTAGGTAGTGGTGCTTATGATATTTGTGTTGGCATTGGATTCAGTTTACTTTGTGCTGCACCCACATTTCCACAAACTGCAGCTGTCTGCCTTATAAAAACAGAGCTGCATCTAAGAAGTTACCAGTGAAAGACGGAAGGTTTTGTCGTGTGGATGGGGGGCACTGGGAGTTCTTGCTTTCTGGTGAAGTGTGGGAGTCTTTTCATTTTGAATAAACATTTAATGCCTGCGAAGTAGTTCAAAGCATTGGTGCTGAGGTCATTTGTACCCCTCTCCTGGAGGAAGGGAGGACATTGTTTTGGCGGCATTGAAAGGTTCTTGATGTTATTCCTTTTTTGATGCCAAGCTTTTTCAGTCTCTCTGGTCTGCTACATACCATCAGATAAGCATGGTAGTATAACTGAGCTGTGTTTAGAGGATCAGCAGTGGAACTTCACTCTGACTGGCATTAATTGGCTTAATATTTCTGCTGAGGACCTGGGGGCATTTGAATTCTTAGACTTGCTTTGTCAGCCGCTAAGATCCTCATGTATCCCTGTATGTGGAATATGTGTGAAAGGTTTTTTTCACAACTTGAACAGGGAACTGTAAAACTGTCAGTAAATATATTCTAATTTTATATCATTTGGGATGGTTCCTGCTGTAAAACAAGAGCAGGTCTGAAGGCACTGGAGAAATGGGAAAGGGCTATGTGTTGGGGAGTTTGGGTAAGTTGAAGGGACCTGTCCAAGGTTTTGGAAGAGCTCCAGGGTGCTGACAAGGAGTCACTGTGTAAGACAAGGAGGCACAGTCTCAGCCAGGTGAGACCAGAAGTCCCAGGGAGTGCTGCTGATGCTGCAGCTGAGGTTTAATGTGCTGAAGCCAGCTTAGAAGTGGCCTTCTAAGCCTCCCTGGTGAGAGGTGTAAGTTAAATTCTGGTGTTTGGAAAATTGTCAAAGAAGCTGCAGGGCACAGATGCTGTACTTAGTATGGAGCTGGAGAGTAGAGAACTGGGTTGCTGAGCAGGGAGGATTGCTGAACAGCATCCCTGTGAAGGGAAAGAGGAGCACAGTTCCTTCATAGGTTACAGCTTTCCTCCCAGAGGCACCTGCTTCTTCTGTGACCTGTCCTCTCCCTTGTAATCCACTGCCACCTTCACATACCTGGCACTGCATGTTGCAGCCACATCCTTTCCTCTGGGGAGGAATCATGTCCTACCCACACACTGTTTCTTCATCTATTGTCTCTTCAGGGTGTGTCTGACTGATGCTTATAAAATGGTAATTAGCATCTTCCCTGTCTTCTGCATCAGTGGACACATTGGCTTTCTCTGTTTTTTTTTCTCCCCTCCCCACCCATTGGAATTTCTTTCCCTCCCAAGTACCCCTGGATCTTGGCTTCTTCATTACTCCCCACTCCTTTTCCCCACCAAGGAACTGGATGGAAGTGCTCAGCAATCTGTCTTGGCCATTTGTCTTTGAATATCCTGCCACTCCATGTGCCCCTTTGCTCCTGTTACCCATCTAATGTCTGGCTTCTGTGGTTCACTTTTTTTTTTCCAATTCCCTTCCACATCCTCAGTATCTGGTGGAGGCAACAGCTGGAGGAACCACGCCTGGTGTGGTACATTTACTTTGCTGACTCACTCTCACAGTGGGAAGTGGGACTGAAATCAGTGGGTGAGCTGGGTCCAAAGTGGCTGTTAGAGACAGGGCAGAGTGCCTTCTGTCTTTGGCTCGCCTGTTTTGTCCAGATTTAAATCTTCCTTTGGTTACTTGGGAGAGAAGGTTGACAGGTCACTTGAGAGAATAAAGCCTGGTCTAAAATTAGGAGGGAGTATCCCCGTGGGACAGGACTGACAGGACTAGGAATTGTGCATGTGCCTTGGTGCCATGAGCATAAGGAAATGCTTTTGCCCTCTTTGCAGTGATCTGGATTTCCAAATGACTTTTCATGCAACATGGAAAGCTTCCATGAGAGAGGGAGGTTGGATTGGAGGTGGTGAGCAGAAGCTGCATCTTGCTCCTGCAACAACCTACGACAACGTCCTGCCCATCTCAGCTCAGGGCTCAAGGGCTGCCACCGGGGGGCTGCAGTGTGCCAGAGCCCTCTCTCTGGTGCTCAGTCCATGCCATGTTCACTTCTGATGCTCCTCTGAGCTGTTTGCTTTCTCTGTTAAAGGAATGGGGCAGGAGCACATAGGAGTCAAAATTGAGACCGGGTCTTACCCCCAGGCCAACAAGCACAACAGACATGCCAAAGTAAAGCAGTAATTGGGACTTGAAACATCCAATATCACTGCTTCCCTGTATGGGTGCTTCCCTGACTTGGGCTCAGTCAGGGAGAAGATTTAGATCTCTTTACATAAGTGGCTAATGAAAATGGTATAAAAACCTATACAAGGTGTTACAGAAATGCCCAGAAATTCCAGCTGGAAAGAGAACTCTGCCTATGCCTGTTGCTTTGAGACCAGTCATGCACTGAGCAGCCAGAGGTGCAGCTTGGGAAGCCAGGCCATTGGCAGGCTGCAGTAAGGCTCTAAATACTATGCCACGTTCTGCATTGCTTTCCTGCTGACTGACCACATGGTGTTGTTGGAAGGGTGAAACTTTAAAGCAACTGAATCTGTCTCTCTGTGTGCCACCACTGGAAAATGTGGTCCTGCTCCTGCTGCCCTCGCTTCCCTCCCTTCTGTGGCTACAGGCGTCTGACCTCTCAGTGAAGGGATTCAGCTGGCTTTGTTTCCTGCCATGTAGGTCAGCTGCTGAGCTCCACCATGGGAAGCAAAAAGAGGGAATGTGGAGGGAGGAGAGCACTCCTCCTTGCTTCATATATGTGGCAGGATGTTCCTAGCCCTCAAAGGCTTGCCCTTCTTGTCATCAGCACAAGATCATTACCACTTTTTGCATAGAGCATTCTTTTTTTTCCTCCTTGATTGGTTAAAATCACGTAGCAGTTATCTTGCCAAAGTCTGTGACTCTTGCGGGGATAGCTAAAGGTAGCAATATTTGAAGAGATTTGAAGAGTTGCATGAGATGGGGAAAGAGAAGAATTAGAAATTCAGAAGGCTGAACATGTTAAGAACATCATGAGACTTGCTCTAAAATGTACCAAGTCTTGCAGCCCCACAGTGTGATCCCTGCAGGGTGCTGGAGAGGGGCTCATGCTGCTGATCTCACTGGCAGCCTGTGTGGGGAGGCTGAAGGGAATGGGTTTGCTTCACACTGCAAAACAAGGGTTTCCCTTTTGCACAGTATGCTCTAGAGGGAGACTGCCATCTGTTTAGAGAAATGTTGCTTTTCCCAAGACCTTCCAGCTCTTCAAGCTGTGTGTATTCACCTCAGAGATGTTTTGAAGCACTGACGTGAAACTAACTGTCCCTCTTGGGTCTGTTTCCATTGCAGGATCTGGGATGATGACTTCTTCCCACCCCATCTCAGCCAGCACGCCTGAGGGAAGCAGCTACGGTGCTATTGGTACAGTATATTCCAGAACTGGGGCACGGGGGAGGCTTCTGCCTTGGGTAGGGGAAGGCACTTTTGGGGTGATATAATGCCAGAGGAGAATAAAGCTGCAAGCTTTAGGAGCATCTTGCAACTGTTTAAAACAAAAAATTAACCAAATTGCAGTTTATGAGGTTCAGGTTGCACTTTAGGGAAATACATCTACATAATAAAAGTGGCAGATCTGAAAGAGGTGCCTGGAGAGACTGTCATTGGAAATGTTTGTCTTAGACAAAGCTACAGTCTCCTGAGAGCTGTGAGTGACAATCCTGCTTCAGACAGGACATTTACTAGTGACTGACTGCAAGCAAGCTTCTAGGAGCCTGTGATTAGCTCACAGCCTGCCTTTAAACCAAAGCATGCCTGTCCCTGGGAGGCTGAAGGGTTGTGTGCCATAAAGCAAGGCAGAATCGGAGTTTCTTGCCTCCGGGGGTTTCACTTGGGAAGAAATAATGTCATACTGTCAACAGGTGAATCATGCCCTGGCAGCAGAGGAGAAAAAAACTTCCTGAGGGCTTAATGGCCACTTTACCCCTCCTCCCCCTTTTTCCAAAGAAATCTTTTAAAAGCATTTGGGAAATGAGGATGAAACCTGTGTTCTGCCCATGTCGATATGGGCAATGAGCTGGGAGTTGCCGAGCCTGTGGGAAGTGCAGGCTGACCTGTGTGTGACCAATACTGGGGATGCAATGGGAGCAAAGCTGGTACTCTGCCTGCTTTGAAAAATTGACTTTCTTCTTTGTCTTTTGTTCTACAATATTTTATAAAAAGCTCAGGTATATATAAAGCTTACATAAAATCTGAAGGTTAACTAGGTGAGTGTCTTTTTGACCCCTAGCAGTCTGCTTCTTTCTCTAGAACTTTTCGTCTTGTCTCAGAATTCCAGATTTCAGAGCCTGGGCTAAGAGAGAGTAGAAAATGTTAAGAGATGAAAAGTAATAGAATAAAAGCAGAGTAAAAACTAAAATGCTGCAGAGGTGGGGAGATAATGGTCCTTCTAAGTGCTCTGAGCTGATCACCTGATACTTTTAGGAAGGTTTGGCATCATGGAAAAACTTCTTCCCCGAACTAGCCATATCAACTTGTCAAACCATCTGGGACAGCTTTATTCTTGCTGTGCACAGGGGGATTTAGCCTTTACCCTGCCTGTCTCCTTCTCCCTGCTCTGTCCCAGATGAGTCCAGCTCCAGCGGTGGACGTCAGCTGTCCTCCCCTGAGCGCCGGCCCCCAGCTGGTTCTGACACGGACAGCTCCGTGGAGGAGGAGAGCGACTTCGACACCATGCCGGAAATCGAGAGCGATAAGAACATCATCCGCACTAAGGTATGGCCGGTGTTGCAGCTGTGGCCCTCGTGCTGGGCCATGGGCACATCTGGGCCACCACCAGCACTGGTCACTTCAGTGAAATCTCAAAAATCCTGTTCCCTTTCAGGGTGGATTTCATCTAATAAAGCCGAATGTGCTTCTTAGTCTTTTTTCAGTCACTGAAAGTTTTCCTACTGTGCTAGGAGTGCTGCTGAAATGAGCACTTTAATATGGAAAATCAAAGCGTATTGGAGACTATTGAGAAAGGAGGAAAATGCCCAGAGAGCGTCCCAGAAAGTTCAAGGAGGTTAAAGAAGATAGGGAGAAAATAATCTGCAACAGTAGATGGCTGTTTAGTACAAGTAGTGTGATTACAGTGGATGTACAGAGGGGCTTTAAGCCAGCAGCTCTCAAACTGCCTCCTTTTGTCGTCCCGCACTGCTCTGTGTGGTTGGAGCCATTCCTGGAGGTCAGAGGATTTTGCAGAACTCATTCCCATAGAATCAAGGGACACAGTGAGTTCACTGTGTAAAACCAGTCCAAATAGCACCAAGCTGCAAATATGTCAAGATCTTCCATTGGCATTGGTAATCTTCATTGGTTCTTTTGTGTTTTCTCCCCTCTTTTCCCACCCACTAATGTTTTAGGTGTTCCTCTATCTATCAGACCTGTCCAGGAAAGACCGAAGGATTGTCAGCAAAAAATACAAAATCTATTTCTGGTAAGGAGAAGGCAAACTGGTAAGGCCTGAACTCTGGACCCAGAGTCTCTGGTTGTGGAGTCTGTCCACATACCCTTCTTCTGAACCGCTTCTGAACTAGCCTGTTACCTATTCTGACCCTGTTCCAACCAGTAACTGCAGATCCCACATACCTCAAGTAAGGATATTTGTGGACCAGTGCACACATGGTCCTGGCAATGGATTTTGTTTTGCGTTGTTGCTGTTAAGCGTGGTAACAACCACTGTACTGGAACATAATGGGAAGGGGGAGAAACTGGCACTCAAACACAGGAGCTTGTGGTTGACATCCTGGCTTCTCCTGTGCCCTTAGCATTTGCCTCCTGTAGGCACGAGCACATGTGCTCCTCTGCTTCGGGAGGCCATAATGAGATGGTAACCCCAGAGCAGTGAGGTGTGCACATTCCTCCACAAGCACTGTGGGTCTCTCTTGCGGGTGTGCACCCCTGGTTTTGGTGTGTGTGTAACTGCTGCTGCTGTCCCCCCTCTGCAGGAACATCATCACCATTGCGGTGTTCTACGCCCTGCCGGTCATCCAGCTCGTCATCACTTACCAGACGGTGCGTTGGGCTCCACGGCTGTCCCCTCTTGCTTTAAACTTGCTCTGTGCTTGTGTTGTGCAAGGATGACAGTCCCCGTGAGACTGGGGTCACCCTGGAGTTCTGCTCTGTGTGAGGAGCAGTTTACCTTAGCTCTCTCTGCACTGTGTTGATATTACAGTGAGCTTCGCTCCTGGGCTTGCAGTTCTGCCATTTTTCCTTGGGCAGTGGGAGCGCTGCTGTTTTCCTGCTCAACTGATGTCTCATTTGGGTCCTATTTAATTTTAGAGACAGGAGGAATTTGATTTTATCTCTAAGAGACAGCCAAAAGCAAGTAGTGTTTGCTGTGATTTCCCTTCTCCCAACCCTTGCTATCCTTCTGTTATGCAGATATCTGCAAGCAGGTCTATTAGTGGGGGGTTGAGAGCACAGTGTTTCCTCTGAAGACTGTTACCAGCTTTGTGGCCCGTGACAACATCTTGTCCTACCCTAAAAATTTTGCTTGCAGACGTCAGTACTCCCCTGATCTAGGCTGTGTCCTGGTACACCTTGTGTTTGTGCAGTGTTTGCATGGGCAAACCCCCCAGAGCGGGGAGGGTTTGCTAATGCCAGGTCTCCCACCTGCTCTCTGTCCAGGTAGTGAATGTGACGGGCAACCAGGACATCTGCTACTACAACTTCCTGTGTGCTCATCCCCTTGGGGTGCTGAGGTGAGTGAGCCCTTTCATCACTGCATTTTTGTCTCATGCCTCCTGAGTGTTTGTGCCGTGCCCAGGTCAGGATTTCATGCTTGCCAGGGTCACAGTAGCAGTGTTGAGAAGACCACTGGGAGTTTAGGACTCTGATCTTTCTGTTTTGCTCAGAAATGGTGCTCTGTTGGAGTGAGACACACGCACCTTGGAACTTGTGGCACCCCTTGGAAATCTTTGGCACAGCAATGAGGTGCTCCCGTGTTCTGTTGGACACTTGTATCCAAGGAGCAGCAGTTCAGATCAGTCCTTTCAGTGTAGCATTTCTCTAAATTAATGTGGGAGTGCAAAGAAAGCCCAGAGATGGGAATGTCACAGAAGAAGTGTTAAATTTACTGGGACAGGTGAACTATACAATCTAAAATTGTCATCTAGAATGTAAAATTGCAGTTCGGCAGCTGCTGAGGTGGAAGGTGGTGAAGAGGGGAGCAAAATGGATTCAGCTTATCACAGCTCAGGGTTCAGCTTCCTGCTGCTGTGCCGCTTTTGCCTTAAACCTTCTTCTTTCCTGCAGTGCCTTCAACAACATCCTCAGCAACGTGGGCCACATGATGCTGGGCTTTCTCTTCCTCCTCATTGTGCTGCGCAGGGACATCCTGCACCGCCGGGCCATGGAAATGAAAGATATCTACACCCTGGTAGGAAGCATGATTGCCTGGGGCTGAGTGGAGGCAGGGAAGATGGAGTGAACTCAAAAACCAGAGTGATACACAATGAGTTTCCACTTGCCTTCCTCACTGGAGGGTTGAATCCTCCTTTTCTTTTCTTCCCATGCTAAAGGGTCTAGGTGGGACGTTTATGTTCCCGCACACCCCAGTGCTTTACTGCTTACAGTATGTCCCTACTGCTGTGGTGACCCAGCCTGGGCTTGTGAAGACAAGGAGATTAATAGAGGAAGGATTCCCATGGCTCTGGCTTTTCCTGCAGCACTCGCTGTGGAGGAACTGGGACAGTAGGAGTGTCCCTAGATGCTTCTCTTTGTAGTGATGTTTGATTTGTCTTACACAAGAGCTGCTTATGATAACTCAGAGGAATTGGCTGCCTCAGTCTCTGAGGCAGAGCTTTTGTAGTCTCTTGTGGGAGAGGATGGAGGAATCTGCAGCTCTTTGGGCAGAGATGCTGGTGGTTTGTGGAGACAAACAGCTCTGTTTTCATGGGCTTGGTAGCAAGTAAAGGCATTAGCAGTTTTAAGGGTCTGCTGCTTGTGGTTTTCAGTTGAGATCTGGGCCAAATTGTGATGGAAATGCCTTCTCACACTGGCTGATGGGCTCTGCTCCTCAGGGGCTTCTAACACCTACTGACCACAAAAGCAATTCTGGGTCTCCAGTCCTCTCTCAGTTTTGGGGAGGATGTAGCACAGCATGAGGTACAGGACAGAGATTTTCAGTCTCATGATGTTGGTACCAAGACACTGAGGTCTTCAGACCAGAACTTTCAGCGTGATTAGCTTGGGTTTGCTGCCTGTGGATTCACCTGGCCATGCCGTGGGTCTAAATCCAGAGCCTGTGGTTGCACACAGGGCACTGTGCTGCAGGGGTGACTGGAGGACTTGTGTAGGAGTTAGGAGGGATGAAGTGATGGAGAATGGAAGCTTGCCTGTCATCAGGAAAGTGAGGGTACTTACTATACAGCTCTGCTTTCTTCCAGGACTATGGGATCCCTAAGCATTTTGGTCTCTTCTATGCTATGGGCATTGCTCTGATGATGGAAGGGGTGCTCAGTGCCTGTTACCACGTCTGCCCTAATTACTCCAATTTCCAGTTTGGTAAGCTGACTTTCCTTTCTCCTTTTGAGCTGGAGCTAGGATTTGCCATGTTCTGTCTCCTGCTGAGTTGGGGATGTTTCCCATCCCTCTACCCTTGCAAGTCTCCCTGGAGCCTGCCTGTTTCAAAGCTCAGTCAGGAGGTTGTGATGCCCTGTGGGCACTTACTTTCTGATCCCCTTTAGTTTTTGTTGCCACAGAGCAAGGAAGATGTGCTGCAAGGTGGCAAAGCACAAAGTGCTGTACAGCGTAGTGCAGCAGCAGCGCCGAGCCCAAGGCTGGCGGGCACAGATCCCTCATGCTTCATTTGCCCTTGGAGCAGCTTTCTGGGGCCACTGGCAGTAGCTGTTTGCACTGTTTCTGTTGTGTCCCTCCACAGACACCTCCTTCATGTACATGATCGCAGGACTGTGCATGCTCAAGCTCTACCAGACCCGGCACCCAGACATCAATGCCAGCGCCTACTCCGCCTATGCCTCGTTTGCTGTGGTGATCTCCCTGGCTGTCCTTGGAGTGGTATGGCTCCCTCTTACCCACCTGCTTCTCTGGGAAGGAGGTGGCATGGCTGGGAACATGACTTAGGTGTGAAAATGACTGGGGAAAGCAGCAGTGTAGGGTAAGAGTGTGTTAAGCAGCTGTTTACATTTGAATTCTCAATTCAGCCCAGTTCTGCTGGGCTTTCCTCCTCCCTTCCCTTGGGCTTTCAGGTAGGAGAAGAGCAGAGCAGTTTCTTCTAGGTGGGCTCTTTTTTTGGGCTTTGACCACCACATGCCATCCTCCTCAAGAGGAGAAATTCATGTATCCAGATGTCCAAGCAAAGAGATGGTCTTCCTGTGGCGTGATTCACATTGGAGGAAAGAGGGGTGAGGCTGGCTGAGCTTCCAAGACCAAGTATCTTATAGCCGATTGCTTGTGCCTATTTCTCCCCTTTCGAAAACTCCATGTTGTTTGGCCTCCCAATCTTTGGAGAGGGGCAGGCTAGGATAATGTCTGGGGGGCTCTCAGGCAAGTTCCTGGAGTACCTGCCTATGGAAGGGCACTGGAGCAGAAGCTACAGGACTTTTCCCATTTGCTCACAGCATTGCAAGTACTGACCTGGGCCCACCAGAATCCCCAACCTGTGCTTTACCTTGAAGATCTCTGCTTCCCTTCTTTTGAAGGGCTCATTTTCCTTCATCAGTAACCAGGCAAAATCCATGGAACTGTTGCTCTGAACGAGCAGCTAGATCCCAGTGGGCTGACAGCTCCTCACTACCACATAGTGCAGAGGTCTCTGTTTACAAGACTGTCTGTGGGATAAGGCATGCAGGAGGAGCTGGTGACCTTGGGACTTCTTTGATAGGTGTAGTAAATCTTGACAACCCAGGTTCAAAACACTGAGACTTTATTATGGATTGCTCTATCTTCTTTTGTGGGATGTTTGAGGCTGTTCAGTGGAGTTTGAAAGCAGCATGTGTCCCTTGTTCCATTCATGGAGAGGTGGCTTTTCTGCTTGCTTTTCTGTGTGTGTTTTTTTTTTCTCTGCCCACACAAAGTGAAAAGTTCAGGCAGTGTTTTGCCTCAGGGGAACGGGAGTGGTAACAGCCTGATGGCAGATCAAGAATCTCTGGACTCCTTATTGTATGAATGAAGAATTAAGGTTTTAGTATAGCATTAACCTGCACTTGCAGGTTACTTCCAGTCCTTAAATAAAATGAAAGGTGCACAGCAGGAGTGGAGCAATTGCCTGCAGAGCAGTTCTGTCCTTTTTGGTCTACTTCAGTACAGTTGTTAAAGTAATGGTTGGTTCCCTACTGCCTGTGTAAAAATCTGCCTCCTGGCTGGAGAGCTGCTGCCCAGCTCAGCAGAGAGAGCTTGCCTGGCCTGGGAGTCCCTGCATTGCTGCTCCCTGGGTCAGCTGCTGTCCTTCAGTCTTGTCTAAAGGGGCATTCAGAAAGCGTGGTCTCCTCTCCAGGATGCTGAGCTCCTCTTGCTTTTCTGGACTTTGTTTTGAATTTATAGGTCTGTTTTCTGGTTGGAAGTTTTAGGGGTTTGTTTTCCATGTTCAGTAAGGTTGTTTAATGTCCCATGGTGATGTAGGACAGGAAAGGATTGTCCTGCTGAAAGAGGGCTCAGTTTGCTTTTAAAATGTCTTTGCTTTCAGGTGTTCGGGAAAAATGACATGTGGTTCTGGGTTATTTTCTCACTGATCCACGTTTTGGCCTCACTGGCTCTCAGCACCCAGATCTACTACATGGGCCGCTTCAAGATCGGTGAGTGCCGTGACCGAACCGTCTCCTCCCGGGTGTGCGGGTGCCTCCTGCCCTCGCCTGCCTGTGCAGCACAGTCCTGTGGCCCCTGTTCTGGGCTACCTTGTCCTCTCATCCACCTGATGCTTTCCTGGCCTCTGAAGTGCTCGTGCTGCTGCTTCCCAGAGCAGTGGGAATCAGCAGGAGCTGTGTGCTCTGTGGTGGCAGGATTGCTGGGCGCTGAGGGAGCTGCCCTTCAGCTGCAGCCCTCCCTAGTGCTGTGCTCAGAGGGGTGACCTACACCCTGTCATGGGCTGAGGGGGTCTGCTGGGGAACCTGGCTCTTGTGCTCTGCTTATAAACCTATTTCTCCTTCCTCTTCTGCTCCTGTCTGCCTCAGACGGCCCTGACTCAGGTAACTGTCCTCAGCTTTCCTTTTTCGCTGTCGAACTGATTGTGCTCAGGTGTAGCAGCCAGGGATTGCAGGGATGTGTGAGGAGGCAGGATCGTGTGCCACCTGGGGTCAGCTCTCGGGAAGTGAAACCAGTTTGCCAGCAGCACTGCCAGTCCTGTTCCTTGGCAGGAAGGGAGTGATGCAGCACAGGAGAGCTCAGATCGTGGTGCAGGAGCCTTTTCAAGCTCTGCCGTGTGGCTAAAGGGGAACGCCTGTGTTCATGCATGCCCGTCCATCCCCACTGCCACTGATGGCTCTGCAGTGAAGCTTCTGCAATGATTCTGAGAGCAGGAGTGTCTTAAGTGTGCTCTGCCCTTCTAGGACCCTCTAAAGCCTGTGGGACCTGTTTCTGCTGTTTCCCTGCCCTGGCAGCTTGTTCCACGGAAGGTGCTTCTCCCCCTTCCTATGTACACACACCTTTCTTCCACAGATGGTGTTGCAAAGCCAGCCTCTACACATACAGCCTGTGTGACATCTGAATAGAGAGATTTTAAAATTTATTTTTGTTGTAACCTGTTGTTCTGTCCAAATGCCATCCACATCCTATGGTGGCTGCCCTTCTGCTCAGCACAGACTGCTCCCAAAGGGCAAGACATGAATCTGCTGACACCTTGGGTTCTCTGTTGTTAGCTGGTGGGTGTCAGCTTCTTCCTCACAGGCATTTTAGAGCTCACTGTGCTGGCTGTTCTGGCTTTTTATCCTTTCCTTTGACAGACCTGGGCATATTTCGGCGAGCAGTGATGGTGCTGTACACGGACTGTATCCAGCAGTGCAGCCGACCAATGTACATGGTAGGTGACTTCTCATCCCAGCACCTCTCAGCAATTTCTCACTCTGTAGGCAATGTGCAGACAAAAGGGGCTGTTTGAAAAAGTGATGGTCCTTGCTTCCCTTGTTCTCCCTCTCCCAAAAAGGTTGGGGAGGTATAGGTCTCTGCTGGAGTGGTTTACCCTCAACTTTCAGGCCTCCCCTGATCTCAGCCTTGGTGAATAAAACATGAGAGCAAAGGTGATACAAGCATTACAGGATTTGCCTTTGCACTTGCTCTCTGGGAGCATCCATTCAGAGGAACAGGTGTGAGGCTCTGTGCAGTGCAACCTCTCTGGGGAAGGCTGCAGCTATTTTGATTTTGTGGCTTAAGCAAAAGCAATTGCCATTTCTGCAGCACCTCAGGGCAGACAGGAAAAAAGGTAAGAAAAGGTGGCTGTTACCTTGTGTCCCACTGATTGCTTTCTCCTTGGCATAGAGTGCTAACTATGGCTTGAAGCCAAATGGAGTTTTTCACCCATGAGCATCCTTTTTCCTAATTTTTTATTTATTCTCCCATCTTTGAGTAAGCAAACTTGGTCCACTCAGGCATGAAGTAAGCCTGGCCAGTCTACAATAGCTACATCATGAGAGCAGCTGTAAGCATAAATGCACATGCCCCACCGATATAATCCTTCTGCCTGCTGTAGTTACAGTGCTTCCCTAGCTATTGGTGAGATGGGAGGAAAAAAGGGGCTCTCTGAATGTGTGCAGGATGCCATCCAAAGCTTCCCCTGCTGCCTCTTTCAAGCATGTCCTTGCTCTCTGCAGTAATTCCTTTGTAGAACAGTGGGAGGGAAGGAATCTAACTAGAAAAACAGTAGAAGCAGTCAGAGGATTCTCAGAACCTCCTGAGGCTGATCCCTTAAGTGCTGAGCTTGTCCTTTTTTAGATGTTTTGTCTCCTTGCAACACTTTTTTGAGGGTCAGAGTCGTTTCCACCCGATAAAAGCTCCCACAGAGCCAGGTGCATGTGTGTTTGCAGGAACCAGACTCCAAATCCTCACATAAGGCTCTCCTGAATTTCTGAGGCAAAGGCCTCTTTTTGCATACCCTTTTCATTTCATCTGGACATCAGTGTCTTTTCTCCAGGACAGGATGGTGCTGCTCATTGTTGGGAACGTGGTCAACTGGTCCTTGTAAGTACTGGCACGTTGGTGCCTTGTGTATTTGTGCACGTGGGCAGCAGGATTTGGTACTGGCACACAGGTGGCCTGGAGTGATGGGGAGATGCAGCAGTGTCTGTGCAATAATCCAGTGCTGTGCTCTTCTGACGTGTTCTGTCAGGCAGGCTGATCTGAGGGCAGTAGGCAGATCCATGGGATGCAGCGCAGCACTAGAGCTACCTGGAGCATCCCTGAGCTTTTCAGCTGGGGCTGTCTCATGGCTCATGTCTGAGGGAGTTTGTGCAGGGCTGGCCTGGTACTGTGCTGCTGGGTTGTGCTTCCTACAGAGCTGGGAGATCTCTGGCACGGCCAAGGTGCAGGAGACCTGACAGACAGTCACAGAGCCTGGCTGAGCAGTACCTGCATGGGAGGGATCAGCTCTTGGATGAGACCTAAAATCACTGCCCAGGCTCTTGCTTTTCACTGAAGCTGCTTCTCAGGGACATCTTCAGCCAAACGTACATGTCTAGGGCCAGATCCTGCTGAGTGAGGTGTGTTTGGCCATAGGTTGGAAGCAATCCAGGGCCCTTGCTTGTCCTCTGGGGTCTCCAGTGCTTCAGCAGCTGACCATGGCTAGATTTCCTTGGCTGGGAGCAGAGGCAAACAGTGCATTTCCTCCAGGGAATTGTGGTGCTGTGGCACTGGTGCTGTGTCCTGCAGTCCTGGGCAGGGGGTGGAACAGTGTGTGGCTGTCAGTTTGGGGATGTACCCTGTCCCCAGTGAAAGAAGCTGGCTGGTGTCCCTTTTATCCTCTCTCTCAGTGCTATCTTTGGGCTGGTGTATCGGCCCAGAGACTTCGCCTCCTACATACTGGGAATCTTCATCTGTAACCTGCTGCTGTATCTGGCCTTCTACATCATCATGAAGGTAACAGGAGGCAGCTGTAGCTGTTCTTGAGGCCCCTGTCTCCAAAGGGGAAGGGACGGGCCTTTTTTCTGGCTACAGTTTGGGTTCCTGTGGTGCTGCAGAGGGATGTGGAGGGACCTTCATGGGGCTCTGGGTGGGGCAAGGTGTTGGGGAGGGATGGTGTGTAGGCATTTGAGGGGTGGCTGGGCTGTGTCTTTGGGGGTGGGCAGCCCTTCACAGATGCAGATGGTACAGGCTGGTGTGTGAGCTCTGTGCATGGCTCTGTCCCCTGGGAAGAACTCAGGGTGTGTCCCTGTCTGCAGCTCCGCAGCTCTGAGAAGCTCCTGCCCATCCCCATGTTCTGCATCGTGGCCACGGCAGTGGTGTGGGCAGCTGCCCTCTACTTCTTCTTCCAGACCCTCAGCAGCTGGGAGGTAAATTTCCATTTTTCTGTTCTTCTGTCCATCTCTGACTCATCATCTTGCCTTCCTGGTGTTTGTTTTGCACAAAAAAGACTCTGGAGAAGAGCCTTGGGCTGCTCATGGGGAGTTGAAATGGTTCAACTCGTTTAGCAGACTTGTGAAGGGAGTATGGGAAGCTGTGCTGAGCCAAAAATGACTGTAGCTGTGTAGAGGCTGTTCATGACCCAGCTGATCCAGAGGTGACTGGCCCTTCCCAGGGGACAGAGGAGGAGCTGGGGATCTAGAAGGAAAACTGGGAAAATCCTGACCAGGGTGGATAACACCCCTGGAGCAGATGGCTACCTGGGGTCAACCAGGTCAGCCTGCCTGGGCTTGTTAGGGCTCTTGGTGACCTGAGAGGCCATTAAATCCTGACTGGGTGCCTTCTGACAGGATGTCACATCCATCTCCATGGAAATGAGGGGCTTGCTCCAGGGTGGTCTAGGGGAGGCTGTGCAGCTTGTGCTATGCAGGGCCTCAGATGTGGAGAGCAGAGGGTTCCCCCTGGATATGTGGGTTGTGGTCCCAGATCCATTCTGAGGTCCAAGTATAACATTGTGTTCATGGCTTGCCCTTGCCACATGTCTGGCCAGCACAGCACCTTTTCCTGGATCCTGCTTGGAGGGTTAAGACAGGGTGATCCCTGTAGGGTCCAGTGTGGCCAACAAGGGCCCAGTATGGGTGGATGTCAGGTCCTGACCCTCTGCCTGCCCTCCTAGGAAACTCCAGCAGAGTCCCGGGAGAAGAACCGGCCGTGCATCCTGCTGGGATTCTTTGATGACCACGATGTCTGGCACTTCCTCTCCGCAGCTGCCTTGTTCTTCTCCTTTCTGGTGAGTCCTGCTGAGCCTCCCACTGCTGGATGGCCTCACCCCCTCCTCTTAACCTTGCTCCCCTCCATCCACATGGAGCTGTGACTGCTCCAGTACTCCACAGAATTGCCCCAGTTCCTCTGCTTGGCTCTACCTCCAGGCGTCCTTCACAGTGGGATGCTTCTTGTCAGTGGGATCAGGGATCAGGCTTTCTCCTTTACTTTATTTCTCTCCCAGTGCCTCCTGGCCTCAAATTCCCTCTGGGGCTGTGGGTCACGCAGCTGTTGTAGGGAAGCTGAGGGGCTGCTGCTGTGACCAATGACTCATGGATTTGTGAATACTTCCTATAAAAGCAAGGTCTGAAGATCTGAAAGGAAGACCTCCCTGGCCAGCAAGACCTGAATCTGGCTTGCACTTTCCTCCTCAGGTGCTGCTGACCCTGGATGATGACCTGGATACGGTGCGCAGGGACAAGATCCCAGTGTTCTGAGTCCCCAGGGACAGGGGCGCAGAGGTGTCCCACACCGCTCAGCCAAAGGCACCGGGCCACTGGTGTCTGTGGGGAATGAGCCTGCTTCCGTGGCCAACAGCCCAGTGGGAGCAGGGGAGCTGGATCCCACAGCAGGCACGAAGGGGTGCTGCGGCAACTGAGGCGGGACCAGGAGGGAAGACGACGTTTTCTCCTTTCCTGCCGCAGCCTCTGGGGCAGGCTTGATCCAGAGGCCAAGGCCAGTGCACAGCCCTCTGGCTTTTGGGTGCAGTGGGTGCTGGAGCCAGTGATGGGGGAGGAAACAGGAGGGGGAGGCATGTTAGAGACCTTTGCTTCCCCTCCTTCCTGCTGATGTCCACTTCCTCTCTGGTGAGCAGGCTTGAGAAGTGCCATGCAGCTCCTCCAGCACTGGGAGCTGATGCCTGCACCCTGCAGGCTGCTGCCCTCAGAGTCCCTTTGGCAGCACAGGGAGAGCATTTGGTTCCTGTTCTGTAGCAGCCAAGGGAGCAAAGGACTCCAAACTGAGGTGGCAGTGGGGGGGACTGTGTTCTCTGTTTTCTTCTTTTTGCTGGAGAGACTCCTCCGGTAGCTGGTGGGGAGCCATGGTACCAAGGCTGCAGCACTGGTGGGAGGTGGTGAATGAGAGCTGCCCGTGGGGGCTCTGCCAGACTCAGAGCCTCCTGCCTTGCTCCTGCAGCCTCTCTGTCGCTCCTGTTGAACAGCCACACTCCTCTGGCAGCTCCCGTGCTGGCACTTGTCAGTGTGCTGATCTCTGTCACGGCACCACCAGTGCTCTCCTCAGGCGACCCTCAGAGACACCGCACAGCAAAGCCACAGCCTTCTGTAGCAGCCCTTGGCTCCTGCTGTGTGCCTTGCCAAAGGAGCAGGGTGGAACAGGGAGGTTTTCCAGCAGCCTCACTTTCTCCTCCCATGAGCTTGCTTTGGACAACCTTTGCAAAGCAGGTTCCCTTACAGGCCCGGAGTGTGAAGGAGGTTTTGGGGCAGTATGGGTTGAGCTCTCTAGCTAAAGATCTGGACCAAACTTTCTTCTCCAACTTGTCTGAATCTGAAATGAGTTTTTTAATGGCTTCTGCATTCTTTCCAGTTTCTTAGTTATTTAAAAAAACAAGAATAAGGTGTGAATTATTTCAGGCCTTGCATCTAAAATGGGACCTGTTCTGCTAATTTGCAATTAAAAAGTGTTCTTTGAGGCCTGCTGTCCTTATTCTTGTCATTGCCTGAGCATTTTTGCTTTGGTATATGTGCATGTAGCCAGTGATGCAAAGGTTTCATTCCACTTCTGCTTACTAAAGCAGGTGACTCTGGTGATGTTTTATTCCAAGAGTCTGTAACTCCTTGAACAGTTTTGCACCAGCTGGTTTTAATTTTTTTCTAATTTGGAGTTCATCAAGATGGTCAATAAAATGGATGTTCCTGGTTCCCTGCTCTGCAGGTTAATCTGAATTCTTCTTGCTCCTGCTCTCAGGAGCAGCAGAGACAGCAGTCAGCGCAGAGGGGTGCCCAATGGTGTCACATGGCTGCAACCATCCTTGGGACTGTCACAGGCGTTTCCTGAGCATGGGTATGGATGACCTGCTTGTTCTCTTAACCAAATTGCCTTTGTGAGGCTGCATAAAGAACAGACACTCGTTTGTCACTGTAGTCCCTTGGGCAGGGTGAAGAGAGGGCTGGAGGAGGAATGACACAAGAGGCTGCTAGCCTTTATCTTTCTGAGCAGAGCTGTGCTGCTCCGGAGGGTGTCAGGGTAGCTGTGCCAGACTGGAGGACCTGTGTGCTCCCAAATTTGTCCAGTTCTAGGGACACATTTTTATAAAATATACTCTTTCTCCCTGTGTCTTGCATAATCTGTATGACCTCATAATCTCTCAGACATTGTTCCAAGCTTGTATTTGTTTCTAGCCAGGGAGCTGGTTATCTTCTCTAAATTGAAAAGGGAGGAAAAAATGTTGAACAGCAGTTGGAAGGCTCGACGTGGGAGGTAGAACAGCATATGGGCTCGCTGGGCTGAGCAGAGATGAGCACAGCATGGAAGGGTAAGGTGGTAGCAGGGAGGGAGAGGGAGGCTGGAGAACAGCACAGAACGAACAGAAAAACACGACAGAATTCAATTAAATACAAGGAAAGGCACCTCAAGCCTGAGAGATGGGAGGAAGGGTTGGAATCGTCTCCCTGCTGCTTCTGTGCTTCCAGCTTGATGCATCAATTTTTAAAATTTCCTCTTGGCTCTGCCCTGCCTGCTGGGCTCTGTTCGTGCTTCAGCTCTCCCACCTAGTGGCCACCTGAGCCCTCGATTGGTGGGGTCAGGCTGGGCACCCGGGCAGTCTGTGCTCCCAGCTGTCCCAGGCACACTTGGCTCTGCGGCCCTTGCCCCAGAAATGGAGCTTGTTGTCTTGAGTGCTGCTGTCCTTCTCCGGGCCACTGCCCTCGGGCAGGATGATCAGCAGGAGGGGCACGCTCATTCCATGATCTGCAGGGTCATGCTGTTGTTTTCTCACCTTTCGCTGCTCCCTAAGGTGTAGGCATAAAAGCAGAGTAGCACCGTGGAATGGTGCTGGGAGGTGAGGGGGCCTCTCTGCTGCCCATGGGCTGGGAGCGGAGTCCCTGCTTCCCCCTGCTGTGTTCATGCTGGGCATAAGCTGCTCTCACAACTCCTGAAAGGGAGACAAACGGTGCCGCAGGCGGGGACACCTCCCACTGGATCAAGTTGCTCAAAGCCCAGTGCAACCAGGCCTTTCTAAAGATGGTGCATCCACCACCTCTCTGGACAACCTGTTCCCGTGTTTTACCACTCTCAGAAGTTGTAAAAAGCTTCTTCCTTATATTCCATATCTTCCCCGTTTTCTCAGGAAATTTAGGTAAAGTTGTTCTGCCCAGTACAACTCAAAGGAGACGGAAACAGCTTCTGTGTAATACGAATGCCCCCTCACAGGTTAGGAAAACTACCAGGGTCATGTGAGCTGTTACAACTCCCCCTCGAGCCTCTGGGCTGGCAGGAGAGCAGCCAAGGCAGGGGGAATGCACTACAGTGTGGAAGAGGAAGGCAGCTGCCTTGCGTCCTGTATTCCCTCCTCTCTGCTATGACTGAACTGTACATTCGGGCTGTCACTGAAGGAACAAAAGCCTCTCTGTCTTAATACTAAACTTCAGCCTTTTTAAAAATTAAGATCTTCCCTAAAGGCAACTTCTATGCCCACAAGAATTTTGAGGTTTACAAGTCAGGTTCTCTGGAGCCTCTGAAAAGAATTGTTTCCCAGTAATTCAGTATTGTGCAATCTCCCAAAAAAGCCTTTACTTACCTTGCAGGGCCTCCATACCACTCTCATCCAAACCACATCCTTTAGCTTCAAACTGTGACAACACAACTGTCTTAGACTACTTCAAAACCAATGCAAGGGACTGTGATGAGAAGCATTTTATAAAGATGTTGTATCTCAACAGTGATCGTCACAGGGGCAGGGACAGCACCTGCCGTGTATTTTTAGATACTACAGGATCAGTATTTATTTCTCCTGAATTACGTAGTTTTATAACTCTGGTGTAGGCAGAGAATGTACATCAGTGGAAAACTCTGACTGTAAATTCAGTCTCAGAGCAAAGCTTTTATTTTTACCTATACTTAAGCGTGAATGTCATTTCTTTCCATGGGGAAAGAAGCTGTGCCAACAACAACACAATATTCAAAGAGTGTTTTTCTTTTTTTTTTAATAAAATACTATCATGTTCATATCTATACAAATAATTATTACAACTATTAAACAAAGTATTACATTTAACAATAGAAATCTCCGAACTCTGAACAAGATCATGGTTTGGGATATTTACACCTGAATGCAACACATTTGTAAAAAGATGTCAAAATAAACAGAGCAAGATCTTATATACAATTGGAAGATGATGTTCCTGTTCATTCATTATAGATTTCTACTGCAGCGTTCCTATTTTCCATTACAAAATAGTAAGGACTTTCCACTGGGACTATATCCAAGTCATTTACAGCTGTATAGAACAGAAGCACAGCAGAATACTTGGGACTGAATATAAATAATTTACATTGTGGAGGGCAACAGCATCTTTGATTAATCTCCTGTGGCAAAATCCATCTTTGCTTCCCTTCTCACAGTGAGCAGGCAGGAACAGGGTCCAACCCCCCACAAGCTCTGTTGTTTCACACTTGTGATTGCCAGAACAGCAGCACATATTGAAAACTTGGAAACCTTGTAAAGATACTTCTGGTGAGGCAGAAAAAAAAGCCTTTAAAAAAAAATTATCTCAGAAAAACTGGTATCAACAAATAATAAATGGTGTCTGTGTAACTAAGCAGGGCTTGCTCGCAGAGTATGAATTTGTGTTGTCAGGACCAAAAACCTCTGCTAAATCTTTCACCAGTTCACGGAGTAACCTACTCTGAGTGGGAATAAAGCCTTGGTACTCTGAGTGGGAATAAAGCCTTGGTACTCTGAGGTTTCCAATTTATGGATTGCAGAGGCAGTAGGAAATTGAAAACACCCTCACACAAACCTGTATCTGCTACCCATGCTGGATCATGGCAGCGGGAGAAGGGAACAGCAGTAGGTGGTAACAGGTCAGGTGATAGCAAGGAATGGAGCTCCTTGTAGCACTGTATCAGAAAACAAAACAAATATGACTGATTCGGTATAAACTGATTCAATTCTACTCTGTCTTGCCAGTGAAAGTGGGATAATCATTAAAGTAATGAGCATGAAATGTACTAGGGGAACAGCAAAAGATGACAGCTCTTAGCACACGCAGTCATCCAGAAACAGCGTGAGTTTGACTGAGTCCTTGAGCCAGGACTGCGCAAGTACCTCAGAAAAGGTGAAAAGACAACAGGACACCAGAAATAATTAAATGGCCCCTCTCCTCCAGCCACGCCCTCTGCAAGTTGCCCTGCCACACGACTTGTTTCCTGCAACAGCACTACAGTCACCAACCACAGCAGTAGCAGCAGCACAGCTTTAAAGTGCAGTAGGAAATCTGTGCAAAGTTCAGGAGGCTCTGGACTCGCACAGTGCATTTATTTTTTTTCAGAGAGGTGCTCTTCCACCTGGGCAGCAGCACAGTGATGAGCTGGAAGCACGAGCTGGAAAACTCATTCCAGTAAGGCTCAGCCCCCAGCTTGAATCACTTCAGTTCTTATTTTCTTTAACTGTTACTAAATGAGGTCCTTTCTCTCAAGAAAAAGGTATATAAATATTTAACACATTACTATTTTATTGCCTGCTTTCAACTTAGTCTATCTCTGCTCTTACTCTCCTAGGCTGTTTAAGGGATTAATATGGACTACACTGACATACATGCAATCCAGCCCACATTATTTATTATTGTTTGTTGAAGTCATTTAGGCCAAGCTGAAACCCACAGCCACACAATGCCTGTCAGCTGTGGCAGTCCCACCCCAGAGGTAGTGCCCAACTTTTCCCTTCCACTCCTGATTTTTCTAAATTAAGCAGTACTGGGTATTTTTCCTTCCTTCAAAGCCAAAACAAACCCTGTGTAAGTAACCTTCAAAAAAAGTATTATGGAAGAGAAAATGCAATTCTCAGGCTAACAAACTGCAGCTAAACCCACAAAATCTTTTCTGAGTACATCTTGAAGAACAAAGGAACCATTAATTGCTGGGTAGTCCTCATGAGAAAAAGATGAATAATTGTTGTCATTGATGCTTGCTGAAGAAAATGTATTTGCTTGTCAAATGGTTTTCATAACAAGTAAACCAGAATCATTCCATCTGCAGAAGCTCCTTTTTCAAAGTGCCCTCTCCAAGCACAGATCAAGGTAAGGTGAGCCTTATCAACCTGACAGCTAAGAACAACAGGTTCCATGGGAGGGGAAAGGAAAAATAAAGAAAAGGACTCATAAGATGTTGCAATTGCTCCTCTTCCTGAGAGCAGAGCCTGAGGCCCTTGGGAAGGACTGAAGACACCAACGTGTCACTGCCACAAACTGACCTACAAAACTAAGTGCAAGAACCTTGGTGGATGTGGAATGGCAGGTGGGATTAGTCTACAGTGATGGGGAAAACCCCAAACAATTTAATAATTAAAAACTAACAGAAATTTAACATCTGATTTCCTCTCTTTTGATGTGAAATATCCAGTCTCTCCACTGTTCCTCTTAAGGGCAAAAGAGCGTGAACATGTGAGAAGCTGAAACCCACAAGCTGCTGTCAAACCAGGGCACCAAGCCAGGTTCAGCATTCAAAGCCCATCTTGGACAGCCAATTAGACCAAAAGACTACACAACAGATCAGATTTTTCTTTAATGAGAGTTATCTAAAGGCCAGTCAGCAGTGTAGATATCAGAATTTGGATGAATGTGTTGATATGAAGCCCTCACAGAGAGGTCTGCCTACCTTTCTTCTCACAGCAATCTCCTGATCCTGCACCAACAGGATCATTCAGCGTCACTTACAGCACATAAAGAGACTCACACAGAACTTCAACAGAAATTGCCATGTTCAAGGAGGGGAATGAAATTATATTTCTCCATCCTGGTCTCGTCAGGTTTCAGAAAAAGCCCTGAGAAGGACGAGAAAGTGCCCTGTCAAAACTAAATACAATCCTCCAGAGAAGACCAAGGGTCACACAGTAAGTACTTCTCAGCCACACACTGCAGAATTGTGCAGTTCCTGCAAAATCCCAAGTCTCTGTATGGCTGAAATGCCTGTGCTGTGATTCCCTGCACTGCAGGCATCCTGTGAGCAAGGAGGAGCTGGTTTTGGTTGTCTTCGTAAACAGAAAGGGGGCATCTGAAAGTTACTGACACAGTTACTGCCTCTTCAGAAAATGATGTGCAGCATGAAAAAACCCCAAATCACAGCTGACATATTCTATTGTGAATACTCAGGACTGCATTTAACCTTGAGACAACAGCAGTAAATATGGAGGAATAAGAGAATAGAACAGATATTTCAGTTGAAAGGGACCTACAGTGATCATCCATTCCAGCTGCCTGGAGTGCCTCCATCCACTTCAGGACTGAGCATGTTGTCCAAATGCCTCTTAAACATGCTTGAGGCATCAACCACCTCTCTAGCAAGCCTGTTCCAGTGTCTCACCACCCTCCTGGTACACAGATGTTTCCTAATGTCCAGTCTGAACCTCCCTTAGTGCCCCTTTGAGCCACTCCCATGTGTCCTGTCAGTGGATCCCAGGGAGGAGGGATCAGCACCTCCCTCTGCACTTCCCCTGTCAGGGAGCTGCAGAGAGCAAGGAGGCTGACTGTCTATCCAGATCCCTCTCCAAAGCATCTGTCAACAGCACCTCCAAGTTTGGTATCATCAGCAAACTTGCCAATGGTGTGTTCAACTCCTGCATCCAGATCAGTGATAAATACACTGGATAGAACTGACCCTGGAACAGAGCCCCGAGCAACGCTGCTGGTGACCTGAGCCAGCCAGATGTAGCCCCATTCACTGTAAGTCCTTTGAGCTCTGCCCTTCAGCCAGTTCTTCACCCAGCACACCATGAACCTGTTCATGCCACAGCTGGACAGCTTGTCCACATGCATGCTGTGAGGGACAGTATCTAAAGCATTACTAAAATGCAGAAAAATTGCACCCACTGCCTTCCCTTCACCCACTATGTGGGTGATCTTATAACAGAAGAGTGTCAAATTAGCTAGAGAGGACTTTCACTTTGTGAACCCGTGTTGCCTGTGCCTGATGGCTGCATTATTACTTAAACTCCTTTCAGCAGTACCCAGTATAATCTTCACAATTTTCCCAGAAACCCAGGCTAGACTTAGTTCACTGGGTTCTTCCCTCCTGCCCTTTCTGTAGACTGGAATAACACTGGCTACCCCCCATCAGCAGGCTCCTGCTGTTATGTCCTGCTTGCTCCTTCAGTACTCTGGGATGAATCCTATCTGGCCAAGTGGATCTGTGGACATTCAAGCATTGCAATGGGTTTAAGTTTATAAGCTCTCTCCAGTTTTAGTAGACATCATAAAGTAGTGTAGTTTTCCCAGCAGAGGAAACGTGGTATTCTGTGAAAGTCTGGAATGATGAGCAGGATTAGCATCTTTATATAATAAAGTCGTGGAAGCCAGGACTTAAATTTAAATTAGTTTGTCTTGAAAGCCAAACCCATTGCTGCACACAGAATGCCATTTAAAGAGAGCAGGAATGAGAAGGTTTGCTTCCCTCCCCAAAGGCCAGACAAGTGTGTAATGCACAGAGTGGCTGCTGCTTCAGTCCCCCTATCCTTACCATCCAGAGCCCATGGAACAGTCACTGTTGTGGAACTCACCTCACCATCCATCTGAGGCTGACCCTTTGAGACCTACTGCACCACAGACGCCCTGCGGTCAAGAGTCTCACCAGGGCACACCCAGACCTGCAGCTGGCTTAGTTGGTTTGAGGCTGAGCTGACTCATTCCTAACCCCTGCCCCCTGCACAGACCCGCGGCTGCCACTTGGGCCGTGACTGCACTGTGGCAGAGAGAAGCTGCCTTGCTGTGAACTGAAACAATTATTTATAAGAAACAGAGAACTGATGCACCACTTAGATTTAGTGTCTTTAGATAAGCTCCACCTGAATTAAACCATGATTCCCAACTAGGATCAGAACTGTTTTGCTTCACCTTGCAGGAAAACATCAGACCGCAGGTTATAGGAGCAGAGACATTGTCAGGACAGACTACAGACACAGTCCAATTATTTTTCATGCTAAAGCCTCCGTACTTTCCTGCATCAGTGTAAAAAGGCTTAGCAAAACCAAAGTCTGGGCAGTCAAGCTGTGGAAAACTGTTTCAGGTCCTTCTTTGTGGATCCTGTTCTTGGACATGGAGGACTATCTTCCTTTCCACCTTTCAAAGAAAAAGAAACAAAAAACAAAAAATCCCAGGGAGCCTGCTCCTCCCCATGGCCTCACCAGGAGCTTCTGACAGGTCCCAGGAGCAACAAGATGATGCACTGATGGGCAACACACAGGCATTTCAAGCCTGGGGATGACTGCATGCAAGGGAACCTCAAGTTACCATGTTGTGTGAAGAATCAAACCCAGAACGGTATTTCCGAACACATAAAAGACAAATATTTCTGCCCTGTTAGGAGAAAAAGCACACTGCAGAGACATTAAATAAATAAAATTTACCTAATTCTTCCATTTCCTTTAAAAGAAATGGGACCAAAATTTGTGTAAGTTCTGGAGACTCAGCCAGTGCACACACATTCACTCCATCTCTCATGCATCTACAAAGACATCCTTCCTCAAATCCCAATGTCTTCCATGTGTTTCACTCTCAACACATCCATGTTCATCCATGCTTCCTCCTTCAACCACACAGCCACACAGGTTTAGGTAAAAGGTGCATTCAAGTGCAGAGTACTGATATTAACTCGGGCTCAATCCTATCAGCAATATCAAGTAAAAACTGTGCCCCAGGAATCCCCACTCATTTTGTGGGATGCTGAGGCCTCCTCCTGTGTGCTGCCTGGTACAACAAAAGAATGTCACTCACAGAAAGACAGAAAGCAGAAAGCTGGTGTTAGACCATGGACCAAAGAAAAATAGAGGGGGGGAAAAAAGGACATTAAGAAGGTGCTAAACAAGGTACAAAACCCACCCTGAGGTAACTCGCAGCAACCAACAATGAAATGGCAACAAACATGGCTGCTGTCTCTGCTGACTGCACCAGGAATTGTGAGCTACACTAAAACACTGACTGATTTCAGCAGTAACTCAAGCCACTGTTGAAACAGATCCAAACAAGATTCTTAGAAACAGAAAGTCATGGGTTAAAGAAATCTAAATTTTCTAAAACAGTATTTTTAATTGCTGACCATGGGAGCACACAGTATTTTCACCATGTAAAGTAAGCCTTAAGTCAAGTGTACGTGACAAGCTTCAGACAGACAAAAGCTGCACAACAAATGCCTTTTCCAATCAGCACTGGGTTAACACAGACTTGACTTGCCTTGAGGCTCTTGAAGATATTTTACAAAGGAAAAAGAGAAACCCAAACCATTTCAAGCTCCTGTGCAGTTTCAGGTTAACACATCAGGAACAAACCGACACCTGTAGCACTTGTTTCCTGTCTCCCATACGGACGCTCTCACTCCATGCATTACTGAGGGCAGCCCTTACCTTGGGACAATCGGACATCAAGTTTGATTGTTGGAAAATCAACAACCAGTATTTGCACAGCTCTCAATGTTGCACCCTTACCGTTTCCTAGTAAGTGAGCATTGCTATAGGCACTGGTGCTTTAGAGTTAGTAAGGTGGGTGGAAATACAACGTGTATATAAATATGGAAAGTACCATCTACATACATTTAGGCAAATAAACAGTGATGCTGTGAATGGTCTCTCCAGGGGTGCCAGGTAAGATCCACTTCCTTCTTCTTAAATATATAAACACCACATCGGACCAGAAGTCAGTCTGCCAGTTCTCATACAGCTGAGCTGCAGTCATGACCTAGAATATGGCTTATATTGTGGGCAGGGCGGTTTGAGGGCTGCTTGGAAGAATCTGAAGCAGATGTGTTTGCAATGGAAAGCAAAGGCGACATCGCTGAGCCATCTGGAGGAAGAGCTGTGGCTATTTCTGGAAACAAAGAAGTTAAGTTAAAATTGGATAAGTGCGATGTGTTGGTCATGTGCATTGGTGGCATATCTGGAAGCAAAGGAAAACTTGGCTGAGCAAAACCAACAGGCCTGGGAGGAGACAAAATGGATCCGAATCGATTGTTTAAACCTCCACTGCTCGGCTTCTCCGTGCTTGGGTTTGGAAACATTTGATTGGGAAAGTAAGGGATAGAAATGTCATTAGAGAGGGTAGGGTGGGCAGGAGAGTAAGGTGGATAGAAGGATGGCAGTGTATTCTGAGGATCAACTGGGATTAGAGCTGGTGTCCGAGTGGCACTAGGCTGAGTGACCGGTGGGATGAAAGAAGCGTTAGCATTTATTGGTGGATTCATGCCACCCTCCGGAATAAAAGGGAATCCAAAATTCTGGGAGAGAGTATGTTGGTCAGGGGCCGCATTATCATTAGACACTTGAGGGCCATCAGACATAAATCGGACAATGCTTCCTCTTTTTTCTATCGTGGACTGTTGGCGCCCAAGGATCATGCTGCCACCGGTGGACAGAGGAAGATGGGGAAGACTAGGGTCAAAGACATTTCCATGTCTCTGATTTCCGGATCGATTCCTTTCGGGCTGACGTATTTTAGAACCTCCATTGTCTTGCAGAGGATGCCTCGAGCGCTGAGTGACCGAAGAATTTGGCTGACGAACAGAAGGCTGCCCCTGCTCGCCGTTTCCATGAGAAACTGCAGGGTGAGGGTGAGTTGGCCTCACAACTCCATGCATATTGCTGGAAACGGGTGTGTTCATGTGGTTCTTAGTTCCATGACTGTCTGTCATCCTCATGGGGTTGGACTTCTGGACAGAGATGTTTGGGCTTGTATTGCGACCCTGAATGTCTCCTGAGGAAGAAGAACTCGAAAAAGGAATAGTCAATGAACTGTTCCTTGTGTTAATTGCCCCAATGGACATGTCACAGCTTTCCCTGCTCTGGCCATCACCATCCCTTCGGATGTGGACGCTCTCTCGCGCTGGGGGACAGTTGTACTCGATTGTGGAGGAGGCACCGCACTGCGTGTTCCTTTGATGTTCTGGGATTGATCTTTGGCTTCCACTGACTTGATCTCCAAGGTGAGGGGCGAGCAAGCTCTGCATGAAACTTTGGTGGCATGTGTTTTCATTTTCCCTTGATGGCAGGGTATTCCCTGTTGGAATACCCTGTACTGGCTGGTAGGGCAGTCTCTTCTGCCTCTCTATGGATGGCGCAGCATTCTGACCGATTCGGAATGCTTGTGTCTGCATGCCCCGGAGGGATGACACAGAATTGCCAATTTCACTGTTTCTTGAAGCCTGTACATCAAAACTGCCCGGTGGTTGTTGATTGGGTCCAGAGGGCTTAAATGTCTGGCAATCAGAAAGACGCTGCACGTCTGAGCCAACTGTGTGGTCAACTGACAAGCGGCCCTGCATATTATGAATCGCCAGCCCTTTATTTCTAGAAACATCAAGATAGCTTCTCATTTCAAGCTGGTCAGAAACCCTAGGGCCTTGAAGAGATATTCCTATTCTCTGCTCCGAATTAGAGGGTGTCTTCCCGATGAGGGCCTCAGCAGAGTAGCTGGAAACTCTGTTTCTTTCCTGCCTGTGAGGGGTGCATGTCATATCTGATGGTCTGGTTACGATGCTGGCCTGGGACACCATTTGCTGCTCTAAGCCCCTCGAGGTCATAAGTCTTTGCATCTGATTGTGCCCTGACACGTGTTCTGAAGTGGAACCTTGCTGTCTGCTGCCAACATCCTGTTGCTGTTGATGCATAATATCCTGATTGATATGGCTCTGAGGGTGGTTATGGTGGTTTCTGCTTGTTGCAGGATTTTCACAGTTCTTTTCAGCCTGGGAAGCTCCAAAGTGCTGCTGCATCTGCTGCTGCATTTGTTGGTGGTGAGGATGGGGCTGACCACCTTTTTGCCGTGTTTGATCACTTCCGTGGTGCTTCTGCTGTAGAGAAAGCTGTGTGGCTTGCGTTCCCTGGATGAGATTCCGTTTCTTTTGCATCTGCACCTCCTGCTGTATCGTTCGCTGCTGGTGGACACCGTGGGGTTGAGAGTGGACTGAGTTTTCCCCGTGAGTGACGTGGTGCTGCAGCTGGTACAAGTGGTGCCTCTCTCTTAGCTGCCCAGCCTGCTGCTGCTTCAAGTACGGGTGATTACTGTGAAGGTGAGAGATGCCTTGGGCAGGGACATGTTGAATTGGCTGCAAGTGCTGCCCTGCCTGGCCTGGCTGCTCTGAAAGTGGTGGCTGAGAACCACACTGCACTTCAGTTTGTCTCAAAGCTGGCGTTACGAAATTGCTGTTGGGTGGGAACAACCTATTGAGGCCATCAGCGTGCCCTTGATTGCTCACTGGTGCCACTGAATTGGATGAATTAGGAGGAATCTGACCGACCAGCATCTGTGTTTGATCAGCAATACCCTCTGGCGTTCGGTTCATCAGCGCCATCCCCTCAAGCCTTATGGGTGCTGTCTGGCACTGCTTTTGCCTCTTTGCTGTAGAAAGCAGAAGGTCATCCTGAACGGCCCTCTTGGCAGAGTCTTTGCGACCTTCATGGTTTTGCTGCTTTAAGTGTGATTCCTGCAGCTGGGGAGCCTGCATGGTGCTTGCCCTGATAGCATTCAGTTGTTCCTGAGCATATTCACTCATCAGAGCAGGTCCCGGAGATGGATTGATGTATGTGCTAGATGGAAGGGAGAGGCTCACAGTCGCAGGGACACTTGCAGGCTCTGAAGACTGGGATAAACTCGAGCAGCTCACCAGGGGATGGACAATGCGGCTCTGGTGTATCAGATTATTCACGCTTAGACTGGTTATGCTGGGTGTCTGGGAAGTGGAAATCTGCAAAGGAGTGTTTGATGTTTCCACACCTCCTACAGAACAGCTTGGCTTCTCAACCTGCCTGTCGACATTTGTCTGTATTGTTTCATGAGCGCTGAATTTGTTTGGTGCCGCTTCCAGCGGCCCTGTGTTGTTTTCTTTCACTGACTGAGGTTTAAAAGGCTGTTGCTCTCTCTCCAAAGGTGCAACTTCAGACTTAGAGATGACATCCCTTGTGTTAACCTGTATTCCCCCTCCACCCTTCTCAAGGCTTTCCTGGTCAAAAATAGCTCTCGCTGCAAGAGCTACAATGTCAGTCTGTTCTGAAAACGTGCAGCTGTTACAGGTACTGGTTGAGGTGCTGCTTGTGACATCTTCTCTGGTGGTGTCTGGCAGCATAGATGCAACTGAGAAGCCTCGACTGCTGCCAGAGCTGGTTGACATCGGGGAGTCTGCCTGCCTGCTAGAGATAAGGGAAGCACTGACTACTTCCTGATCAGAGATGCAGGAGTGATGCTGGGAGAGAGTGTCACTTTCTGTGTTCATCAGCAAGAGTTCTTGCTTCTCAGGCAAATCAACATTTGATTCTGCTGATTTAGAATTTTCCATAGGAAAATTAGAATGCTCCCCCTGAGCAGTAAATGAAGAGGTTTTTTCCACAGCTGTTCTTTCTTTTGTGAGATCAGACAGCATTTTGGTTAGACCCTGTCCTTCTAACAAGTCTGCATCTTGCATTACCACTGAGGAATCCTGCACAATGTTGCAGGACTCCGAAATCATTCCTGCCTTGGAACCATGACCTGCTGTGTTGCTCTGTGCTGCTGAAGTCCCAGCAACCTGCGTCACCTGTGCTTCTTTACGAGAGGATGTTAAGGTGTTCAGAGGTTCACAGGGTTTGGGAGACTCCGACAAGGCAGAGGCAGTTGGTGGGTGGCTCTGAGATCCCTGGGCCTGCTGGTGAGGAGCAGAGTCTTTGGCTGGCGGTGGAGCGAGCAGCAGCTGCTCTGACACCATGGACTCCAGCGGTGAGGAAGCAGACGCCTCTGCTGAGCTCGGCTCAGGAGCAGAGGGGGTTTTCACTGCCTGTTCAGAGCTTGTAGTCTCTTTGGAAGGGGAGTCAGAAATGCTGACGCCGCTCGATGCAGCCACGCCGCCCGCCTGTGATGTGGTTTCAGCCTGTGATGCTGCCGGGGCGTTTTCTGAAGGCCCTTCACCATTTGAAGGCTTTGCCACCATTTCCACTGGAGCACAGTCCACCTTCCCTGCATCTTTGCAAGGAACTGCTGGGCAGGACACTTTATTATTGACTACTTGGTGTTTCTTCGTGCTTGGCTTTTTGTTTGTCCTTTTTGATTTTGCACTGGATGGCAAGGCAGCAGCCGCTTTTTGTGGGGAAGCATTTATGGAATTAGATGCGCTGGTTAGTACCGAAACCTCTGCAGGCACTGAAGATGCCACAGAAGTTGGCAGTGACACACAGTTGACTGTGGCAATCTGGTTATTGACAGTTGCAGGATTGGTGGGGTGGCCGAGAGACAAGTGCAAGCAGCTCTGCCCAGCCATTTGCGATATGCTTTGATTGAGGTTAGCTAAAGCACCAAATGTATTGAGGGCAACATTAGTATTTGGATCTTCGCTGGTGGTAGGCTGAATAATTTGCATAGGGGCTTGGTTTGAAGCTCCAGATGAAGACATCACAGGCTGCAATGCAAAAAGCTGCCCATTTAATGAGATAGTCTGAGGATGCTGTTGATTTGACATAGTCACTGAAAATGTCTGCGTAGAGCTAGAAGAAGGCAAAGAAGATGGCCTTGGTAATATATGGACAAGATGTTTCCCTCCAAAAGTCTGTGGAAGAGAGGCATTTTGCATGGAGCCGCTGGAGTTGGCGACTGCAGTCGGCCCATTCATGGGAACTCTTACAGAGGCAGAAGGCTGAGCAGAGAGGAGGGGAAGAGGATTCTGATTTGCAGCTTGTATAATTACAATTTGCTGACTAACATTTTGGCTGGGAACTTCTGCTCTCACAATAGGCGGGCACGGAGCAGGGTTTGGAGGCTGGAGAATGATGACATTCTGGTTAGCTGGTGCTCCTGTCACAGCTGAGGCGACTGGCTGAGCCATCTGAATCACCTGCATAGCTGAGTTTAATGGAAGGATATTTCCTGCAGCCTGAGCTTTAACCTGTGGCTGGCTGATTAAAGGCTGTATAGGTATGGGTGGGCACGAGGGCAAGGTAACCACAATCTGCTCAGCTGCCTGGCCATCCCCAGGCAGAGCAGCATGCAAACTGATACTTGTAGTCAAAGGCCTGCTGTGGGCAGAAGACACAGCCCCAGCACCACTGACTGGCTCGCTGAGGAGGGCAGTCATTATCCCGGATGGCGTTTGGCTCAGCGGCTGAACGGTGTTTCCTGCCAGCTGCAAAGTCGTCCACGTGGTCTGTGTGTTCCCAGCCGAAGGCATCCGGGTAAGGCTACTCATGTTTTTCAAGTCTGAAGTGCCAACACCTGAAGAGCCTGAAAAAGACCAGCAGCTCTCCAGGGGACTGGCAGCCAGAGTGCTTATCGCTGTCACAGCCTTAACTCCTTCTGCTGCAGATGTCGCAGGCGTCCCAGCACTGCTGACCACGTCCGTACTTTTGAGGACATTTACAGAAGAGCAGCTCTCTGCAGTAGACAGTTTCACAGGTGGCACACAAGCTGTGTCCATGGTTGAAATAGCACAGCTCTCCTGGAGGTCACTCCTGGAATTGTGTGTATTTGAGCAAGTTGCATTCACCCGTTGAACTTGGGAGGCTTCCACAGAGGCACTGGAAGGAAGGCTGGTTCCCTGCGGGAGTGTTTTCTTTGTTGGTTTAGTGCCCTCCTCATCCTGTTTACTTTTGGGGGGATTTTGCTCATTCTGTGATGCATTACTTGAAGAACACTGCAGTTCCTGTTCTACTGCAGGTCGAGGTGTGCTCTGTGAGCTGGCAGGAGCAGCGGCGGGCACACCTCGCTCGTTCTCCGGGGTGGAGACCTCAGGAACGTTCCCTGGTGGAGCTGTCTGAGCAGGTGCCAGTGGAGAAACTGCAGGTTGCGACCATGGCTTATTTTCTGCGGGATAAATGCCAGCAATTGTCACAGGAGTCACTAGGTTGCAAGCTCTCTGAACTGGCACAACATTGGCTGTTTGCTTTTGTAAATTATGACCGACATTAAACGTTATTCCCTGGACAGACGCTCCCTGGTTATTTCCATTGGGTTGAGTCCCATTTGAATAGACAATGATGTTCTTTTGAACCTGATCACTGGGAATAACAACTGAGACCTTGGCGTTTTTGAGGTTTCCTTTCCAGTGGATTGTAGGGTCATCATACAGGCAAATATCATTTGCTTTCAGTAGCTCAATGTATCTCCCATTTTCCTTTTGCAGTTCGTCCAGCTGTTTCCGGAGCTTTTTTATCTCTTCAGCTACAAAACAGTGAGAGCACTCCATTACATCAGCAGCAGAGCAAATAATGAAATAATGTTACCACCTGACTTAGAGAGTAAACACTGTGTAGTAATGAAATAATTTGTAGAAATAAATTGAATAAATTGTTAATAATGTATGTTCTTTTCAAATGGTTAGCACAACCTAAGTGAAGACTCTTATCCTGATAAGTCTCTCTACTGAGTGGGGAAGTGAATGAATTTCACAGATTATTCCATTACCAATAGCAGGATATGTCAAATTATTTTGAAAAAACCACTAGGCCTAGCTCAGATGAAACTGAAAGCTAAACAAAATTGCTTAATTCCTGAAGGAAAGATAAGCACATTAATCTTTTTCTTTTCCCTGCTCCTTTGAAAACACCAAAACTGTTTTTAATTTATAATCTTGCATCATTCCAGGAGAATTAAGTTTCATTACATCTAAAAATTACAGGCAAAATGAAATACAAAGCACTCATGTAAAGCCATAAAAACTGGCAATGCACTTGGGAGATGGCTCACCAAACTGGGAAAATCACAATAAAACAGAAATAAAAATCACAAACCACAACATTAGCTCTGAGATTATTTCTGTCGTACCTCCATGACTGTACTTTTACACATCTATTCAAGCAAATTTTATATGATGCATTATATTTTTATACAATGAACCATTAGAACTTTTACAGCTTTTCAAAGGAAAAAAAAAAGGCTTTACGAATGAAGGAAACACCATCTTTTCAATGAAAAAAAATCTAACAAGTTTGTCAGAAAGCATTCTGGTCACTACAGTAGAATAGACTGGGACAGAATTTACCAGATGATGCCACACCACCTATAAGCTCTGTAATTACTCTAGATCACAATGCAATTGCTTCATTATCTCATAGCTATGTGCCAGAACACTCATTTGGGCATTCTGTTGGCTTTTTTCAAGATATTCTAAGATATTTCAAGATATTCTAAGCAGCTGTATTTTTCCTGTATGTGCATAATGTCTTCGGATTCCTGTTTGTGGATCTAGGCTTTGTTGTTAGTCAGTACAGAGACATAGCAGAAGTGAGGGACAGAAATTCTAGAGCCCCCAGCAGCATCACTTACCCTGCTCGTTGTTCCCTCCATTTAACAGAAGTTCATCATTCTGTCTTTTCATTTCTGTTATATACTTAAAGGCCTGATCCAGGATCATATTCTTGCTCTGTAAAAGAAAACACGTATATAAAATTAGGACAAGAGTCTAGAATTTGTAAATCCATTAGCGATGAGGTTGCACTTATTCCAAAAGTAAACTCCTTACTTTAAAAATATGCTCTGAATATCACTGGGTGGAGTTTGTTTTCTTTTGGTTTGGGTTGGGGCTTTTTGGTGGTTGTTTTTTGGTTTGGTTGTTTTTGTAAGATGAACTACAGGTTTTGTAAGTGATACTGACCCTAAAATGCTGTGAGATTTTACAGAATAACATTTTCAGTGCTGGAGCTGACACTTTCTGATGTCCAGAGGTACATAATACTAAGGCCACAGATCCTGAACAGCCAGCATCATTTCTTGTTGATTAGCCTAAAATTCATGTTCACTAATAAACATACACATCACATGAAATTTCCAGGATACTGCCTTGTAAATATTTTATTGGGAAAGAAACAAATATAGAACAACTATCCAGGGAGATATATGCATAATTTTGAAAGTACTATACTGGGGAATATGGGAAGAGAAAATAACCCATCCACAATCATCTTTTTATGAAACTATGCTTATTCTGCCTGCAAAACCTTTGTTCACTTCTTAATTTCTTCTACTGTTCAGCAGGAAGATTCCTCTATCTTGAAAAAGATGCTTCTGTGCATCAACCTCAGATCATTTGTCTTGCTTCATCTTTTGCAAGGAGAGTGTCTTAAATCACTGTTATTATAATTTCAGTTTCTGTATTGTTTTCAAGCCCTTATATGAAAGATAACAAAAAATGGACGTCATATGCAACACTTTCAGATAAAATGCTCAAAATCTGTGTAACTGCATTTATGTGACCCTGCACTTCCAAATAGGAATGCTATTACAAGTAGTTTTAAAATACTAATAACTGGTAATATTTTTGAGCATATAAATTCAGACAGTTTTGCATTCTTCCTAATACAAATAGTAAAATAAGTATTTATACTTCTACAGACAAAGAAACATTTGAACATTTAACAGGAAACTTGTATGCACCTGTGGATGGACACTCACCTGCTTAAGTGCTGGAGAGCAGGGAATGAGTTCTCCAATTCTGTTTATCCCAGCATTAATCTTCTTCTTTCGATGCCTCTCCACTAAGCAAAAATAATAAGTACTGTGTCAACCGGCTGGGCAAGTCAGCACAACAGCAGCACAACTGTGACAATGCAAGGGCTCATTAATACATTATTTCATTGCACACTGGAACCTGGAGTAACTTGAGTGAGGAAAAAAATTCCTCTAAAGTAAACCTCAGTGATAAATTAATACTCAGTGGAATTGAGAGCTGTACCATAAGCAGCAATATCTTTAAAAGGTGAAGATATTTTGAACCCTTCCATGAAAAAGAGAAGTTCCTACAACTCAAAATTCAGGTTTTGAAACTGCTTTCTAACACAGTTTCATGACACTCTTTTCATGAGGCAGATTGAACAAATTTAGGCATACAGAAAGCAAATGAACAAAGGTAATGGAAAGAATCAGTTTCAGATTTGGGAAGCAAACCCATGTCTCTTAAATACTAATGTCAAATTTAGCACCAAGAGAGAAATAATGTAGATTTAAACAGTCTTCAGGCTTAATTTTAAATTTATATTGACAGAGCAGCCAGCCAACACTGAACATAGCTGCGCTTTAGCTTTATGGATTATCTGTTACTCCTTTCTATGTCCAAAGGTTTAACTGTTCCACAAGGTCCAACTGACTGGGAGTAAAGGAAATACTGAATGGAGAGTACTTCCAGGGAACTACCTGTTCTGGAGAAGGTCAGAAAATGCTTCATTTATAGTCCTCTAGTGACATCATTTACCTCTTCAATAGCTCTGAATATTGCCAGAAAGGGTCTACACTCTAAGTCTAGGAGTGTAAATACCTCTGGGCATGTTTTTTACAGACAGTATCTCTGTTTTCCATGCACCACAGCCAGCCTCTTTCAAATATAGTTAACTGTCATGTAGCTTCTTTTTTTTTAACTGAAGTATGTTCATGCTCTATGCAAAATTAAAACCATTAGATGTCTTTTTTGAAAAAAAAAAGGAAAAAAGTTCTGTCACGGCTTTGTCAGGATTCAAACCATTGTGTTGTCCATTGTGTTGTTCATTAGTTGTGCTGAACGAACCTTATGATTTGTGCAGTTGCTCTGCTTTTGGTGGCACACAGAAACAAACCATGACCTGCAGGTGAGTGTATTTCAGTTTGCTCCTTTACAGAAGACTCACTAATTTAATTTAAACAGTCTTATTTCAGTAGCCTGTCACTTTAATTTAGTGCTCTCAAACTGTTTGGTTTTTTTTTCGTATTTCAGGAAAGACTGCTCTGTTGACAGAGACAGGCCTAAATACACTAAACACAGCAAGACAAAGTTTATTATGCAAGAAATTTACCATATAAATTAGAGCAGCTCTGTAAAAATTAAAACACAGGACACCTGGGACTTAATCTTTATATATCTTACTAAAACATACAGGTATTACAGTGCTTGTGAAGTGCTACTCTTTTGTTTTGATCATATTTGCCACACTCTACTCAGCTTGCCCACATATTAATGGCTAAGCAAGTATAGGGTTGGAGGGAGCTGGTCTCCACATGCTGCAGAGCTCAGCCCAGGTGATAAAGATTTTGAAGAGCTATCAAAAAGTACAACAGGAACTGGGAATTCCAGTGAGGCCAGCAATCTTAGAAGTAAACTTGATAAGACTGTTTCCTGATTCTTCTTAATCCTTAAGAAATTGGCCACACCCTGAACACACTAAACAAGCATTACGTTGCACAGGCTTCCCATGGAAACTGCTCAGTGGTTTTTCCAGCTGAGTTTGTGAAGACCACGCAACAGTGCTGTTCAGTGAAAGAAGAACTGCAATCAATTTCGTTGGATAAACCAGGCCAAAACCTGCCAGACTCCTCCCCAGCCCATCTTTGTGTCCCTGTTTGTAGAAGATGCCATTGGTGCTAGACACTGACTGGGTGCTGCCCAAGGGATGCGACTCCTGCAACATACAGCCAACATTTGCACAGAACTTCCAGGGTGTCAGCATCCAAGTGGGTGCCTTAGGAATGGGCTAGGGGAACACTTCTAACCCAGGGAGCCCCTAAAGCTCGTAGGTAGGACACCTGTCTCTATTTTGAGAGAGGTGGATATTAGTTGTGTGTGAATGCCTGTGTACTTATTTTCCTTTGGAACTGAACACAGCTGAAATTGTTTACTTCTTAATTTACTAGCTTTGGAAAGGCAGGGGCACGGTGCTTCTTCATACTTTAACTTAGTACTGTGGAAAACAGCAAACTAGAAACAATCTGCCCAGATATTTTATGCAAGGACACAGAAAGGTGTTTGATAGGGTGAGGCTTTTTAAGTGTACTAAACTCCTATGGAGGAACCTCTCCATGCAAAATGTGTTTTACTACTCCAAAGTATCTGTGCTTATTTCCAGACCAAACAACAAAGCATAATGTTCCTACCTGCATTATGTGTCTCCCGGTTTTTCTTTCTGTGAAATATAAAGGCAGAAGAGTGATATGAAACTGAAGGCAAAAATCTACATACAAACAAATATTTCTTTTATTATTTCTATTACAGCTAAAAATACTAAACATTATAGTCTGCTCTGTGAAAAAGAACAGCAGAAGTCACAATCAGATGTTCTTAGACATTGGTATTAAATAGTTTCTAACAAAAATTTATTTGTGTTCAGACTTAAATCAATTTCAATATAACAAGGCACAATGTAATATTCCACTTGATTACTGGTACATATTTATAGTGCAGAGCTGAGTTTTTATGTTCCTGTTACATTATGAAGTGTTCAATCAGGCTAAAGATTTTTTAAAAAATCGTTCTGTTTTGAGGAACAAGGCAGTTAAGTAATTGTCTGAAATGTAGCTTTTACATTCACTGGATCACTGAAACAGGAGAAAACTTCACCATGCATGTTGATTTTCCAGCCACATTGCCTTCAAACATCATAGCTTCTGGTCTCGAAGATGCTTCCTTTATGAGAGAAACCAGAAATCCTGTTCCTCTGCAGCTGCTGTTCTTTACTGTCTCAAAATTCTGTACAGGTGTAATTTGGGCATGTGAGGGTTGTCTTTGTTTTCAGATGCTCACCTGGGACTACTGGACTGATGACAACAATTATTGTGCAATGCCCCAAATTGCTTTTCTGGCAGTCAATAAATTCCAAATGTGTACTCTACACATATAAATAAGATGCACCAGACCCATGCACTAAGACAAATACCTTCGGGAAGTATAGTATAGCAGAGCATGTGTTTTCTGGAAAAAGCAGCATTCCAGAAAAAAAAATTCAAAAAACCTCTGTCCAGCAGCACACTCTCAGTCTAGACGTCTGCTAGGGTATGCAAAAAGCAGAGTAGCATCTTCTGCTGTCCTTTTTGACTGTTACAGAACAGTCCAGATGTAACAAGGAATCTGAGGTAAGAATGCAAGATACATGTGGAAGACGTGGGTGATCACTATGAGGCACAGCATCCTTTATGCTTTGATACTTATTTCTGGTAACTCACTAAAGATAGCGTGCACCTGGAGTAACTTAGACATGATTATGAGACAGTAATGTTACTGTTACAGGTCATGCCCAGAGACATCTGCTAAGAAATAATGCTTAAAAATTATCATTAATACAAAATGTGCACAAGAATATAAGGACTGGAGAGACCCAGCTGTCCTTTGATTGACATTACCAATACGGAACACAAAATAATGTATTAGTCGGGTAAGAAAGAGCCACAAAATGTATAAAGACTGAAAAACTTTCTGTAGGACAAATCTGTGTTCTCTCTGAGCTTTTCTTGATCATAAATCATATCCTACATGGTTACCTAGTATAAGATGAACGCTGCATTTAATTAAGGACTGAAGAACTCCCCTATCAATCAAGCATTAGATCAACCATGCTACTACAAAGGAACAAAACTCTGGAAAAGCTGTAGTGAGCACTGAGTCACTTTCTTACAAATTACAAACACAAAGTGTTGCTGTACAACCTCAAGGTGTAGTTTGAGTTCCAGCAGAGATTTGAGATGTAAGATCCAGATTCCACTGGAAGTTGAGGAAGAGATCTAAATTACTCTGTCAATTAGTATAGTTATCCCCCAGTATCTACAAGGAGTCTCCACAAAAATAGAGGCAGTGCTCTAACCAAGGCAGAGACACAGTTTTACACACATCAGAATAGTCAGTGAAATACTTAAAGAATCTCTTTTGCCTAAGTGACCCAGGTAGATCTGTCTTTAACAAATAGACAGAAAAAGAGAAAACTTTTGGATCAACCCTGATCAACACGCTGAACTTCTTGTCCATATCCTTACTGCCAAACTTTTAGCTAGAAACTCCGTAACTGCAACATGACTGCAGACCACAGAACTATGAAACAGTCATTTTCCCACAGAAACTCACCGATGTTGCTTCTTAGTAGGTGTCTCATTCTCTGTCATCTCTGGCATGGTTTCGGAGAAGAGAGCCTGAGGAAAAATCATGGAAGGAATCAACAACTCCTGCACTCTCCTGAAATCTTAGCACATGACATTTGTTACATGGCTTTGCCTTGGACCACAAGGACAGGGCCCTACTGGAGCGCAGGCAGAAGTCCATTCCCTTGACTCAGAGCAGTTGATTTTGTGAGCATTAAAAATTAAGCACATTACCTATCGGGATGTTTTGTAAAACCTGTCTATGATGAACTGGTTTCCATTTCCTCAATTACTTTAAATATAAAACCAATTATAATGCCAACCATTTTAAGCAAACAAGAAGGAAAGTTAAGAGTGTATGATTGTTTTTCAAATGGGAGGAGGAACAGCTGAACTCTCTATCAGCCCTTCCTAGCTGAATATGCATTCAACTCCCAGTTCGAAATAAAGCATGAATGCTAAGCAAAACACAAGCTACAATGAAGACATTTCACGAGTACGAATTTAGCGTGCTCTTAATGTAGCAGATTACAAAGCTTACTTCCAATTAAATTACTGTACAGATTAAAATGACCAAAAATGACACCCCTATGTTCTCAGATACATGAAATTCAGTTAAAATTAAAATTACGAAATAAAGTTACACATAACAGCATAATAAATTGCACCTAACATGTCCTCACCTTGAACAGATAGATAGGTAGTCTGTATTTAGACAAAAAAAAATTATAAAAAATATGAGATTAAGTAATGATGGTTGAACACGTACCTACCAGAGAAATGACTTTTAGAGAGCAAGTGACATAAGTATGCTGTAGATGACAACAGGAGAAAATAGGTATGTTTTTTGATATGTCTGAACTCCGTATTTACTTTCACACTTCTGTTCACTCTCTCACCAACCAACCTGTTCTTGCAACTCTTCCCATGGGCCCTCAGACTCCTCGTGGCTTCACCTTTCCCTGGCTCCTCCCGGAAAGCTCATCGGCTTCTTTTAACAGGCTTCATATCTTTAGGGTATTTTTTGTCTGTTTGTTCGGACTGCAAGGAAGTGGGGGTGGTTTTTAATATAACTTTCAACACCAAGCAGTTCTTAATGTAAACCAAGCCTACCACTACTGACACTGGCATCAAAAACAAACCTCAAAAATATCCTTACAAACCAGAAAGCCAGTCACCTATAGAGCTCTGAAAACACAAAGCACACACTTCACACAAAGTGCTCTGTCCACAGACCTGGGTGCATGTGTGTGTCAAACTAATGCAAATAATCTGTATGGTACCAGAACTGAACTCAGATACTGTTTTTCAGCCTTTGTAAGTTAACTGAATGTAGTGCATTCCATTAAGATTAAAGGAGGAGAAGCATTAGGGCTGATGCTGCTTACCACTCTAATCTTTAACTACTTTCTCTTTTCCAGGGAAGACTAGGGAGATGCTGGCAAACCATAAAGTAAAGAAAACAGGAAACAACCTATGAATAGATCCAACTCAGGGAACTCGAAGTATCTGAAGATTTCAGGAACATAATTCAACTCCACCTACACAACAGTGTTCACACCATCACAAAACCGGACACAATCCTGTCTGAGATGGGTTACAGCATTCCATTGCCTCACTGGGTGTTACACACAGCCTACCCAAACACAGCCACCACAGCCCTCCCTAGTGCAGTAATATCACTTTCTATTTATATCCCTCCACAGACTTTGCTTTCTCTGTGCTCACTGACCCTCCTCTTCATAAATTATGAAAACACCTGATGGAGTTAACAGTCTTCTGCTGTGGGAGAAAGCAATGGTGCAACTTCAGCACTCCCATGCACTCTCTTTATAAATTGTGTCACCTCATCTTAAAAACAAGATTTCTTCTCCTTTAAATCCAATTAGCTTACTTCTCTAACAAATTTTTTCTCGTGTATGGGTAGTAAGATTAATCCAGTTGTTACCCCAGGTCGTCCAAGTTGGTGACACTGAAAGCCAGAAAAGCCAGTTTCCCACCCAAGGCACCTCTAACTTATCCCTCCTGCGTACAGCTGGTGATGGTCAGTAGTACTTACTCACTGATTCTAGCTGCATTCACTGTACCAGGTGATGATGAAGGGGTTAGCTGGGAGACTTTAGCAGAAGAGCGATTCTGATTACAAAAAAAAAATAAAACCTGGTTAGAGCCCAGCCATCTTGGGCACTGTTGGCAACCAGAGAGATGTTCAGGTGTACACGGAGTGACTGAGGCCAGCACACCTACTTTCAGCAGGGTTTCCAGTGGGCAGCCCAGCAGAATCTGTATCCATTAAGGCTGCCAGCAGAGACAGGAGAAGCAGAGCAGCTACCTGGTGACACTACACTTGTACACCCATCACTGAGGCAGTACCTTGTGTATCAGGTGAGAAATAACTACTCGAGGGGGCAAAGGGGACATTTAATTTAGTGTGTACAGTACTGTTTCTGTTTAGTGAGGATGTGAGCACAGAGTACATGGGCAGAGTACTGGTAAAGCAAAGCTCTCAAGCACGCATAGAAAAAGGAAGATGCTGGATTGTATTATGTGGCAGTCACACACCCTGTTTCTTGATTTCTGCACCACCTATAGAGACACAGTTGATGTGTCTATTATCGGGCATTATTAGACCATAGAAAATATGCTGGAAATCAGAGCAAAAAGATAAAAGAGGTCTTAGTTTTGGTGAACTTAGCCTTTTTGAAAGACTAATGTATTCACCAAGCAACCCTACTTTTTTCATCTTGCAAATTTATACAGCTTGAGAACCAAAGGACTAGTTCTGTATTATAGTGTATTCAACATAGAAATCATTAATGTGGATTTAGATGGCCAGCTACCATGCAGGGCTACAGATAAAGCACAGCTGTGTGAAGGTAAGGGTGTAAAAAAGCACTCACAAATACCCTTCCCCAGAACAGACACAGCTGTTCTGACCCCAGCTGCACAGTCCAGAATACATTCTCAACCCCATCTTCCCCCTGCCCTAAGTCACAGCACCCACTTCTCCCTCCTGACATGAGCTCTCCATACTCCTGTTTTTTGTCTTCTTCTATGTCCACTCAGCAAAATTCTTTTTCCTAACAGCAGCATCCCTATCTCCCAAAGTCATGACACACACAATATTCCAATTGCCTCATTTCTTCATGGTGAGCAGATGCCTAAATGATTCAGCAATTCATTGGATATAGTATTATGGAAGATAAATAGACAAGGCCTTAGTGAAAATTTGTGCTGAAATTTATCAATACAGTTTCTAACCATTTTTTGATCCTAAGAAAGAATTTTTATTACTTGTCAAAGACCCACTTCTTTCTTCCTCCTCTGCCCTTTTTAAAAAATTATGTCAGTAAGCTTTTCCAAGTGATGCTGTTCCCTGCACGTTTCGAGCCATTTGCAGCCACAGTAGGTGCATAAGCCTCAAGAATGTGAACCTAAAGTCTGTATTCGATATGCTTCAGTTCCACTGGGATCTGCAGCCCATTTCATATAGGAGACAGGGCATAAGAATGCAGTGACTATTACCCTAACTTCACTTTACTATGGAAATATTTTAGTGAAGTTTATCAGTTTACCACTCAACCAATGCTCCCACTTTTGTGGTCCCGATAGGAAAAAGCAAGGCTGTACACATTATCTAATTAACCAGTTAGTTTATTTCAATTTCCACTGAAAAGAGGTGGTTAAATTTGTTAAACAACACTTGTATAAAACTCTGGGCTGTCCACTGATAGACTGTACCATGAGAAATACGGTGAAGTTGTTTTTTCCCATTCTTATTCTGTAAGGACGGAAACCTTTGCATTTTACTTGACACTCCATAAAACAGCTCAAGCTGGCAACACCAGGGAGGAGGTTTTTCTTAAGAGCTGCTGAAAAGATGAGCTTTGTGAATTAAAAAGAAAATAAAAATACTGCCTAAGTGGAGACTTCTGAGGGCTGATGAATGTTTACGTTGTCTCCATTTCTTCCCCTCAGCTTTTTTATAACCAGAGCTTTGACAGTGGATTTCTCTTTACTTCTTCCACATCAAGTAATGCTTCTTCATGGCAAGATTCCTTCTCTAAAGCAGAAGACATGTATTTGCCTTATAAGCTCAGAGATAAATGTATTTTAAGTTCACTCAGGAAATACGCTCACTTAACTCAGCTGAATGTCACCTATAGAGAAAATGTAGCAGAATCCAAATTCTTAAAAGAAATGAAGAAGCAGCAACTCATCATTTATATTTATTTAGTACCAAGCTTCCCTCAAGCTTTATGTAGTTAATAGTTTTTAAATCAACCTAAAATATTGATTTTAATTTAAATGCAATGTCATCCTCAGAAATTAAAGGATGCCTTGAGTTCTGAAGATTTAACATAATTTAATCTCTTCTATAGTTCTGATACATAGGGTATAAAACTTAAAACCGATTTGTTTAAGTGTCTTCTTGTCTACCACTCATCTTTGCAGGTATTATTCAGCAAATTTTATGAAATTTCTTCTTCAAAACATGCACCCAGCAAATTTAAGAAAAAGTTAATTTAGATTATTTGGCATTGTTTTTTCACTCCTTATGTACGAATTGTTTCCAAACTTAATATTCATTTTAAAAAAGAAAATAATTATTCCTATCTGTTACCTTTGGCTGTACAAGACAGTCTTCCTTAAATTAGTAAAGCCATTCCATTCTTCTCAATCAGGCAGAAAGAATCTTTTTAATATGCAGCTACACATATTCTGCAAACCTACCAGCAGTCCAAATCTTTCTTCCTCTTAATTTCCTTCAGCAAGCTTATGCTGTTGCACTGCTGCAATTGCACAGTTCTTACTAGTTTTGTATACCTCATGAAGTTAGCCTTAATGTAAAGCTAAAATCACTCCCAAGGCAGAGATAAGAACTACTCAAATGCTTTTTTCCTGTGAGAGTGTATTTTTCATCCAAGCAACTTCTGGAGCTCACTTCTCCAGTCTTCCATGCACATTTTAGAACAAGGCCAGCTTCAGTCAGGGACTTAATCCAAGCTTTTAATGACAAGCAAGGTGCCCTTGAGATCAAGAGTCACAATTTACTGCCCTTTCTTTATTCCTCCTTGGAATGGTTCTATTCTAATTTTGTATTTACCTAATAAAATGACTGCAGGAAAGGTAATTCAAAGCTTACCTCTGTGATTGTTACCTGCATGTATTAACTACTGTGGCCTATCAAAGTAACCTGGTAAGATTATCACACAGGAAAATGAAAAGGGCTATTTTTCCTGGTAAGAGGAAAAAAAAAATCTATCAGTTTGGTTTCAGAAGAAATCGAGATTTCCCTGTTACTACATCCCTTAATCCACTTCCTCACAACAACAGCTGGGCCCACTGACTGACCTAACTGCAACCTCTCAAAGAGATGAAGTTCCCAGATGTTTACAAAAACCTGGGAATCAGCAGAGCAGGAGGAGTGAAGTCAGGTAAGGGATTGGACATGGCTGGGTCTGTGACCAGCCCTGCAGCACGGACGTGCTGGCTGACCAGCTGGCTCAGAGTGGGCACAGCCACCTTGGGGTGAGGAAGAGGCATGAGGGATTAAATAGCATGAGTGTCCTTTTGACTTTTCACAAAATACACATTCCTGATGCAGACCAGTTGAGAGTTTCCCAGGGCAACCAAACTGTTCCCAGAGCTTCTGCAAAAGTTAAGAAAAGAAATCCAAAGCCAGTAAGCTAAAACTTGTTACACGGGGCAACTTTTTTTTTTTTAAGGTACTTGCAAATAACAGATAGAAAGAAAACTACACTGCTTTTAGATATTTTTATTCTGCCTCTTTTGTTTGCATTATCTAAACTCAAATACATTGGTATTTTTCCTCCTCATGACTTAAAGCAATAAAGTTTTAGTAAGACTCTTATATAAGAACATGCAAGAAAACTAGAAAGAAAATGTTTGGGGTTTTTTTTGTAACAGCATTGGAGGAAGAGAAAGGGTAATAACTCAAGTGATATTCCCTCTTATCTACATTAGTTTTGTTTTCATTTGTAATTTTCAAAATATCATAGGCAATTGCTCTGACCGTTTACTAATATGCAGTTTCAGGACAGCATAGGCGCAGGGTCATCCTGAGAAATCCTGACCAGATCTGCTTAAGAAAACTTCAGAAAGAAAAAAAACCAAAAAACAAAAAACAAACTTCCCTGTTAATCACCTGAAGATCCACCTCTCATTTATTCTTCTTTGTCTACTGTTGTTGCCTCCCAAGTCTTCCTAAGTACAGCATCATTTCTTTTTAAACCTTAGAGGAGAGGCAGAGAGAGAGCTCACGTCCACGGAACGAAGTCTCCTATTGCTTATGGTTTGGGAAGTATTTAAGGAGAGGTATCTCTGGACGTTTTGCACCCAGATGAGAGCTGCTGCCACCCTCACACATTGCGCAGATGATCTTGGTACTGCAAACAGACTGAAGTGTACACAGTGCCAGTAAAGGAAGATGCCTACAGGGACTCTCTCCTGTGGTCTGGAGGAATTGTTACAGGGAAGCAGGTGTTTGGGAGCTAAAGAGCTGTAATTATGCAACCAGTGCACAAGCTGGGATCAGAAAGACCAGAGCTCCCACCTTAAAGCGTGTCCTCAGCTACTTTAGATCAAAGTAAGGGGAACACCACTCTTTTCTTTAGGAAATCAAAAAGCAACGACCAGGGAAATCCTCTTGATGCCCTGTTCTCCATGTATTGTGTTGAGATTCACAAGTTACAACATACCAATTTCACTAAGGAAGTGAAAAAGTACGAGAAACATCTCTATGTTGCAAGACAGTGCTCATCTCCCTGGCTTCCGATGCCCAATAATCCGTGGTATACTTCAAAATAGAAATTTATATTCCAAGAGAAGACAGACATCTAATTATGCTGTGCTTGACAAAGGAGCCACAAGCGTGTTTTGATGGTGAAAGCTAAGTGGACACAACGTGAATTGCAGACAACTTCCTCCTAACACAGGTCATCACCTCCGTGTGGGTTAGGGTTCGGTTACCTGTATCAGATGACAAAGATTGCCTGCACCAGGCTGAGGCTGAGAGTGCTCTCCTGCTCACTCCTGTGCCAGAGCATCTGCTGGTGAGCCCAACCTTGCAGCAGCATGTTGCCTAAAGAACAAATAATTCTTTTCCTGAAAAAAGCTGAAACTTGTAACTCGTCATGGTCTCCCAGTACTGTGACCAAGCTGGTTATTTCTAACGCAGAAATCCATCCATATATGAAAGCTGCGTTTGAAACACCAAAGACTGACTGGACAATGTAGAAGCTGTAAGTCATAGAACTACAAAATGGTTTCGGTTGGGAGGAACTTTAAAAATCGTCTCATTCCAACCCCCCTGCCATGGGCAGAGACACCTCCCACTAGAGCAGGCTGCTCAGAACCCCACCCAGCCTGGTCTTGAACACTTCCAGGGATAGGGCATCTGCAGCTTCCCTGGGCATCCTGTTCCAGCGAGCACCAGTCCAATCCTGCTTTCTCATGTGACCTTATCTACAAATGAAATCTCTATTTAAAGAGCAGTACCTCGTCACGGGGCCTGTAATTCAATTTAGAATTACAACATAAAAACGTTCATTTTGGCTACAGTGATTTAGCTGGAGCACTATTCTTTGCTTCACTGCTTTGGTTTTAAGCTGAGCTCTTTTTGTTCTGCAACTACAAAGGATCCTCACATAGTCTGTTTATAAATCACATATGGTCCTGAAGAGGTATCAAAGGCATTTTCTGACACGTGCCAAACTGCCTTGCTGCTCTCTCCTGAGGACTCTAACTAACAAGCAGTGCAAAATATCCTAGAACCATAATGTTCAGGGCATCCAGAGAGTTTATGTGTCAAATTTTTTAATTCATCTTTTCAGATATGAAAAGATTCAGTACAAAGGATTACACAGTCAAGTTCTTGAATATTTTATAGGTTTGGGGTTTGAGGAATCTGACACAAACTAAGAACTCATCAAGGGTTCATGATATAGGAAGCAATATTCTATGGGCCTGCACTACAAAGCTCCTCTACAACATGCAGAAGATATTAATCCTGAGATTCTGTTACAAACACTGCTCTTCCAGAGTTATGGGGTTTCCCTACAAATCTTAATGGGGCCAAAGGCAAAAACAGCTGAGGTAGAAGGTACCATAAAACAGTATTTCAGTTTTAATGTATAAGCTCACCAAACAAACTCACTAATTATACTTCAGTGAGCTTTAAAAAACAAGCACACACACACTCAGCCCCCAAACCCAAGAAAACCAAACAAAACCTCCCCAACTCTGCAGTGTACATTTTATAGGCAGACTACTCATAAAAGGTTTTAGTGGACAGAAAGCTGCTCATTCTCCTTCAAAACCTCAGTGCAATTACACCTTTGCTTTTCAGAGGTTTTTTTCTTGGACCCATAAAGTGAGTCCACTGGGCAATTACTTCAGTTCCAGGAATGAAGGACTCATCTTGCAATCTGGATGTTTGACAGTTTTGAATAATACAAGCAGGGATAAAGCTGCACATTATTTCAATTATATTTAACAGAGAGGTCCAAATTGCAGATACCTGAGCCCAGATGACCAGAGAAAGCAATAATGCTTTCGTAACACCTTCAAAGAGGAAATTTAAAATCAAGATCAAAGCACGTTAGACACAAGAAAATGCAACTACTAGGTGCAAATCCATAGAAAACCTGAATTCAATAATTTCACCACTTCAGGAACTTCTCATTTAGCTTAGGAGAATTACTGTACATGAGCTATCCAGGGTAAATAAGTAGTTCTGAAAGCACTAGGAAAAGCAAACAAGACTACAGTAGAAGTTTCTGTAGAAAATCTTCTCAATGGAGAAGAAACTAAAACCAGATTTCCAAGTTACTACTTTGCAGAGGTCTGAAAGGAATGGATAAAGGGGACAGACTGATACCATGATCCTGCAAGTTTTACTTCATTAAAAAATCATTCCATAAAATGAAAATGCCTTACCTCTACTCTATCTTCTTCTATAACTGTGTGAAATCACCTCCCTATTGCCACCTAAGACTGACTTGGCAAAAACACCTTAAAGTGAAACTAGGAGTGGGAGAACTCCACTGTACTCCTTAGCAAGGGATAGCTCACACAGTTAACACTTCCAGGCTAGGAAACACAGCGTCTTTCCATTCCCACCCAGAATACAACAGAAAAACCACAAAGTAAGATGGACCTTAAAGCCTCTTGAGACAATTTCCAGGTGAGATTCTCCCTGAGCCTTCTCTTCTTCAGGCTGAGCAATCCCTTGGGCTCTCAAGTTAAGAGATGCTCCTGCACCTTAATTATCTTTGTGGCCTTTCAATGGACTCTCTGTGGTACATCCATGTCTTTCTTGTACTGGGGAACCTAACCTCTACACAAGATGCCAGATGTGGCCTCACCAGTGCCAAGTGCAGTGGAAGGATCACCTCCCTCAGCTCGCTGACACTCCTGTATCAAATGGAGTCCACTCACCACCTTTGCCACAAGGACACTTTGTTGGTTCATGTTCAACTTGGTGTCCACCAGGTCCTTTTTTCCCAAGGTGCTTTCCAGCTGCATAGCCCCCACTTTATATCGGTGGATTGAGATGTTCTTCCTGAAGTGGAGGATTTTGGCGTTGTTAAACTGCATGAAATTCCTGTCAGCCCATTTCTCCTAGTAATAATAGGAAAATCTGTGAGATGGTTATCTTTCCCTACTGTCCCAACTCCTTCAAAATAATGCTGACAGATGTAGCCTCTCCCCTGGTTCAATGGCACCCCTCACCCAGGAGGCCACATAAGAACACTACTTCAACTTAAAATTTACTCTGCAGAAGAATCACAGGGACACCCCACACTCCCAAATAAGCACACTGAAACAACAAGATCGCTTCTCACAGTGGCAGTGCTGGCTTAATATTTGTGAAACTATGACCCAAGATGATGCCAAAACTAGATAAGCTTCTCCAATTACACAAGAAGCCCCAGAATTTACAGCAGGTGAGAGACTTACACAGAAGAAGGAGGTATTTAAACCATAGATTCATAATATTTAGACAGCATCTCTGAATATTAGGGATACTCCAATAGTGAAAAAAAAAGAAATGGTGTTCCTTGTTGCTGGTTTGGAGCGCCATTTTCCTACCGGAGTAAAGAAGAGCTGTAGCATGAGGCTTTGTAAAAGAACTGTGTTCAATTCCTAGCTAACAATGTCACTGATGCATGAAGGGAAAGCAGAGTCCAAAGGTTGAAGGCTGGCATGAATTAAGTGTCCCTGAAGCCAACCACGTTACAGACTACAGATGCAGGCAGACACCCCAAACGGACAATATTATTTTCGCTTTAAACTTCAGCTACTTGAAGAATAAATAAACCTTTAAGCTCTCCTCTCCCCATAAAACCCTTACACTGCTATTAAGTGTGTCAGCAGGCTAATGGACAATGTTTTCAATAATCTTCTCATGGCACTGCCCACCACACCAAAGCTGGAAAAATGGATCACAGGTTCTGAGGAACCTGCATTTACACCTAAAAGTTAATAGCTCCATGCTTGGATCATTCCAGCCTCACTAGAGATGGACCACAAAGAACTCATAGGTATCAGAGTAGCAGCATGACTGAGATGTGCTTTTGGATGGAGCTGATTTCAATTCACAGTTTTCACACTGGTCAGTTAACCTGACAGAAGTTCAGGTAACTGAGTGAGAAAGGCACTTGTTACCAGGAAGCATGAAACATTTTTAGCAGCCTAGTACTTTCTCCTTATCCGAATCACAATGGCACACACCGTGGCTGATGTAAGAGATTGCTATCGTAAGTCATGGTTGCAAAAGAAAGTCATTCACCTTAGAGAACCAAAGCCATAGCTTTTCATGCAGGAAACAAACCCAGTTTACACACAATTTGTCAATCTTGTGCACACAGCAGAACCTCTTTTGTGCTTACTCAAAGCATGACAACTGCACTACACTGGTAAGGTAGGAAACCAAAGTACACTTCAGACACATTATATCCACATATAAAAGCTGGAATTGTATTTTAATCAGCAAGTTAAGTCAGCATTACATAAACTGGGCACTGCACAACATTTCCTAATCAAGGAGTTGAGACCTTTACATGTTTTACTGTAATCTGAAATAACTCGAACACTGCTCGAGCACACACCCCCCTCACATTAAGATTGAATACATATCACAGCCCAGAGTTTCAGATGAGACAGTTTTCAATTAAATACTCTACTGAGCCATGTCCCTGATGAAAATGCCAGTGAAGCTGTGCATACAACCCAGGTGTTTAAATGAAAATGGCTGTGTAAATGTGTGCATGCATATCATCTAACAGCTTTAACATTCCTAGTCTTTTCATAACAACTCTGGTTATAAATCTCAGGGCTCTGAAGAAATGTACTTGCCTCCAGCCCGATGGACTGCCTATCCATAGTATTGCCAGTCACTTTATAACTTTAATTCTTCATCTCAGCCCTGTTTGTGCCTCCTTTATTCAAATTAAGCCCCTCAGGAACACATTTTCTTAGTTTGAAAGGTATCACTGCCCTTCAAAGTGGCACAGACTTTGTGGTATTTTTCACAAGTTCAACACAACCAACCATGATTCATTGGGAAACCCTTCATATCGAATGCTGTGCTACTTATACCTCCCCCCAACAAGGTGTCACTTACAAAGTTATTCTTAAGACCTTAAAAAGCACCACTGTAAAGAAATTAAACCACAGGATGGCTCTTGTCAAATCCAGCTTGTCCCAGCCCTTGACTTCCTCGCATGTCTATTTCTTTCTACAGCATGCAGCTTCAACTCATACATTGCATTAATTCAGACCCAAGAGAGACTGATTGGTTACAAGGTCACACACCTTGTATCACAGCACTTTGCAAATTATAAGCGTGCTTAAATATTTGGAATGCACTATCCCAAATCTCTCCGTAACCTTATTCATTATTCATTCCACTTCAGTATGTGGAAGCCAGAGGTACTCTTACAACTTCAGCACATGGTGGGGAACCATCAACAACCAAACAATGCTCAAAAAAGTAGCTCTGTAACCCTCTGCCTAAAACGAGTCAGGAGTGTCCACTTCACTCACCCAAGAAGAGCTGAGGTGAAAAGCAGCTGGAGTAGCTCAGCCAGCAGAACACAGCCACAGAATCTTTGCCTTCTTGTTCCCAAGATGTCTTTGACATTTCAAAATACAGCTAAACTTCATCTACGAACGAGAGTCCACAATGCAGACAGCAGGCATGGGCCAGGCACATGTCACAGGGCCACTCGAGTGACAGTCACTTCAGTCTGTTCCTGGCCAGCTCCTCAGAACGCTACTTGAAAAACCAGGAATCAAAGCAGCAAAGCCACGATCCAAAACTTACATCCTAATTATCTCCTTGCAGCTGTCAGACTCCTCCAGGATCCACCACCATTTTTCATCTACTTCATTAAAATCTTCCCGTGTATCCACAACCTAAGGGAATAAGTAAGTCTCTAAGGGAATAAGTAATTTCCAAACACTTCAAAATTTGCAGTGTTCTTGTACTGTTTCAGATACCTGATGTGATATTTTGAATACAAGCACCTTAAAAATCATGCTCACAACACGAGCGTTTTTCTAAGCTTATTTCCTATTCGGTGGCCAACATATTTTCAGCTGTCAAATCTATTTAATCCCAAAATGTACCTAGGAATTATTGTTATGGCACTAATTGAAAATCAAAAATCAAAAGTTCTAAATCTTTATAATAATAAATATTTACTCACAGGAAATTTCTTCCTTCCCATTTGTCTGATTACTGCACACAATACATGAGCAAGAAACAAGGCTCTGCAGTTGGTTAAAGTGCTACATAACACAGTCATACATATAAGATGCTCCCAATGAACTATATATTAAAAATAAAACTAGAATTGTGCTTCTAAAACAAGCTGTTATATTACCTGACTTCTGGATGCTTAACTGTGCCCTCATTAAGTTATCTCTGCTAGATGTATTTAATAATTGCACGTCTAGGCGAAGTCTAAGAGAAGTCCGAGCTATTATGTGAAAAGCAAAAATGCAGTTTTCTGATTTTTGTACTTATGGACAGAAACTCAACACACGGCTATTCCTTTTTTCTTCGCCTTACTTCCAATTTTTCCCTACAGACTTCCCTGGACAATGGGCACCACGTGCCATAGCCGTATCTAACTATAGGTATGTCAGCGGACTCAGTTCATTTGTGCTGTCTGTCACAGGAAGCTGCATTTTAGGTGCCCTGCCCTTAATGTGAGCAGTAACTGTGAGTTACACAAAGACACTTCTGTGTTTGTCAGCATTGATTTCCATGAAACTGAAGCCTTCCAACTCTTTAAAACCTCTGCCACTGGCAAATTTGACTGAAATTGGCCAGAGAGCTAAAATTAGCAGGCAGAGAAGGAATAGACAGACACATCCACCAGACTTCCTTCCTTAGGAGACCAAGCTTAAAACACACCCAACAAGAAACGTTAGTTACCAGTGACCGAATTCTAAGTAAAAAAGCTGGCCCTGTATGTACAGCATCCTCTGAAGTGGGCTAACTTCCCGCTGGGGTGTCACTCAACACGAGCCCACAGCCGCGATGCACACAAGATCCCGTATCCCGGACCACGCCGAGAAGATGCTACGCTGAGGCGCAGTGCCCACCTCTTGCTGCCTGAGAAGCAAACTCCCTGAACGTGGACTCACGCTCAATTGTCCCCCAGCACCAAGACCGCAAAGCGATAAAAACACGCCGCTCTCCAAACATTCACCGCCGCTTCCCCCGACTTTGCCTCACACCAGCCCTGGCAGCCGCACAACTCCTGGGGAGCAGAGCNGACCATCCTCCGCCGGGCGGACACCCCGCGCCAGCCCCGCCGCCGCCTCCGCGCCACTGCCCGCCCGCGCAGCCCACCCTGCTGCTCGCGCCGCAGCCAATCGGCGCGCGCGGGGCGAGCCCTCGCGGCCAATCAACAAGGGTTAGGCCGGGGAGGGCGTCGCTCGCCCTCAACTGGGCGGGGCGGACAGGGCGCGGACCAATCGCCGCTACAAACATTGGCGGCACGGGCCAATCAGAGGGCAGGGAGGCTGAGACTGGCGTCAACAAGGTAAGGTGGCCGAAACAGGAACTGGAGGGGAGCGGCGTCCCGGGCGGCCAATGAACGCAGCGGGAAGAGGCGCGCGGAGGGGCGGGCAGCAGCTCTTAAAGGAGCAGCGGCCGCGCTGGGAGGGGAAGGGTTGTGGTGTTGGGTCGGCTCTGCGCGGCATCATCGGCAGCGGTGTTGGGGAAAGGACCGTGTGTCATTTGTGTGCGTGTGTCTGTGTGTGTTTTGCTGTCAGATGAAACAACCCCGTCCTGCCAGGGCAGCGGCGCGGCGGGCATACCCGAGAATCACCCGAGGGCTGCCCTTCCCCGACCTCACCAGCGGGGTGTAGGAGAGACCTCCCCAGTGTAAAACAGCGTTGATGCACTGAACTGCTGCCCTGCGTCCTCGGCAGTCAGCGTTCTGGAGAGAAATGGAGAGCAAAGATAAAGGCTAGCTAAAGATTGGCCACATTGAGCTGTTCGTGAGGAGCCCGACCACGTCCTGTGACTGTTCCGTGCTATGACAGATTCTTTAATAGACATTTTTCCTTAACTTTGTCACACGCTGTGTTCACGTGTCCTCCTTCTGGGGAGGAAGGCACTCCATCCATCTTCCTCATGAGTTAAATCAGAGTTTAGAAAAAGTGTTGTTTTATCCGTGAAATTAGGGACTGTGGATCACGAACAACTCCCCACTACCTCACTTTTTACTTCCTGCTAACACCTTATTCAATTACCATCCATAATAAGACAGCTTCCCATTTCCAGCCTCGACTGCTTCCCTGAGAAAGCATCTTGTATCCACGTGCCTTCCTAGACTATAATAGAGCAGGGACAAGTTTCTGAAGCAGTGTCCAAGAACTCTTCTACTGTGGAAATGAATCATAGCAGCAATCAGATGTTAAAAAACCCAAACCCTTTTATTTTGAATAGTTGCCACTTGCAAAATAGCCTTGCAGCTGACATTAAGTGTAAAGCCCATTTGGGAGCTGTGAAGAAAGTTGAGACCCAAGCTGTTTATGCAGAGAAATTCTAACATTACTATAAATAGCAGCTTGAAAGTGTTAAGTAGGAATGTAAATGTACTTTTTCGCTTTTCATAATCCTTAGTTCTGATATGACCCAACCAAACTGGAAGACAAGCAAAATCTGAAATACCACTGCTCCATCAATTTATTCCATTATAAACTGAGGGGTTTTTTTTCTCTTCTAAAAGGTAGTGTGCTTTTTTTGGTGAAGATTTTCTCTAAATAGGCACCCCCTCCACCCCCGTCCAAAGCAGCAAAACCAAGTTTACCTACTGACGCTGTTGTGCTCTATAGAGTGTTTGAGCTTATAAATGGTCAATACCACTACAGGGTTAAATATCTGAAATACTGTGGCAAAAATCCAGCAGCAGGCAAAAATTCACAGGTGGAATCACATACAACAGGAACCTGCTAACTATCAGCAGCCTGTCTCTACTGGAGAATATAAATTTACAATTATATGGCAAGATGGTTAAAACAAACAGCTTTTGTACAAATAATTGGAAGAAAAGCTTTAAATTGAATAGGTAATTTGCTGTTCTTTTGACAAGTGGTTTTGCAGCTTTATTTCAGATAGTCTTAACCACGAACTTCTGTGCTATTTTTTGAACAGTTTTCTTTTTTTCCAATTCTTGGTTGTAGTGCAGGTTTGGGTTCAATAATTCAAAGAGCAGTACTGGCCTAAGTCTGTATGATGTGATAGAGCAGCTGACAGGGAACCAGAACACAGGTCAGTGAAACTTTCCCAGTACAGGGGTTTCTTGGACTATGGGTCATGCACTTTCAAGTGAGTGAAAGCAAGCTGGCAACTCAGCAGTTTAGAGAGCTTCAGCTGGTGGTGCCACAATGCCTTCAGGCAGAATGGTAGTAAAGCTGAATGCTTTTCCAGTATTAAAGCACGGGGGAGGAGGAAAGAAGGCAGAATGAAAAGAGAGGGATAGAGTAACGTTTCCATTATCTGTTTGGATTGATGCCTCTTTAGGGGCAAGAGAAAAGAACATAAGGCAAGGCATTTGTCCCTTACAAAGCATCTGGATTAGATGGGCTGAATAGACTTAGACAACCCCTATGGGAAAGGAAAGTAACACTACCAGAAACAGATCACAATGCTCACCTGACAGATTGGTTTGGTAGATTTTCAAAAGGACTTCACGGAAGAGCTTTTGAACAGGGATATTTTAAAGTAATCTAAGATACTGCAGGATCAGAGGATAATGCCCTCACAGGGACAGAGAATTGATTAAAAGACAGAAATCACAGGGCATAGAATGAAAGATCAGTTTTCACACTAATGGGAGGTTAGCAGTGGAATCAAAGATTCGTGGAGGGGCCTATACTCCTCAACTCTTTAAAAAATGAAGCAGAGTGAGGTGAAAAATTGCTGGAGGCTACTCGGCATGAGGAATGGCAGGTGAATCTTCTAATGTCAAGTAACTGTGCACTGTAATAGCAAATTACTTACACCACCAGGCAAATATGGTGATTTACATACTGGGAAAAGTAACAATTCCAGGGTTTCACATGAAGTGAATGACTGACCACTCACTCACTAGATCCTGGCATGGTAACTGTTCTTTAACTGTACCAGTAACAAAGCAAACTGTTACAACTAAGAGGTAACAGCACACCTTGAGTAATTACAGAGGCCCCATAAATACCCATGTTTTGAATGCAGTGAGGGGAATGGGAGTGCCTATAGAACCAGCACAGCTTTGGGCAAGGGCAACATAACTGATCAGGAGTACCTACCTGCTAGTTTCCCTGTAAAGGACAACTCAGTTGTCCAGTATTGTACAGGTTGTTCCAGGAGGCAACTGGGATGAGGATGGAGAAGGAAAGAAACACAACAGAGACCAATAAAAGATGAATGGTTTGGAGAACAGCTGCAGCAGTTTAAGTACAGCAAAGTTTTTCCAGCCTCTGCAGCTGCGGATGAGGCTGGAGTGATGAAGGTTGCACTTCTGGTAGCAGAACAGCTGCAGCTGTGCCTTCCAGGCCCCCTCCAGCAGAGGTCAGGGAAGACAGCTGGAAGCAGCCACTCAAGACTACAGACAAGTTTCAGAGCCTCAGCTTTGCTTTTGCACATTATTCTAATGAATGCAGCAACTCCCATCTGTTGATAAAGCAGTTTCCAGATGAACTTAAATAAATGAATAGAACACACTGTAGAATATTTAGGGAAACACTTCTTTTCCTCCAGAACCTAGTCCAGAGTGCAACTTCATCACTTCATAAATGGCACTTCAAAGCAGAAGAGGACCATAGTGAAACTACAGACAAAAAATGGCTTTAACAGGAGACTGGAATTGTTAAGAAGAAAGATGAGTTTTACTTAAGTAGCTTTCTGAGACAAGTCAGTATGGAAGAGTATGTGCTGCATGCTAAGACATGTTTACAAGTATGGACCATAGTTTTTCAAAGACTGTGGTCAAGATTAGCAATAACTAGCAGCTAATTTGAATACTTTTAACTTTTAAATCGATAAAGCCCAAACCAGAGTTCTTGACACCTGGTCTGTTTGTTTCCAGACTGCTCACTAATCAATGCAAAAATATTCCAGAACAGTTCCTCTTCCTCTCCTCCCTCCTACTCCACGAGACAGGATTTCTGAGGAAAGACTCATAACTTCAGGGAAAACAAACAGCTCACTCTGCTCAGTTGTCAGACACCCCTGGCATTCATCACAGCAGTTCAACACACACTTCATGTTAGAAATCTTCTGAGTTACACAGTTTATGAACCATCTGAGGAATAGTCTATATCTGATTTCAGAAGGAAACAGCTGGACTGCAAAAAAATGCACATGACAAGTTGTAAATGACATAACTCAAATAGTGCACGTTTATTCTGAACGGTATTTCTAAAGAGTTTGAGAAAAACAAAAACATGCTCCTGATGTACAACAAGGGCAATGATACAGATTGAAAATGGACCATCTTAGTGTAAAGAATTTGCTCCCCCTGCAACTTAACTTGTAACATTGAGAATGCATCTGTAAACTGCATACAGCTATCACTAAATCTTAACTCAAGAGACCAGGGGTGCTCTTAGCCAAATTAATCAGGAAGCAGTTGCAGATTCAAAAGAAACATCCAAGTCAGCAAACACTTTACAAAACACAGACATTGTGCATAGCAGCTGACCCTGGATTACAACATGGGGGAGAATAAAACAATTTGGGGGATCAAATTTTTACGAGACACAGGGCACCATCAAGATTTAACAAAATACCACGTAAGTTTGTTTCAATCGTAACAGTATGTAACATTTAGTTGGCAGGTTTAACCATTAGCTGCATCATGTAAACTCAGCCAGTTTCTGTATACACAAAATACATTCTCTCCCTTCCCCCTCCCAAAAATGAGGGATCGCTCTCTTCTGGATGATTCCTTTTCTCCTGTACCATGGTTTCCTCAAGTAGGAGTCTTTTTGTAGGCAGTATCTTCATACTTCAGTGATGTATGACAAAGCCAGTTGCAGAGATTCAGGAACAACTTGTATATACACAATTTACACTCTAAAGCTGTTAGTCACATATATTTTTCTTGCTAGATCTTCATCCAGAACAGGAAGTGCTGGTGGGTTTTTTTCCCACTGAAACTCCCAACTTTTTAAAAATTTAGCTGTTCACAAGCTGTTATTTTCAAGCTAGAAGGATGTCCTCCTGCAGCAACAACCAAAGTAACTGAAGTTCTCTGCAGTAAGCCCATACTTCATACAATTTCAGTGTCTCTGGCTAACAGCACTAAGATACAGCACTCTCCTCCCTCACTCAACACAACTGATAGACTAATAAAATACAACTGTTTGTCATCCAGAACTACTGACCTTCGCTTGCCCTTATCCATGTACAGGGAACACAGTTTTCTTAAGATTCAGATTAAACCTTGTATTCAAGATTCAACAACTGTTTTCCAGGATCAATAGCCTGGGAAAAGGAGTCTTAGATTTATTCTCTCTTCCACCTCCTACAAAACATTTTATCAGAAGTTACAATGAGGCAGGTCTGCTGTGGAATAGGAGCTTTAAGAATTGTTCTCATGGATACATTCATTGAATGATGGCAGCCCAAAGCAAAAAGAGACAGAAACAAAGGTTAATCCTTGTAAGTTCAGACATCAGACTTGTACTTTTAAACCTGAAGAAAAACTGTCTGTGAAACACACTGATTTGTGGAAGCCTACGACAACAGCAAATCCTAAGAGTTCATATCCCCACACCCATCTACCCAACCCAAACACTTACCACTTAGTTCTAGAAGAATGAAGAGCACTTTGCTTGGCACCAGAGGCAGCTATGGTCTGAGTTACAGCTGTGCTGCACGAACATCCTCAAATACAATACTATCTCTCTCTCCCTCCACATATTTCTCTTGGTTTGGTCTACAGATGGCCAGGGAAACTATGTTGGCATATCACAAGCTAATTGTGCTTCAATACATCCCCTTCTAGAAAGATGCTGGACTGCCAACATAACCACCACGAGCAGGTCCTAGCTGTACTGGAAATAAGCTTTTGTCAAAACTAGGCTGCCTCTGGCCAAGGAAACCGTTTGCATCTTTCTAGCCAGAGTCTGCCACCAAGTGTTGCAAACACAGGTGCTCAGGCCATGCAGATGGGCTGGTGTTGGCCACCTGCCCATCTCCAAGACTCCATTAGTGCAAACCCAGGAAATTAAGTAGCTGTTTTCCAGCGCAAGACTGTCAAGATGCACTCCAACGAATGCTACACACCTCTGGGAAAGAAGGAGTAATTGTGTAGCAGCTCACATAGTCACTCCTTGGGTATCAAAGACCACATAACGTGCAGCGAGGGGTGCCATCCCTTGCCTCACCACAACTACCGTCTTGGAATCCTTGGTTCCCAAGTCACCCTCTAATGACTGGACAGCACCTACTAACCAGATGTATGCTGCAATGCACACTACAGGCTGGAGGCTTTCAGAGTGGAAGAATTTAAGATGCAGATCTAAACTTTAAAAAACAAACAGGAAAAGAATACAGTTCAGCATCTACATGGGGGATGGGGCAGGTTGGTGTTGTCTCAGCTCAGTGCACTTTCCCAGGTGCTTGGAGAAGAGTCCAAGCTCAAGTTGGTATTTATATTGGCATACATAAAATTGCTGGCAACAGTGCCTAGAAAGGAGCACTGGTATTCACGCAAACAAAGCATGAAAGGATGCAAAGCAGAGCTTAGTACAGTTTACTGTAGCCTCAAAGTTACAGTACTAGGAAGAAGCCAGTCAGCCTATTTTCCAAACCCATAAAATGCTCTAATATATGCTGCTTTCTCCGGTGCTCCACGAACACCCTCTCACCAGAGGAGAACTGCATTATTACTACTGAACAGGGAAAGGGGAAAATAATCTTCAAAGGAGCAAAACCGCGCAGTTCTTCACCACCTCCCCCCGAAGGAGCACATAAACACAGCAGGTCAAGCCAATCCCAAGCAAATCCAGGAGACCCCTGCAAAGCTATGTGATTAGGGTCAGATTCATGTCTGCCTTCATAGCCTTGCTGCCTGGTTTCCTCAACCCTTACCTCTGTCACCCCAGATTTAGTAGCTGTAACAAATTTATCTGGAGACAGGTGCTTGCCTTATGTCATCAAAGCTGGTAAGGTGGTCACAGTCACTTTTTCCATCCCAACAACACAGACAAAACTAATTCTCAATGAGCCCTGCAGAATTTCACTCATTTTTAAAGCAAGGGTCTTGCCTCAGGATTCATATTTTCACAAGGTTATTCTTGCCAACACCAGATCTAGCTCTTACTCTGGCAAAAGTCTGCTGGTAGTTGGGTAAATGAAAAAAAGAAAAAGCAAAGACCACTCTAAATCCTCCTCTCAGTCAGTTAAGAAGTGTAGCACCAGCTTGGGTGAGGAGTATTTAAAAAAAGCATTCAAAAAGATCAGCCCAGGCAGAGTGAAAAGGTATGGTAAGGTAGCCCATCCTTCTCAGCAAAAGATGGAGGAAAAAGCCATACTCAAAAATATTGGGAAGAACTAAATATACTTTTTTGAGGTGGGGGGATTAAGAGGAAGAGTGGGAAGTACTGAAGTAACATTCAAAGGTTGGGGGAGAGTAAAGTACCCTGTAGGTTATAAAAAACACAATAATGTAGGAGTCAAAGGACAAGATATTGCTTTGCCTTTTCCCCCCCCATTGGATTTACATTCTGCTTACTGAAAGAATAATTCTGAAGGAAACTTGTCATCAGGATAACCTGCTCAAGCCCTCCACACCTCAAACTTAAAAGAGATCTGCACACCTTTTCCCACCCCAACAGAAAATAAAAACAAAAAAAACACCCCCTCCCCCAAAAAAAACACCAGAAAGGAGAGCTCAAAAAAAAAAAAAATCCAAAACCAACCAAAACCCAACCCCAAACATGATTGGACAATCCTTGGAAGAAGCATTACATTTTGCTGGAAAGAGGTCAAGAAAAAAAAAATTAAGATGAAGGGGTGGAGTAGAAAAAAAACCCCAAAACAAAAAACCAACCAACCAACCAAAAAAAAAAAATCAAGAGGCCTCTCTTTCCTTATTTGGCGACAAGCAAGTGCAAGAAAGTGTCCGCTGGGGTTTTGTTCAGTTGTCGGTCTTTTGCACATCTGCATTCTGGCTGAGACAAGGGGCTTTGAGGTTTTTCTGCAGCACATGAGCATCTGCAGGCTCTATCCTCTTGTAGTAGTTCTTCTTCGTCTCAATGATCTCAAAGCCAAACTTTCTGTAGAAGTCAATTGCAGATTCGTTGCTGATCTGGACATGCCTGGGACACAAAAGGGGATAGAGAGACAGGGGTCAGTACTCTGCCTCCGTACTCAGCATGGTCAAAGACAAGAAAAGCAGCTATCTAGATAGAGACAGGAACAGCGGTGTAAATCCAGGACTGGATCTATTCATCTTCCCAATTTAGTTCTGGGCTAACACTCAGCTTCTGGATGGCCCCTGGCAGTCAATAGTAGTAAATGTTTCCCCTCAGTAAAACTCTTTAAAGGAATACAAAATAGCAGAGAAACTCTGAAGCATTACTACCTCAGTAATTTCAATTTCTCTTAATAAAGCAATATGGCAGATATTTTATGGAAATGTGTAACAGAGTTTCACTGTAAAGCCAACACTAACTTCCTGTAATACCACTTTGCAGATGACCAGAAGAGTTGTCTCAGCGATAATCCCAACACACTGTAACATATAACTGGCAATGGTGTTTGATATGATTTTAACAACTGGCTCTAATTACTCCTCTCTCCCCACAAAAAGCTGTAGTACTAAAAAGTCCCATGGATTTACAAAGTCCTTTTCCCTAGTACTTACTTTCCCTAGAGTTTTACAGATTTTGCTAGTGTGTTTCAAGGTCTCTGAAACAACCAGCCATCAGTTCTTTATCCTAAGTGACTAGGACACTTATTTGCACAATTTTTGTTAAAAAAAAAAAACCAAAACAAAAAATAAGAAAGAAAGAAGAGAAAGAAAAATGTTTGGCTCAACAAAAGGCATTCAGTAAACACTCCCAAAATTCAGTGGACAAAACACAAGTTCATGAATCACTTTGTCATGACAACACACTGCATAACCATAGAACCAAAGTAACTGTGGAAGCAACAGCAGAACAAAACAAAAGATCTTAATGTTAAGCCCAGTAAGCATCAAAGAGCTAAAAGGGAACTTTATTATAATGACAAATTTAGGCACTGGTACCAAATTTGGTGCTTAACTGCATAGTATGTTCAGATAGAAGATGCACAAGTAATAGACATACTAATTAAATCAATGGGCTACTAGAAGAACTTTAGCCCAATTTTGGGGCCTGTTTATTGTCATGCCAGAATCCTTAGTCTGGGAAGTGTAAAGAAGGATTACGAAGGATTTGGGGGTTTTGTTTGCATTAGAACTAGCAAACAGTTCCTTCACTGTGCACACAGTAATGTGCAAAAGTAAAATGGAAAGCCCCTGTCCCATTAGCAGGCGTCTGAGAGAGAGTTCATTACCACTTCCCCTGAGGCAGGAAAGCAGGAATACAAGCCAAAAGCAGTTTTACTCAGACACCTCTTTAAAACACGTTCCTCTTACAGAGATGGCACAAAGCAACAACAGTAGAGGATGTGGAAGAGTTCGCACCTCCATGGCAGAAACGGACTAAGTTTGAGGAGAAAGTCACTCCATTTATAATGACATCAGTGTATGAAACACTCCTCATGAAGCATCTTCAACAGTTCTGGCAAGTATTCAGGGTGTAATTCTGTGGCACTGGGAGTCCATCCAAGCTGTACCTGCTGTGGGCCTATCCCTAGCAGGGCATCATGCTTGCACTGGTGGGATGGCCAAGGCAGCGATGGACAGGAAGATGGCTCAGAGAAGCGATCTGGCCAGAAACTGCGTCACTTGGTAACTCACTTGGTAACCCCACAGACGCCAATGTGCAGGAAAAAGTAGAAGTGTGAAACCAGCAGCAAAGCATCGTTTTGGCATTTATGGATTTCAGATTCCTTTTCCAGCAGGACTACTGGGGTGACTGTCCTCTACCCCGTGCTTGTTCTTTTGCCTGCATCATGCCAAGTGCTTACGCAGACATGCAGTTGATTTAAAAAAAACCCCCAACAAAATAAAGCACAAGAAAACCACCCCCAAAACCACACTAAAACGCAAAAACAACACCCAGAAACAAAACTGAAAACAGCTTCCCCAGCTGGGTCAGGGCACTGATCTAGTTTATTGTGTTGCTGCAGAAATAGCTGACCTGGCAGTGTGCAATAATGGGAATAGCAGTTGGGCCTTATTAGTGAATGTAAACTTTGAGTGTTTGCAAACATCTCTGATATTATAACCCACAGTGTGCTGTCATAAAAGACAGAAAGCAAATGCATCAAAACTTGCAGTATTTTCCATTCTGAAGACGACCTTGCATGATAAAAATAAAATCCTTTCTAAAAAGGTTTTTTTTTTGTCTTACAGTGTAATTTTGCTCTAGAACATAATTTTGTAACTAAACTACTTCCAAATTCAGCAAATTTGCAAAACCCTTTCTAAAGCAAGCATGCTTTTGGTTTTCTCAGCATTACTCAACAAGCCCAGAATATGACCCCTGGCTTTCCTGCTAGTACTTACAAGATGTTCCATTACCCCACTAAAATATACACTAAATCCACACTTGGATCTCCATCCCTTTGCTCCCATATCTACCTCTATCATCTCCCAAAAAATGCATGAGTGTAACTCATTTACTTACAGATAGATGTTGTCAAAAGTGCCATCCTTTTCACAGATGTTTAAGACATGATTCAACATTTTAGTTCCTGCCAAAAGATAAAGAGATACTTAAGAAAGCTAGAAGGGCACAATTAAGTCTATACTTAGTGAGGTGCTTCCTTGAGGAGAGGCACATTAACTGTAGGTAGACTAAAATGATAGAGTGTGAAAACTAGGAAAGGCAAATAAAATATGATGTGTCAGTATTTCACTCTCTCTCTGCCTGCTCATAAACCTTAATTTACTGTTTCTTTGAAGAAGAAATAAAAATCAAAACAGCCCAGAAGCATATGTAAGCTCACCTTAAAATACAGCCAAAACATTGTATAAAGCAGTAAGGGCACTGGTAAGCTTTTCTACTAAAGACCTAGTAAAACAATTTAAAATAAAGTTATGTTTTCAATCCAGTTTGTCAAAGCAAACAGGTTACTCTAAGGTCTTGATTAATCTGTCCTATGAGTTTGCAGTGTGGAGCAAAGAACTAAATGCAGCACAGGGAAAAGCAGGTACTACCCCTGAGCAGCAATAATCAGTAGTGATTAAGACAAAATAAATAGAAAACCCCTACACTTAGAAGAGTGAAGGGAGAAGCCAATGAAGGAATGTTGTGTTCTACTTATGTATGACTTGCATACTGGCTACTATCTCTGACAAATTATTTCATATCTCTCTGCAATGATTTTCACATCCATAGAAGAAGAGTGTTTACATCACAGTATGATAATATGATTAAGATTAAAGTAATCTGAAATCCTGAATTAAAAATTTCTACAAAAAGTTCACTTCTGAAAGGCAGGGAAAAATGAGCACATGATAAATCATACTCTTTCACCCAAGCCCCTTCCAAAGACATCAGGAGTCTAAAGTGCACTAACTTGGCTAAAAATCTGAAAGAGCATTTGGAAAGCTGGACAGCAATCTGGTGTCTTTGATGACTCAGATACAAAAGCAGACCTTCCTTACCTATTCCTAGCCTTCGGTAGGGTGCCAGGCATCCAAGTGTCATAATGTACAGCCTCTTCTGGTTCTGGGAGTGATCCACCCTACAGCACACTGCTCCCACTGCAATATCATTGAAATAGGCTGCCAAGGAGGGAAACAAAGGTTTATCAATAAAAACTCTCAAACTACACATACAGCTCTTTCATTTACACCCTATATCTTCCTTCCTCCCTCCCTCCCCTCTTGCTAATTCTCCTATCCAGATAAAATTACATTGTGGATTCACACTTGGAATGAAGTTACCAATGCTGCTTTGACACAATAGTTTTTAATTACTGTTCACACGAACCAGCAATGACATCAGGAGGTAAGCTGGCAATGCACAACTGTTTTCTTCTGGAACAGAAAACATGCCTACTTCCAGTGGGATGTAATCTATTTAGAACACAGACCCTCTGTGGCTTTTTTGAGGTTCCCAAACAGTTATTTTTCATGATGTAAAACAACTAAATATAAGGAGCTGCTATTCAAAACCATTATGGACAGCGATGATGATCACTTTTGCCACCACAGCCCACAATTACTGGCAAGAACATTTGTACCTAATTTGGCAAGTTCGCCAACCTCCAGTACATCCTTGTAGAACTTGTCATTGTAGCTGACAGGAAAAATGACCTGGTTTAGCCTCTTCAGCTGCTTAATGTTGTGTGGCGTCACATCTCCCAGCTCGATCCGGCTACTGGAACAAATCAAAACATGCTTAACATCTGACATACGGCAACATTTTTATGGACACCAAAAATTAATTATTTTGTTTATGCTTAGAGAACTGTCCCACCTAATAGCCAGTTCAATACATATTTGAACTGCCACGTCCAACTCAAACGATCAAGTCTTACGCTGGTGGCTGATTTAAGTCCCAAACCTAGTTTTTTCAGTCAGTTCTATACAGTTAGAAGTTTCTCAGGCCACACTGAACAATAATGTACCATAGCATTTGTGTGGTTTTACTGGGTGGGAGACAGGAGAACAGGAATCTCCACAGACGTATTAGCTTTAATATTATTCCATTCATTTCCCTTTTTATCATCAAGATCACAAGGAAAAAAAATGAAAAACCCCAAAGAAAATATGGGAGGAACAGGAAGCTACAACAGAGATCACGGAAATTAAGTCCTTATCCATGCTTCAAAGACAGCCTCAATTTTACCACCTATCAATATAAAGCTTATGCTTAGACAAAGAAATTACTACACATTTTTCTCCAAAAACCAGCAGTACTGTGTGCAACCAATATATTAAGCCCGTTAATATGCAAGTGTGCCCTTCACAAGGTGGTATCTGCATCTACTACAATCATCATTGAAATATTTCTTCCTGCTGAGAGCAGAATCACAACCTTAAAATACACTGAATTATACTGAGAAAAAGCAGACCAAATTCCTCTCTTTCCTAAGACTATCTTCCCAAAAGAAACACTATATGCACAGAAGCAAATTTAAAAAAAAAAAAAAAAATTAAAAAAGAAAGGGATTAGTTGCCCTTGGGCGAGTGCAAGCAGTTTTAACATGGACTACAAGAATGAAAAATAAAAAACCCAAGATAATCAAAATCTTTTCCCAAATGGTCACCAGAATATGTAGGCAGGTACAAAGCCAGTGCACATGGAATTAGGAAAACACACAATTATAGGTTCTTATCAGCCCTGTTTTACTGAACACCTATGGGCAACCAGATTGTTTTCTGCCCAAACAGCAGTAAAGACAATGTTTGCCGTTTCGAAAAAAAGTCAAATTCTGTTTTCAAAGAAGCAGCTTTCTAAAATCCTTGTACATCAGGCTTGAAGTTCATTCTAGTAATATGCAGCAGCTGCTTTCCACCTCCAATGTCTCTTGCGCCTCAGCAGCTTGTTTTTACAGATAGGTTAATGCCTAGGGCACAACAGCACAGGTTAATTTAAATAATACAGTGACATAAAGAAGATACAATAACCAACAACTTTTTTTTTTCAAGAACTGTACCAAGCAATGCAGAGTATAATCTGTCTCTGCTTTATTAACTGATCTTGATCATACATAAAAAGCCCTCTTAAATGATACCCTCCAGATACCAGTTTTAGTTGTCACTACCAATGATAAACTGTCTAGGCATTGTACTGAAGCCTGCAAAACTATCAGAAGAAGCTACAGGAATGGAGCCTTTAACTTTAAATTCAAGAACCATAAACCTTCACCTACTTTCCCCTTTTCTTTTACAGCAAAGAATTAAGTCTTCAGTTTTGCAGAGATACCAAGGCTTACCACTGCCCACTCTCCAGTATACCCCAGATCAGACAATGTCCCCAGTGAGCCCTACAGAACCTAAAGAATTTTTAAGTTGGGCCTACCTTTTAGAGGACCACTGAGCATCAAGGGACTATTGATGATTTTGTAATTCTCCATTAGATTAATATGTTCCAGTTACTACTTCGAATTAGTGGATGGCATTTACATATCACCGTTGCTCACTCCAAAGTCAAACCTCTTCATCACACATTTGCCAAAGAGATTAAAAAGCTCTCTGATGTCAAACATCTCATGTCAGTATGAGTTCTTGCACATTATTCCAGGCAGCTCTTCACCTATCTTCCCCCACAACACTGCACACATCCATCTTTTTTCTCCCTCATTGCAAGGTCAGTTGCTAAGACACAAATCCCTGTAGTTTGCCCCTGAGCTCTGCCCAGTGGTACAGCAGAGAGACATCTCACTATATGGACAGTGTGTATTCCAACAGTGATTTCAAGAATGATAGAAGAAGCAAAAGACTCCATATTCTTTCATCTCATCCATGTCAAGATACCCAGGCATACTAAAGGCAAACCCAAGGGGATATATTTCTAAGGTTTCTAGCTATAAAGCACTATATTCTGCTGAAATAATCTGCAGTATCTCTTTTCTGTGAGTCCTACCACAACCAGCCCTTTGTCTCACAGCCTCTTCAATCTTCTAGATCACTTTTGCTCTCAAGATTCCTTTCTTCATGTATGGCCATTTGTGCAAGTCCCTTTGAGAACTACATTCCAACACGACCTAAGTCCTGAGCTAATAAGGATGATGTTCTCGCACTCCAGAAGTACGCCCAGTGTAAAGAAGCATGCAATCAAAGTTACTAGATGGTGGAGAAACTGTAGTCCTTGTTTTGGCACAACTGCTCTCAGCCTAGCATGGCAGGGCTTCCTCAGGCTCACAGAAGGCAAGTTCTGATCCCAGCCAGCAGTGCTGCTACCTTTTCCTCACAAAAGGCAGGAATAAAACTGGCATGTGGGTTCCTGGGTATATCTGTGTCCGTGAAGGAGTTTTGCTGGAGTAGGGCACCTCAGTAGTCTTGTACTAGGAAGGAAGAGAAGATGGAAGAGCCCCTTTTGCTGCAGTCTGCATGAGAGTAGAAACCAAATGGAGCAGGTCTCAACTGCCCAGTTAGGTCAAATGAGCCACAGTGCAGGAGACAGTAAGGGAAGAGACAAACCTCACATTCATACTCAGTCACTGAAAGCCTAGATGTCTATTCCAAATAACACTATATTAACCTTGGTGATACAAAAAAAGTATCAGTAGGTCCAAGCTTCAGTAGATCAGCAATGCTAGCATGATGATCTCACAGAAAAGTTGTTATGCAGCATGTCTCTTTCTGAGCAAAAATCTCTGACAGACCATTATCAGGTAGTGTTTTCTAATATTATTTTTAAATTAATTAGTTATTAATCAAACAAATCAGGCATTAGAAGACAATCACTATGAAATATTTATGATGAAAGTCCAACAGGACAAAAATATATTACCACAGGCAGTCAGGACAACATGGCTAAGAAAGGGAACATGGCCAGAAGATGGACCTTCACCAAGAAGGTTTCAAACAGAGAATAAATAAACAAATGCAGAAGCAGAGTCTAAGGCTGGTAGTTGCTGAGCCAAGACATCACCTCTGAGGCTGGCATCAGGCCAGAGAAATGAGCTCTATTAGTAGATGGCTGAAAGGCATTTGCTGACACATTTCCTCAAGCCCCTGGACTTCCCCCCTCCATCTCTCACCACTTGCCACATTCACTGCCGCCTCCTGCCATCTCCTGCTGCCTGTCTCCTGTGCTCTGTCACTACCTGGTTTGTCCTTGCAAGAATTGCACCAGGGACAGTATTTTACCCTGGAGAATATTATGAAAGAGGTTTGAGAAACACTGCAGGAAGCATAAATCAATACACTAAATATATCTGTTTAAATAGTGTGTACTCAAACCATAAATTACTTTAATGTATAGCACTAGCTGATTAAATCAGCACCACATCTATTATTCATAAAACCATTTAATACGTAAATTAACTAAGAACATGGAAAGGAAGACCCACATAATGAGAATTCATCATTTTGCCTGAGAAGTGTGGCAAAAGTGCCACTGGTTTTACTCACTACTTGAGTAAAATCATGGGAAAGCTGGCACTGCTACTGAAAGCAGCACTCTTGCTGTCCCCAGGCCACTCATTTCCATCCTCTTGCTGGCACAAATGTTTGTGCAACAATGTGGTGAACCAACACCAATTAAAACTAATCTAGACAAAAAAAGAAAAGTTTAGCTTTAACCCACATCAGTCCCCTGACTGGGTTCACCACATAACTCCTCTGCCAGCATAAAGAAGAGAAGAAAGGTTGCCATAGGCAGAACTAATTGGTTCTTGGGCAGAAGTGCCAGTTCACCCCAGTTTCAACTGGAAGTACTATGCAAGAGGAGCACAGGGATGTAGACTATCCAGTACATCTGTGAACACAGTCTAGAGATACTGTGCTACGCCTTATCACTCACAGAACAACACACACTTTGATCCTAAGAACTTAAAAAAACTACTCCAAATAGCCAAGACACAGCACCTGTAACAAAGGACTCAAAATTATCACTCCCTTCTTTTCACTGGAGTAAAGTGAGCAGCTTTGTGGGGTCTTTTTTTTTTTTTTGTTAGTTTTTTTTCTTTTTAACAGCTGTTTACAACTAGACCTGCTTCTTCAAGTTGCGTCTCAGCCAAATCAGTAACTTAAATAAGTTTTCTATGTCAACTAAGGTCTGACTAGGCCAGTCCTGTGCATGTCAACTCAGTACAGGGTGTATCAGAAATACTTATCTTCTGCTGTTGCAAAGAAAAAAATTAAATTATGTGCTCAAATTAACACATGAGAGAACATAAAGATGTGCAAAGAACTTGAAGTTCCCAGAAGGGACATGCCCTTAACAGATTATTTGACTCTATGATCCACTAATACTCCTAAGAAGATCCACACTTACTATTGGCACCCTACAGCTCAAATGGCACTCCACAGAGGATGCAATAGTCAGCTGTACTCCATCTTAGATGTCAAAGTTTCTGGGACAAGTCAGTCACCGCGCCCCAACCAATTGTTTTTAGCATAGAAGAATGAGGGACTCTTGGCTTACCAGGTCAGGCCTCTTACTACTACAGTGTCCTACAAATCCATACACTTTCCTCAATGGAATACCAGCCTTCTGAAGCCACTTAAACACCTTCCATTGTAAGGCTGTTCCCAAGCTACCATTATTCTCATTTAGTTATTCCAGTGTATTCAAATCTACCTCTATGCTGTCTGGAGATGATGGGTACCATTGCACAGGCCTTTTCAGAGAGTTACCATGATCTCTTCATACCTTTCTTCTAACTAAAGCCAAGCTCCTGGCCTCTTCCTGTAAGTTTGGCTCTTAATTCCTACTACTATTGTCATACTAGCTCTTCCTTACATTCCTTCTGATTAAAGTTGATTTCCTTAAACATGGCTAACCGAAACGGCTTACAGCAGCCCTACTGTCTTATACAATGGCACTAAGTTTTTCCTGTCACTACTGGAAGCATTTTCCTGACGTATCCTAGGACTACATTTGCATTTTTCACAACTGCTACATTTCATGACTTGGTTACCAGGGGAAAAAACACTTGGAGATTTCACCAGCAAAGGGAACCAGTTCCTGGGGCATAGGTTGCTATCTGTTAAAAGTGCACAGCAACCCTGCCCAGCGATGTAAGAGCGGAAGTGAAGAGTGATCCACCAAATCCAAACAGAAGTGTGACTTTAGTGAGGTGACATGCACCAGTTCCTGAAACTGGATGCGTGCCCAGAACATTGGCATTAACACTCCTGCTCTTGCATGCCAGTGTCCTAAGATCCTCCAGGCACTGGCTAGAAAAAGCCTCACACATTTTGTAGGAACAAATGCCATCTAGTTAGTCCTGCTGCAGCTGCATTGCTCTGCCTGCAGCTTACAGGCTGTGGTTTGAACAGTCCACTTTTCCTACAATGTCTTACATTGATACTGTTGGAAGTAACACAGGCTACACGAGACAGTGTTATTTATGCTAAGACTACCTTTCACTGCTCAACATATACTGAAGGAGAACTGCTATACAGAATGGCAGCTCAAGAGGCAGCCAATTTCCAGTTACAGTTCAAGAGGAAACGCAGATTCACTCGCTGGGAATACCAAGTGCTGAACACTAGTTTAGAACCAACACCAGGGAGAAAAAGGGCGAATTTTGAGTTTCTTAATGCTGTAAGAATCTCAGTCTCATTCAACTTTAAATAGTGCAAGTCCCTCCCCAGAGGGATGTGCCTGACTGAAACAGATCTCCGTGTAACTGATAGCTGGGCTCAGGCTTATTGAAGGCATCTGGCAGGCTAAATTTAGCAGAGCTGTATCTGAAACTTGCAAAACTTACTAAGGAGTAAGTCAGGAGAGGCAGCATGGAGAAATGGGCCCTAACAAATTAAGAGGACTTCAGAGAAGGTTTGTCACCTGCTAAGCGGCCAGCTAGCTTTATTGCTTCTATTTTGGCTTCCAAGTCAAAGCAGGAGTCTAGACAGGATAATCCACTCATAAAATAAAACCAAACCAGAACTATGAAGGCTATAGACCTGAAAGGTGTGACTCTGCTTAGATTCTACTCCAAGGCCAAAAGAGCCTCCCTAGTATATTGGGGTCTGGGGTTGCTGACGTTTTTTTGATTGGTTTATTTTTGTTTGGTTTGTTTTTTTTTTTTATAGATGAGCTGTCTTGCTAGGGACACAAGTTAGTCTAGTTCTTGTGGGCAGACAAGTATGTTTTCAATTATCTCAAAGATCTGTGGGCTGCATATCTACTCTGCTTCACTTGTCAGAAAATCAGAAGGCTAAGTACAAACTTAGCATGCAAAAAGTCTTACCAATTTGCTCTGAGACCCTTGATCTTCTTTAGTCCTGCTTACTACTGAAAACATGAACTGCATGACACCTCATACCCTGCTGGAGGTTACTCCCAGTTCTGGCCTGCAGAAGGGCACAGTGATGTACAGAAGAAAATGAAGCAATTTTAGAATCAGAATTAACAGAAGACTTCATTCAAGACTTGCAAGTCTATTGGATCTCACTGTGAACAGGTTTCAATGTCATGCATCACAATTTCCCAAGACAAACATCAGACCATAGTTGTCTTTCCTTTTATCATTAAAAAAAGGAAAAAAACCACACAGCACATTACAGTCAAGTTTCTTTGTTATACCTGGATATCATATAATTCACTCTGCTTCAACCTAGAAAAGCTGACCACATACAAAAGACTGGCCAGTCTTCACACACAAGAAGTTATGCTATAATAGCCTCACAGTTTTTCCAGCTCAAACACGTCCTAGATCTTAAATCTTCGAGTGAAAAATAAACTTTCTTAAGAAAATTATAAGCTATCCCATTCTGCAGATGGATACAAAGAGCAGGAATCACTATGCCCAGCTGACAGAATTTTCAAACTCTAAAATATCAGAAATAAATGTAGCTGGTCTAGAACAGAACAGCAGACACACATACATCACTTAGCTGTCCATAGCACTCTGCTGCTCCAGAGCACCTCACAAGGTTAAGGCCTAAATATTTCATCAGCCTATCCCAGGTACATCAGTATCAGGTGAAAGAGGAAACAACTTGTCTGCAATAATACAGCAGATAAAGAGCTGCCAGAAACCCCAACACTTCATTGCTGACCTAACCACTTTTCCTTATTAGTCAAGTAAGCTCACAAGAACATTGATTTTGATCCATGATTGCTAAACAGAAGTAATTCACTATTTTGAAATAGCTTCCCTCCAAATTAGTTTTGTGCCTCCACTAACTATATGAGACACCTTATAGATTACTGCCCCTTTCCACACCCTCAATGTCCCCAGATCTAACATTTATAACCCTTACTTGCCTCCCAGAAGATCATGACCCTCTGCTAATTAGTGTTCATGAAGCACCTGATGATCATCAGGTAAGAACAGAGGCTTACCTTCAAATTCAAAATAGAAGCAATGCTTACCAAGTACCTTATTTACATAAATATAGCTTGAGGGCACTTCTTGTACGTACACAGGTAACAAACTACAGAACTGACATATCAGAAGAAAATAATTTTTCTGCTTTACACCAACTATTTCTATAGGTAACTGAAACACATTTCTTTACAAATGCCTTTGTCCATTAGAATAGTGGAAAAAAAAGAAAAAGGCAGTTCATTATGGGTTTCCTACCTATACTTTGGATTTCAGTCCTAGAGTTGGGTTTTGTAAAGTGTTCAAATCACACATTATATTAATAACATACTATGAAAAATTAATTGAATGTGCTATCAGTTTTATCTGCCTACCTTAAAAACACTTCTAAGGCAACAAGCACTTCCCCCCACCCGTCCTTTTCCTAATTTTCACTAAGAATGAATTGTTCTCAAATGAAAATCTGTGCCAAAAATCTAAAACCAAATAAATCTCCTTTAACTACAATTTTCAATTTGATTTTTAATTTGTGATCTTTACTGACAATTCCAAGCACCATGTGGAGAAAACTTTCACAAGCCTTCAACTGTTGCCTGTGTCTCATTCCATACTCTCAGGGGAACATAAATACAGTGCTCAGATGGTGGAGATCAGATTTTTTTTCAGAGTTAGAGATTCTAGTCTGCTACGGGCCAAAAATCACATGGAGCCTGGAAAAGAACAGGGAGACGGAGAAGGAAGGCCAAGTGAGCTCAGGAAGTACTTCACGCATGAAGTTCTTACTCTGAAGCACAGTACTTTCAATTAATTAAAGAAATACTCTGCCCTCAGGAAAATTCAAATATCTTAATCTTAGTCATCTAGTGACAGTGTTGTGGAAATGGTTTTGGCTCTATTTTCAACAAAGCCTAAAGTATAATTTCCTTCTCATAATGAATTAATTTGACACAAATACACAGTTACCCCATTTCAGTGCTGTGCTTCTCCACTCTCAGGTCTTCAAGTCCAAGAGTCTCCAAGTAACCAGGTATTCTTCTATGCACAGGCTCTCTCTTCCCCCTGGCTTCCCCACCTCAAACTCCCTCCGGACATACTTGTGCTGCTTTACAACTAACTCCCACATGGGTCACTTCTTCCCTTTCCCTTTTTCAGCCAGAAGCAGAAAGTAATCCTGACATTGATGCCTCACTTAGAGCAGGAGGGATGCAAGAAAGTACTGCACTTCTGTCTTATCAATTCCCAAACAAATATAAAGATCCAACTTCTTACATTCTTTCCTCTTCTGGATAAAAATATCTAGCACCTTCTCAGATTATTGGTCTGAACACTTCTAATGCTTGCCAAATGGGCAGGCTCTTCAAGTTCTGAATGATTTCCACTTGGATTAAAGTACTTTTCTGGCTTAACCATCACCCATTATTCCCCATTTTAAAAGAGATTTAGTGTGGCAAAGGAGGATGCATCATTTCTTATCCTCAGGAGATGGCAGCAGAGTCTGTGGCATTTGGTGATTAACTAAAGTTACTACATTTTTCATAGAAATGTCCCAAACTACCAAACCACATCTACATGCAGAAAGAACTGAATGGTCAAACAGTACTCAAAGCACAAGACTGGGTTCTAAAGTGCTTCAATAAAATGGCTACAACCCCTCTGCTACCTTCCTACCCTCCCAATCCTTCCTACTTCATGGAATGTCTTAATCTGGTTATGGAATTAAACTCAAAGTGGTCAGAGTTATAAAACACATTAAAGTATATATAATAAACTGCACTGAGTTTTTGTAAACTCATTTAGAAGCTGTTAAGCCATTTGTAAGTTTGCATCTAGGCAAAGTCTAAATTTACCATCCACGAAAATAAATGCAGACTATAGCTCACACTTGGACATTTCTAGGTTCAGAAAAAGCCTAAAAATAAAGTGATTTCAAGCTCGATTACCTTTTTTGTCCTGCCTCCAGTGCATATGACCATTCAGCAGTTTTCTCATAAACTTGGAACTTCCTCCCATATATGTTAAGCTTAGCACTGCACCGAGCAAACGGAAACAATTCAGCAGCTCTGCACAAACTCTGTCATACTAACTCAGGAGAGAAAAAGCCCTCCCTGTTCTCCTCAGAAACATGCACATCTTCAGGACCTTGAAAGGTTTACTCTGTGAATCTGGGCAAAACAAGCAGAGGTATCAGCGCTTACCCAGAAGACTCCCTACACTTTAAAAACAATACAGTTATTTTTCTGTTCAGTACTCCCCAGCTGTCATGTCTCTCCTGCAAAGGTAGCCAGAGCAGCACAAGCCTGCAAAGCCTTAGGGTTAGGCAGTTCTCTGGGGCAGCACCTATCTGTTGTGTAGGATGTAGCCTGTAGGACTCTTGCACAGCAAGTCAGGACTCTTAGAAACTACAAAACCTGAGACTTAGCTGCAAACACAGAGAAGTTGAGAGGCAATCTCCTAGGAATGTCTTACCCAAAAGTAGTGCACACTTCTTTCTAAGGCTGGTTTAACACACAGCACTCTACTCCCTGTTTCAATCAGTTCTCCATCACATGGCTCAACATGTGCTGCTGCATGACAATCTCCCAGGTGTTTCCCATCAAAACTGGAGAGGAGTTTGGTCAACGTGACAAAATAATACGTGCACAGGCACTGGGCCCTGCTTGTAACATGCACTACATGCTCCATGTGTGTGACAATCCCAGTCACACAGTAGATATATGCAAGCAAAGGAGCACGCAGGTCCTGCATTAGCCTTGTAAAGTGAGGTTTTTAGAGAAGGCCATCAGGGAAAGGCTGGATGTCTTATTCTCACAGGTTTCATCTGAACTGAAACAGCTCAGAAATGCAGCCTTACTTTATGACATCAAACATCACAGACAGAAATCAGCAAATGCTCAAGAATCAATCCAAGACTTTGAGTTTTCTCTCCTTAAAACCAGCAGCGTAACTGTAATGAAAACACAAAACCACTGAGCAACAAGTTAATCAACACCATGAAAGCAGCAAAGTGCAGGGAGTATTATTTACATCTGCTCTACAAAAACAGCCAAATTACTACAGAGAGTAGAACCTGAGTCTCTTCCACTGGTATTTTTCCTCATGCAAACACAGTTCATATTTTTCCTCATGCAAACACAGTTCTACAATATATTTTCAAATTCAAAAACTATCAATAATAACATATAATAAATGAAAAAAGAAATTAATCTCTAGAGAATCGCAAGGTTCACTAACAGAACAGTGAATTACCTCAGTTTTTCAAGTCACATTTAAGAAAAAAAGGGAAACATAACGATACTCTTTAAGTATTAAAATCATCCAGAAGGTGAGGCTAGAATGAACATAAAGACAAGTCTCACAAAAGCAGGTGGAAGCTAATAGCAGTTCCCAGTTCAGAAGCTAGTGTTTTACTCATCAAATAAGAGAAAACCCACAAAATTTTAAGCAGCTGAGAAAACACAAAAATCTTCTGCTATTTCTGAAATCAGAGTTCCTAGGTAGAAGAGGTCACCTAACCTCAAACACCCTGATGACAGAGACACTACAACCTGCTATGCATTGTTAACACACATCTGTGTGCTATTTCAAATTCAGAGAGCTAAGAAAGAAGGCTGAAGCAACGTATGTTGACTACACAATCTTTTAGATCTGTAATTTCATGTCAATGAACTGGATAGTTTCTTTTTTAATTCTTTCTCTGCCAAAGTAGACTCTTCATAATTACAGCTGATAAAACATCAGCTGCTCTAAGCGCTTCCAAAATCACCTCTGCACTTTGTGGTGTGGGTTACAATGCAATGCATACATTCCCTGAAAAAACAGTCAGATGGAGTCAGTTTGTTCAGAAGGACTTGGCCACAATTTTGGATTCAATACTGAAGACAGAACAGATCCCTTCAAGCACATCAGTTTCTGTGTGCTGGGAGCTGAAGCTTTAGATCTATTTTTGGATCCATCTTTTGACAGTACTGGTACTTTAGGGATCTTCACTGATCTTTGTAACTTAAAAAACCATTTGGATTTGTTCCAAAGTACCCCTGTGTAATTTATACATTTCTTTTGAACTATTCTCTAGTCCTTTGAGTCTCATTGTATTTAAATGGGGTTAATTTTCAACTTGAGCTCTGTCAGCATATTTGCCTCCAACTGAATTTTTAGAGAACACCTGGATTCAATATGAGAATCTGCACAAGAGTAAGAATTTATTCTGCACCAGAACTTGCTGTGTGGTGCTAACAGTGTTTTGGCAAGACAAGAATATGCTGTTCTTCAAAGAGATGAAAGAGTACCAGAAGAGCACAAATACCAAATACAGAATGCAAAGCAGTAAGTCCTGAAGTTGAACGAGTAATAAAGCTGCCTGTAAGTAAAAGTAAAGTAACAGAAATGAAGTTTGGTGCTCTGGAAGCAGAAGAGTGGTATGCAGGTTTTTTCTCTACAGCTTTTGAAAAAAAAAAAAAGTTACAAGAAGTAAAAAAGTCCATGAAAAGAGAACTCCTGATCACGCAAGCAAAGCCAGGCTCAGCTCCTCAGGGAGCACCACAGCACGGCAGACAGCTCAGGCCGTGCCCTGCCAGGAGATCCCCATGGCTCCAGCCTGGCACGCCTGGGCTGCTTTCCCACTCACACATCCAGGTCCCAGTAACCCTGTCCCACCACTGACATACAACCAAAGCAAGGCTAAGCTGTAGCAAACAGCAGAACGGTCAACAAAGGATAAAAGGAAACCCAGTTCCGTCGGGAGCGCTGCAGAACAACGATCGCGTCAACTGCCACCTCATCTTGGCTGATCCGTGCTGCTGCTCTTCCCGCAAACTCCACCGTCCTCATTACAAGGTGACTAAGAGTGGGGGTGCCCCGTTTTATGTAGGGTGGTGCAGGTGGATAAAGAGTTGTCCAACATCCCAAAAACACCTACTTTATGTCAGCTGAGAGTCCGTTTATTTGCAATCATCCCTGAACATCTTTCTACAGACACCTGCCAGCCCCTCACGATGTCTCAAGCTGCTTACATGCTGTAAGAACCAGCTAAGAGTCTGTTATCAAGCAGTCTTGTATGACCTCACCCCTATTGCTAATAAGCTAAACCCCTTACCATTTCTTAGCAAAAGCTTAAGTGATTCAGCTTCCATTCACCCTGCCTTAAGCTGCCAAACTGGAATAATAATACCCATCATTGCATAACACCAGTTCCAAGGGGACTGGTTTAATGCTCTTTTGAGAAACAGCTGGGGAAAGCTTCCTTTTTGCCTATGAAGAAACTGAGGCATAGAACTGGAACAATCACGTTTTGTGGAGCACAAGTGATGCTGAAATTAATAAACATTAGGTGATTTAGCCAACATTGAAAAACCTGTCCCAAAGTGACCTCGACAAGGTCAGGCAGGTCATCTGACACCAAAGCACAACTGTGAGTGTAAAGGCCTCCACTCTCCTGTACAAAAACGACACCTCACTGCCCCCACTGAGAAGGAAATCAGTGTTTTCAGCCAACCAGATTTGAAATCTCCAGTTTTCAGGAGACAGAGAGAAGCGAAGCCAGGCCCAAAGCAGCGGGTGTGCTACAGAAACATGACACAGAACACAGCTTGTTTGTCATCCATCCACGCTGTACAGCCTCCACGTAGCAACTAAAGACTTAAAAACCAACAAAAGTGCTAAGAGGATGTTACACACAATAGCACTGCAAAACCACACACATCCGAGGCTGGCAGCTTTTTCGCACAGAGGGAGCGGCGCTGCTTTGCTATCGCCAGACAAGGACCAGACAGAGGCGAGAGCCCGGCCAGCATCCCTCCCGCCCGCTCTGCAGATCGCCAGACCTCGCAGGGCTGGATCCCCCCGGAGCACGAGGAGCCGCCGCGTCCCGCCCGCTCCAGGGTAGGGCTGAGCGCGGACAAACCTCGCTCCGGCGGCGGCACAACCGTGACGGCGCGGGAGCCCCGCGGGCAGCTCCTGCTCAGCCCGAAGGGCTCGAGCGGCAGCACCGCCGGTTTTCTCGCCGTGAGACTCCTCGGCACCCACCCGCCGCGGGCCCTGTCCCAGAAGGCAGGAAGGACGCAGCAACACCCCCCGAGCTCAGAGGCGGCGGCACCGCTCGGCCCTCTCCACCTCCCGCCCGCCGCGCCGCCCGGGCCCGCCCCGCTCCCGAGCAACCCCANGTAGAACTACCAATCAGTGCGCCCCACTGCGCCCGCCGCGCTCCTGCCCGGAAGCGGCCCGGGCTGGACGGGCGAAGCTCCGCCCGGAGTTGGGCACAGCTCGAGCCGGGCTCTTCCGGTGTGCGGCGCGGCGCATGCGCGCGGGGCCCGGCGTCAGCTGATCCAGCGCCTCCTTTGCCGCCGCCGGAGGGAGTCGGGCGGATTCGGGCGCGCCGGGCCGGCCCAGGTGAGACGCTCGGCCCCCTCTTCCCCTGCCTTGCACTTTTCCCTCCGCCTTTCCCGAGCTGCGCCCGGGGGCTGCCATCCTCTGCGGTGAAGGAGGGGGTCGCTCCCGCCGCTCCCCGCCCCGCTCGGACCCTACCCGGGAAGGACGCGGTCTCCCCGTGGAGCCGCTCCCAGAGGGAGCGCAGCCCGCGGCTCTGCGGAATGAGTGTCGCCGGGACCCTGGGCAGCCGACCTTCACGGAGCCGTGTCCCGGCAGGACAGCCCGCTGGAGGCGGCCGTGCGCTTCCCCGCCCCTTTTCTCAGGGAGAAGAGGGCTGGAAAGCGAAGCAGCCCCTGAATGAAAAACCTGCTGAGCGCTCTCGAAGACGCTCAATGAGATGCTCTAGGGTTATGCCAGAATTCCTTACAGAAGAGGAACGGGGTGATAGCGGCTGGGTTCCAGTGCTAGGTCATCCCACCATCTTGGGTGGGTGGATCTGAATGTCTCTGTGCCTTGACCGCAGCCCAGCAGAGAGCGAGCAGCAAGGTTATGGAAGAGGAATGTTGCTGCGGGCTTCTTGCTGCAGCCCATCCGTGGCAGAAGAGTCCCCCTGTTGTTTTGCAGTTGAAAATACTGGTGGTACATCAAATGTGCTTCGTATTCCTATAGCCAATGACAAAATTCTGGTTTAGATGAGGTGTTCCAAACATCACACTTGGCATTCACTTAAAGGCAAAAAAGAAATCTTGTATGACTAGATTCTGAATGATATTGTTCATGTTACAGGTAGCTGTGACATTGGAGTATGTGACACGTATGTGTAAAGGTCCATCCATTCAATGCAGTTGCCCAAAGTGGTTTACTTTCCTAGGAGAAAGTAAAGTCTTTCATCCTAAGATTCTACTATCTTCCCTCAGAGAATTTGCACTCCTGCTGGGCATAAAAGCAGTTTGCTGATAGTTTTATTCATTGTAATGCAATACTTCAGCAAAGTACACTGGCTATTTGATCTAGCATGGTATTTCAAATGCTAATTCCACTTGATGAAGTAGAGAGGGGGTTGAAAAGTAGGAAAACCTGCTGACAGACTGCCAGAAGTGATTTATTAGCAAGAACATGCCAAATACAAACTGGCATTTGCAAGTCGAAGTTTGAGTAACTGAGGCAGATCTTCAGTGTGTTGTAAGTTGTGCTGACTTCTGCATTGGGCGGATCTGCAGCAGCTGAATGTTTGGCTTCTCTGTGTGATACTTTCAAAGGCCTTTTCAACGACCAGCAAAAATAAATATTTAATATTATCTACATTTTAATATTTTCTATGTAAGAATAGGTCAAATGAGATCAGAATCTACAGGTCTTTGCGTTACCTAAAATACTGCAGATTATTTTGCTGTGCCTGTCAGTTTGTTATGTGAAGTCCTCTGGGAAAGTTTCATTCTTTATGTGGGGAAAAAATTAGTCTTAATTTTGTGATCAGGTGGCCAAGCGTGACATTCAGAAATATCAAATCATCATGGACATCAACTCGAGAGAACAGGGAAGGAGAAATTAAGGCAACAGTGGAAAATGGCTGCTGGCATCAGCTGACTGTTCAAAGGGGGGGTTGTAGTCTTGTGTTGCAATAGTAACACAAGATCTCTGTTTCCTGTAAGTGCTGCCTTTGTCGTTTTCCAAATCAAGAATTATTTTCTTCAGATAGTGCTAATAGGGTCAAGCCATGAGTGATTAGTGTTGCTTGCTTAATTTTTACAGAGCATTAGGTTAAATTAGGTTTTATTTTGGTCTAAGTATATATTAACAGTTTTAAGTCTCACTGATCCTGATTTACAAAGTCTGTGGGCCTTAAGAGTCCTTCTGTTGTCTAAATTTTTTTCCCAGCATGACTTCATGCATTTATCTTCCAGACTTGCATGGGTGCTGGTGTTACACATTGTCATCCAAAGCTACTATAGACCAGCAGGTTACCAGATTATTCCTCTGAAGATACTTTTAGAGGCCCTGTACATTCCCCCTTGCATTTTGATGCCATAGTACTGTGTCTTTGGGTTCTCAAGCCCACTTGTGTTTTGATGCCGTAGTGGTGTGTCTCTGGGTTCTCAATCCCTGGAAGTTCCTACTGATGGGTTTCTCTCCTGCTTTTAAACTGCATGTTTGTGAGCTATGGCTGCATTACTAATTACTCTTTTAGAAAGAGTAAAAGGATTACAGGATAACCTAGTTGGTGTCTTTGGTTACTTTGATGTTGACCATAAAATGTTGAATTCAACTGCTGACCAAGTAGTAATCCCTCTTTTTTTTTTTCCTCTTGTCTTTTTATGAAAGCCCTACAAAATACAAACCATGCAACAACCCAATGCTACATTGCCTGAAATACATTCTTTTCTCCATGCTTGTTTCATTGGTTAAAAAATGGGGGATTTCAGACTTGGAAATACTGAGGTATTGTTGAACAATGATATCCACATGATATTTTTTTAGGCTGGATTTGTACCAAGGAAAACAGACCGTGCAGTCAACTGGAATATCATGCTCATTCATTCTTACTCGATGTCTTAAAACATGTGACTTCTTCCGTCTTCCAGCTGAGCAGAGAGAAATGGGATCCTAGTCTAGCAGAAGAAGCAGAATGAATTTAAACTTTTAAGCTTTTTTTTTTCCTGGACAGAATAAGCCAATGATCACCTAAATGTCCAACATGCAAAACAAGCTTAGACTGGATCTTCTGATTGTCATTGTTGTACCTTTTTCTATGATATAAAAAGACTTTTTGCTTGTCTTTGATGTGCTCACTCCATTTTTGCCTTTGAGAGTGGACAGCTAAGCTTATACCAAGTTCTTGGGTTTGGTCATTTCTCATGGCATTAAGTTCTACACTCTTATAAATATTTTTTGTTTGGTTACTTTATTTCATCCAAGCATTTACTTCTCCTGTGTTTGTGAAATTCTCAAGTTCAACACCCCCATATCTTAGAAACATTGACCATTTGCTGGCAGCTTTTTAGACTTCTATACATTATGTGGTTATTCTAACAGACTTTGCCTTCCAAGGCTTCGCTTTACTGAAATGATACACTTACTTTGAAAACCAGAAAGATGTATATGGAGAAATCCTGAAAGTCCTGGTCTAACAGACCTTGTTACTACCACTTAACCAAATGGCAGATAAAGACCAGTTTTAGCTGCTGAATTTATTTTCTCGCTTCATCAGCTTGACTACTCCTCTGAGCTTGTGTAATGGTAAAATTCAGTGTCAGGGTTCACTCTGTTCAGAAACAATTTGTCTGACAGTGGCCCCTCTTCACAGCTCTTTTAATTTTGTCATCGTTTACAACATTTGAACATTACAACATGTTCAAATGTTCAAGTCAAAAGTAATCAGCAAGGACCAAAACTAGCATGAGAAGCTGCCCCGGCTACCCAAGAGTCATTGTGCTGAACAGGTAAATGAACTAAAAAGCCTGCTGAAAATAGACCCATTGCAGATGCAAATGCTTGAGAGAAGTGGTGTTCTAGAGGATCTCTGTAATATGAAAGCCTTATCTTTGTCCTTCCTAAGCAATTGAAGAGTGCTTGTGTTGTAAGGATTCTCATGGCCAAGTTGAAATGCGGGTGCTCTGGTGAGTTTCAGCTGACCCGTCTGACCGTCTCTACCAGACAGCATCACAAGAAAAATGCCAGAGTGTGTGCTGTGAAGATGCTGTGTCTCCCATCTTTAGGCTGCTGTAGGCTGTGCTTGCTTACTGGTTTGTGGTGGTTCATGTAAAAGAGAGGTGGTTTGGATGTCTGTGATGCTGGTCTGTGTTCTGTGCCCTAAGCATGAAGAGCAGTCCTGTTGTGGTTGGGATGGTCAGATGTGAGGAAGTATGGAAAGAATATGGGAAAAGTCATCAACTTTATAGAGAGACAGCTGCGCCTTTATGGGAATAACTTGTTATAGTTGGATAAAAGCTTTCAGGTATGCAATTTTGTGTAAGAGCCTGAAGAATGACTTGACAGTTTTTTAATATCTGAGCAAAGAAAGGGCATCTTCCAAGAACTTCAGTTAATGGGACAAGCATTTGGTCCTTGTCTTTGTTACACTGTATCATTACTTTATTTCCCACTCTGAAAGTAAGACCTTGAAAAGCAGCTCTTCAGAAAAAACCCTAAGATGGTATTTCTGACTAAATGCAGACTACACTGGTAAAGATGTCTGTAAGTAAGCAATTCTATTATATGAATTGCCTGTTGATCCTTGAAAATTTGAGGGTTTTGTTATCATGAGACAAATTTGCATCATATCATATCAGACAATCACCACAATATGTAGTTTAAACAATGTTAAAATTTAATATGTTGGAAGGCCTCTGGCTGTTCTAAAGAAGCTGTAAATACTTCAGGTAATTGAACATAAAATTTCCAAATGTAGCTTAACTTGCTTTAAAACATAAAGATGCAGTTTTCCATTACGGGAAAAGTCAACCTCAACTTAATTTCCTTTTACTGGAATCCAGTGCCAATAGGTGTGCTGTGATTCCAACCAGGTGTTTCATTATACCAAAGGTGCTATAAAAGAGTACTTCTTTCTGCTAGGGATGTTGGATCTTTCTCAAAGATTTTCATGCAGACTCACTCCTGTTTCAGCTCTTTAAACTAGCTGTCAAATACCTTGCATAATAAACTGAAGATTCCATAATATCCTGACTTTAAAGATGATCTGAAACTTAAATGTAATGATGAAATGCTTATTCCAAACTCATACTCAGTATTTTAGCCATTACACTTGGGGACAAGGGGTTAGGCAGTAGTGAGACTTCAAGAGGAGACAAAGTGTTTTAATGAGCCCAAACAACTCAAGTGATTCTGCATGTAAACCTGAGCCTGACTTAAAAATCTAGCAATAGTTCTTTTGTCAAAAATAGTTCTTTTGTCTTTTACACACCTTTTGTCTGTTGAGGTAAGCTCTTCAACTCTTCAGAAGTGACTCTGCTGAACTGTAGTAAAGTTTGCTGTTATAGTTGCTTACAGCTATGTATTTATCTCATTTTAATGTTTGTCATCTTAAAGGTTAAAGCAACAAAAAGTATTTCATGTAACAGTGCCAAATACACCTGAAAATCGAGTGACTTTTACTTAATAAAAGCTAGGGTGGATTTTAGTTTGGCAGTAATGTTAGTGAGATTAATGAAAACTGTTCATCTAGAGAAAATGACTGAGCACTGCACTGAGCAGATGGCTGCAGAACTTTTCAGCCCTAGCAGCTAGAGGACAGGATCAGGATAAGAAAAGAAGGTCTCTGTAGAACACAGAAATGAATTTTATATTAGTGTTCTGTATTGTGGTTTGGATTTCAGTTACATTTGATCTTTCTTTTGTGTGAAAGTCTATCAAGCCAAAGAAAGGGCAAAATATGTAGCAGGCTGAAAGCCATGTCAAATTTTTCACAGTAGTAAAATTGTGAAGCAGTGTAGCAGGTAAGAACTAAGGAGAGGTGCATCAATTTCCACCCCTGGAGCTCCTGAGGGGAAGCCTCAGCTGAGAGGAAAAAAATAGAAAACCCTATTATGGAAAACTGTAGCATTTGAGTCAGTTGATGAACAATTTTTTCACACGGACAGTGTGGTTTTCTCTAGTAACAGGAGTATTTTGATGGGTTTAACTAGGATCTTTATCAATTCTAGATATAGCACAATAGCTACGTTTAATGTTTGAAGGCCGCTTATCTACTGAGCTGATTGAATCTTCAGTGGGTCAAAGCACTTATGCAATGAACACTTTGCCAGCCTTTCTATCTAGTTTTATTTCTGCTCCTAACTTTTTGGTCATGTTCAAACAGCATCGTTCTAGTACTGTTCTGGGTTAACTGAAGGAAGTTCCCAAGATGCTGAATAAAAGCTCGGGTGCTTGAGTAACAACTTGTGGTACATCTTGCATGAACAGACTTCACATCCTTGCTTTAGGAATATATACTTTATGTTGTATATATGTATCAATATAAACATACTGTTACATCTTTAGCTTGTATGCAAGGCATGATGTTTGTTTGAAGTATCAGACTTGTATGTATTGGCATCCCTGCAGGTAAGTCCCCATCTGTTTTTAGGAAGAGGACAGTAGAAGCTTGTGATAGACTTAATGAATTCAGTGTCTCATGGTCTTACATTGTAGCCATAATGTGCTGCAATGACAGTGGCAGCATAATTCTATTTCCTTGAATTTATACTGGATTTTACCTGGATTTATATGTACATGTGCTGAGCAAAGCAAGCCTCATATGAGAGGAAGGGGCTTATAGGAACCCAAGGAACAAGTTCTGTGAAAGATAAATTGGCTTGTAGGGTTGCAGATGGGTCCACAGTACGTAGCTGAGCATCGCTTAAGCAGGTTCCGGGTTTATCCAGAGTAGAGGTGGCCTCAAAGTGCCCTGTGGCAACTGAAATTGTGTGAATAACTAAATGGAAGAATGTCCGTATTGTTGAGTTTAAGAAATAATCTTTCTAGCTCAGAGCCTGTGGCAGGAAGGTTGGTGCCGTTCGCTTCACAACGTCTGTGTCGTGAGAAGACTGAGCCACATGCTTGTGTAGAGCACAGGATGTGACTCCTGCCTGGTTTCATTAGAGTGCAAATGACACAGTTGGAAGGTGTCTGATATAGCAGAGGGCTATGCTGCCATACAGAGGGACCCTGATAGACTGGAAAAATAGGCTGACAGGAATTCCATGAAGTTCAGCAAAGGGAAGTGCCAAGTCCTGCACCTGAGGCAGAATAACCACATACCCCGCTACAGGCTGAGGACTGACTGAGTGCTGAAAAGAACTGGGGGTCCCCAAGCTGAGCATCAGCTGGCAATGTGCCCTTGTGACAAAGGCAGCCAGCACTATCCTGGGCTGTGTTTGGAAGAATCCCCGCCAACAGGTTCAGGGAAGTGGTTTTTCACCGTGGTTAAGCTTGATGGAAACCACATCTGGAGTGCTGTGTCTGGTTCTGGGTTCTCCGGTAGGAGAAAGATGTGGCTTAATGATGTGCATCCAGAAAAGGGCCACAAAGACTTTTAAGCATTTGGAGATAGGGAAAGAGGATGAGAGAGCTGGGATTATGCAGCCTCAGGAAAAGAAGGCTCTGAGAATCTTGTTGTAAAGTATATAAACACCTGATGGGAGGGAGCAAAGAGGATGGAGCCGGACTTTTCTCAGTGGTACCTGCTGAAATAACACGACACAATTGGCACAAACTGAAATACAGAGAACTCCCTTTGAACATTAGAAAACACTTCTTACTGCAAGGGTGTCTGAACACTGGAACAGGTTGCCCAGAGACTTGTGGTGTCTTCATCCTTGGAGGTAATCAAAACGTATCTGGATGTGGTCCTGAGCAGCCTACATCAGCTTGCTTGGAGCAGGGCATTGGAAGTAGATGATTGCCACAGGTGCCTTCCAACCTTAGCAATTCGGTTGTTTAGTGACTGAGAGATCTGGAGTAATTTTCCCTGCCGTGTTATAGTAAAATTATAACTCTATATACTGTGAAGGAGCAGGTTTCCTGAAAATACTATTGGGCTTCCTTTCCCAGTGACCTATGTTAGAGTTCTGGGCGTGTTGCTTTTTCTAAGACAATGTCCCAAATTCTAGATATGAAAATGCTGCCAAACTTCTGCATTTGTCTAGTAATTCAGGCACTGTATTTTTTTTAATACTTCCTCTTAAAGATATCATCTGTTAGAAGGGGAAGTATAAACTGTCCTAGTCACAGGAAATCTGTGGCAGTGATTATCCTATTATTTATGAGGCCCTTGCAACAGATCTTCATGCAACTGGGCACTGGGATTTATGCACTGTGCCAGAGTCTGCTCAGGTGAACACAGTAAATGTCGTCAGTCTTGAATCTGGAACATCACTCCAATGTGACACTAAGCTGATTGTCCAGTGTGGGTGGTGATCTTTACTATCCTGTAATGTCTAGGTTTTTATTAAGAAGAGGAGGAGGTATGATTTTCTTTGGAAAACTTTCTTTGGCTACATTTTACTACTCATTCTTATTAAGCTTTCCCAGATATCAAATGTAAGGGCTTATATTCTGACTCCATTTTTCTACCCTTGCAAATCAAAACATATTAGTCTGTTTCAGCTATTCTAAAATCTATGACCTTAGTCAAAGTTATTCCAGCAGAATGAATCCTAGCACTGGTGACTTATTAATGTAACTCTGCTGCTTCCAAATGGCTGATACTGTGCTGTTCACTACAGTTTTGGTTAGTGTCTAAGCTTTTGTGCCAATTTGAAGTGCTGGTAATCCTAGAACTTGTGAAGATAGACTTGAGAAGTTGTGAAGACTGCAGGCAACTCTTCAGCTTCATGCAGGTTCTTAGGGAGGGATCACGTAGCTGCTCGTGTTCTGTACAGCGTACAGAGCAGTGCCTGTCGAACTCTGAAAACAGATGCCAGCAGCTGTCCCTCAGGGTGGCACAGCACTCTGCTTTGCTGAGGTGCTGGATGTTGTGCAATTGCATTACTGCTTCTGCTGGCCAGGGGAAGGGCTTCTGAGCCTAAGGAAGCCCCACAAGACTCTGGGAGGTAATCAATACTGTTCTACGTACTCAAGCAATTAGTATTGCAGTGTCTGCAGTGCCTCCCTGTGCAGTCTGTTGTTAAACAGTTGTTCTCTTAAGCTCTTCCAGAGCAGAGCACACATTAACATGGCTGTAGTACACTGGAGGGCTGGCAGGTGAACAGATTCCAGCAGAAAACATGCATCTCTTTCAAGGATTTTTGAGTAGTTGTACCCACCGCTCGGTCCATTGGAATTACCAGCTTTGTAGGATGCCCTTAAAGCAAACGCTGAAGCCTTTTAATTTCTTCTGCTCGGTCCTGTGCAGGAGGGAGGGCACAGATGGGAGTTCAGCTGGGCTTGAGGTGGCTGGAATTGCTATTGCGGCATTCCTCGGTGCTGGTGGGAGAGAGAGGGAGAGACTGATGACTCATCAAGTCAGGTGGTTATGCCTCTGCTGTGTGTCAGAAATTTCGTTCCCCTCTGCAGCAGGCTTTCTCATCCTTCTGTGTAGGGGCACTAGAAGGACAATTATTTCGCAAGTGGTGATGCTTAACTGCTGAATTCTAGCTTTTTAATTGGGCCTGGGGATTTTTGTTACTCCCTGCTTCTGCAAAATAAGGTAAGGATCTGTGTTTATGTGAGAAAATTGTCATGGATTTTCTTCCTTGCTGCAAGAAGGCTCCTTCTAAAAATCTTACCTGAGTCTGAATTTTGAAAAGATCTTTGTGTTAAGGCAGTTCATCGTGTAAATACTGGATCTCATAAAATGTTTGATGCAAAACCCAGGAACTGTGATAGAAAATGGGTTTCTCCAACATCCAGAGCAGGGCAGTTACATTTTTGGGGCTACTATGTAACCAGATTACTGTGCTGGGGAGAAACCAAGCTAGAAAGCTCAGGTTATGGGCTCTTTCTTGTTTAATTAGGACTTTAAAATTAGTGTAATGAATCACCTTTTAGTCAGAGAAGGTTCTGCTGCAAGTAATATTTTGATTTCTGGCACTATTAATCAGAATATGACTATTAGAGCTTAAGAGCACATTTGAAATCAATTTGTGAACTGTTTTAGGTAAGGAAGATATAAACTGTAAAGGATACAAGATGCATCTTTGCTCATAAGGGAATTAAAATTAAGCTAATATCCTATGTAGGTGAGCTAGTGGACTTTTGTAGGAGGGAATTGCGTATAGCGCCTAATACCCTGTGTTGGCAAGAGGCCTTTCAAAGGCCTTGGGGGCTCTGTAGGTTTCTAAAATGGTCAGCTGCCATGGCTTCTGGGGTACATACATGCTTTAGGGAATTTCATTTTCTGTAAGGACTGGCAATGAAAACATCTAACAGGGTAGGAAGGTAAGGGAGCATTTTGGCCCTCAAGAACTTTGCCATATAAATTGAAAATCTGTAGTGCTAGAACACAAGCACAAGAAAATGATGCAGAGATAAATAGCAGCTTTTTTTTTTTTTCCTAATTTGTATTCAGTGTTAAAATATGTGTAGCCCCTTAAAAAAGAGGTCAGCCTGGCTGGGTGGGCACTGGCTTTGTGTAGACTGTAGTTTGGAGGTATAGCGGAGGTGAAACAAAGGTGAGGAAGAATTCATGTCTTCTACACTTGAAATAGTTAATAGGTATGTGTTTAAAAGCTGTAGGTGCAGATGCTAGAGATCATGGTAAAGACAGGGTTTATTATTGTGTTGCTGGGTGGTCTTGTGGAGGAATCCCCTGCTCTCTTACTGGGCTTGGCCAGTAATTTGGAAAAGTGGCTGTAGGAAGAGAGGGAGCAGAGCAGCCACAGGAACAAGAGAGGCAGGTGCTGGCTGTCAGGATGTTGCCATTGAACTGTAGAATGGCTGTTCTGAGGTTCCTACTTGCCTCCCTAAAAGATAAACAGTCACTTCAAGCAGGTTTTGATTATGAAGAAAAGTTAATTTAAATTAAAACTGGCCCAGTGTTCCTGCTTTTCCTTGCCTTTGTAATTTGACTCTTTCATATAGGATGTTGTTTAATTGCCAGGCTGTGTCACTAATTCAGTTATGAGAATGTGGTTTAACTCTCTACTGTGCTTTTATAGAAGATTTTGGTAGTAGGACACTGGACATTGTTCTGTACATACATGTTGAAGTAAATGTTTAATTTGGATTTATAAGAACAGCTGCTTCTTTCGGTATGAACACCAATTGTGCTTGAGTTTTGCAATGTTTTAGTTGTTAAAAGCAAAAACGATGAGATAGTTGTGTTAGTCAGATCAGAACCAGCTCATACCAGCTGCTCAGGAACTGCAGATTGCTTTGCGAGGACCTCCCCTCTGCCATTTGTCAGAGGAGGCATTTGGGAAAAAAACAGTGAAATTAAAATTGTCTTCTGGGTCTAAACAACAGGCAGTGTGAAAGATAACCTATGGCTGTGGAGGTAGAGGGATCGAATCTGGCTTAGCCTTTGGTCTCAAGACCAGTTAGCAGGTCTGCTCCAGGCTGCTGGTGACTGAGCCATGATCAACTGTTGTGGTGGCTGCTGTGGAATAAATCAGTGGCAGCCATGATAGACAGTACACTCCAGAGAGACATGGAGCCTGGAAGGAGCTATTCCTTCAAGGTGAATAGGGGTTTGGAATCATGGGAGATCTTTTTCTTGCAGAGCAGTGCCACCAGTTTAAAACTTACAGATCAGTAAAGAGGCTGAGGGGCAGAGGACTTGTATTGTATTAAAAAGCTGGAAAACAGTTGTAGGATTTCAAGAATAGCAGATATCAGCTACTGCCCCTGAAGAATAGGCAAAAACGTGTCCTTCAATTGTGCTGGAAAGGGTGGCAATGTTGTTGTTGCCTTGCTTATTGTACACGGGGCAGGTTTTTAAGCCTGAGTATGCCTTTGTATATGCTGCCTTGTGGAAGATGCTGAATTAGATTAGGCTTCTTTCAAAGACTGGGTATGAGTGTCAGCAGATGCCTCCCAGTTCATGTCACCAAACCAGGGGCCTTGCTGTTGATTAGCACAGAAGGGTTCTGTGCTGGGGCTGCCATAGTGCACCCTTCACCAGTGCTGTGTCCTAAGTGTGTCAGTACAGGAGAAATGGGAAGAGAGTGGCCTTACAGTTCTCTAGCACCCATCGGTTTCCAAGGTAACACAGCACGATAAGGGCTCACAAAGCAAAACCACTAAATCCTCTGATCTGTGCCGGAAGCAGGACAGCCCAGCTGTCGGCCACAGGACAAACATGGATGGAGGAAGTCTGTTCATAAAACAGCTTTTCTAGTGCCAGTTGTTTAGATTCACTGAACAGTTACTGGCAAGAGATGACAGCCTGTTGTTTAACTGTTGCAAGTTGGGGGTTTTGGCCATTATTCTGCACAATTCTTCTGCAATGCTCCATGGGTTTCAGTGAGAGCAAAGACTGTGTAATGTGTAGCTGTGAGATGCACAGAAAGCGCTCATGTGTTTATGTGCTGGTGCTTCTGGAAATGTATATTTCTTCTTCTAATTAATGTGATATTCAGCAGCTTAAGATAGCAAAAATTGAATTTGCTCAATTAATATTTGTAGTATTGCATTTTAGAGACTGGTGGCAGTAAAGCAGATCCAGAACATTCTCTTGCTCACTCAGAATCATGGAAAACTCCATATTTTGAAGGAGGGCAATGAGATGTGGAATACAAATGAGATTTTCTGTTGTTTAAATATCCTGTTACCAAGCTTAAAAACAGTGCAACAATATTAGGGCATTGTTGCACTGCATCTTTTTCATTCAGTAGCATTCTGTGGAGCATATTATGGAGTGATGTTCTACCCATGTGTTTCTGCAATAAGGAGTCTCAGATCTTTTGCCTGTTGAAATCAGTTACTTTTTAACTTTTTACAGCTTTAGAATCCGTGTGGTTAAAGTGCTTTAGGCTATGAGTTCATAATAGTTTTTAACTGGAAACAAGAAGAGAGCAGAGGGGAGGAAGAGGAGGAACTTACTACATGTATATGTTCTTCAGGACTGACTCTTACTTTTTTCCTTTTGTACAGTTGAACAGGCAAAATGGACTTCTCCAAACTCCCCAAAATCCGTGATGAGGACAGAGAGGCTTTTGTTGGCTACGTTTATGGAGTCTCGGGACCTGGTAGGTATTATTTTGTGAAGGAAGTCATAAATTTTGTTTTATCTAGGATCTCGTTTATCTTCTTCACTGGAAGCAGAGAAGTATAAAAGAGCTCTGGGTGGTGCTTTTTACCTTTTTGGCGGGGGGGACTTTAAGAAGGGTCACTGACTTACAGTTTGATAAACTATTAAAAAAGCTGCTAACAAGATGTTACTATTAATTAATCTTTTAAAAAAATGTGATGAGCAGAAGCAGGCAGTTGAATAATAACGACAATAATAAAACAAAAGGTAAGCTTTCTGTATGAGGTAAAGGCCCTTGGTTGGAAATCTGCAGGCCCAGTGTACTAAGTTTCTCCAAATGAGTGTGAAATATATAGTCCATTCTCAATGGAAGTTTGCCCCTGAGATTTCTGAAATACTCAGTCCCTGTCAGTGTCAAGATGTTCTGTGTTACTGCACCATGGGCTGAGGGAGCTCAGCAAAGAGCCACAAGAGTCAGGGAAGGTGGCAGAATGTGGTGGTAGTGCAGCTGGGAGAGGGAGGGCTCTTCCTTCATCCTTATCAGCTGAAATAGCTTAGGCTCTGATAGGAACAGCTTTTGAGTACATGCAGACTCTACCAGCTTTTCTGATCCCTCCTGCATTCTCTTCAAGAGCTGAAGGAAAGGATGGGAATATGAGAACAGAAGATTAGCAACTATTTTTGTTAATGCAACGTATTTGATGAATAAGAAATTCCCTTGGCTTGTGTCTACCTAAATAGACACAGGTTTTTTAACTGAAAATTCCTTAACTGCAGAAGTGGTACTTCGAAACAATTTTAAACTGACACAGCTTTCTTTCCCAAGAAGTGGAAGATGTATTTTTGTGTAAATATGTGAATCCTGTGTGCATTACTGAGATCGTAATATACCAGACATAATGAATTTTGTTCTAAAGCAGCCAGGACACCATGTATGACCTGCTGAAATCTAACTCAAAGCAGCAGGAAGTTTCAGGCCCAAAACATGCTGTACAACAGTCTTCATCTGTTGAAAGTTAATTTAAGTGCCCTAAGATAGACATCACTTTTCTGCAAAATGTAGCAAAAAATAGTGTTTTCTTAAAAGCTTTCTAGAAATTACTTTACATGCAAGTGTACGTACTGCCTTAGGCAGGTGCCTTGCCTTCATCTATCCATGTTTATGTCAGCATCCAGGTGCTACCAAGGTAAACAGAAGTTTGAGTGAATTGAAAGTGCTGGCCCCCAACCACAGGTTTATGTAACTACCAGGCATCGGGCAAGTTTTGCCATTTTCTTGTGTGTTTTAATTTAGTCAGATGGGAATGTGGCCCAGCTCACTGCAAGGGAGAAGTGCCTATATAACTTGTTTGTCAAAGTTCACAGCATCTCACACCCTCAACATTTGCAATCTGTCAAGATAGATAAGAGGAATTATGGCATGAATTGTCATGTGAACTACTACATTCTCATAGTGTTCTCTTATTCTGCATAGAGGACAGAGTGAAAACTGTAGGAAAACTTATTCTTTTGACTTTGAAAATAGAAATACCAGGAGTTGTGGTGTTCTTTTGTGAAATCAAGAGTGTGTGTCTGATATGGGTGAATACCAGGGTTATGCTGTGCAGTTCTTACTAACTTGTGATGAGCAAGTTTCCTGAGCCGCGGGAAAAATACTCACCTCTGTGCCCGTCTTTTGCAGTGGTCACGGCCTGCAACATGGCAGGTGCTGCCATGTACGAGCTGGTACGAGTAGGACACAGTGAGCTGGTGGGGGAGATTATCCGGCTGGAAGGTGATCTGGCAACTGTCCAGGTGTATGAAGAAACATGTATCCTTTTCACTGATCCCTCCGGGCCTGCCAGACCACACAGTCCAGAGTACAGCGGTGATTAGGGTGAAGACAATGGAAATAAGCCCTGATACTTTGGGATCCAGCAGCACATCTGTTCTGCATGTGTTTTGCAGATTTTGATGGTTTTGAGGTGAATCTTACCTTGTACGGCTGCGTAGCAAGGAGACTTTTAACAGGAAACCAAATGTGTACCTTAGAATTCAAATGCATTTTAGTGCCTCTTTGTTAAAGCAGTTGACAAATGTCAACCATAAATGGCAAAACTAAGCAATGTTTGTTGCATGTTTTTCTTTGCTTTTGATAGCTGTGCTTGTATAATGCTTAAATAAGAAATGTAAAGTGGGCAGGATGCCTTCTTCTGGGCAGAGTGTTTGGCCAGGCATAATAGATTACACTTTTCCTTCTGCAGTGGCTTACAGCATCTTGGTCCAGCTATGATGCAGCATGTATTCTAAAATCTGGGCAACTTAAAATATATTTTGTATTACATATATATGAGAGAATGTCAGAAAAGAAGTCATAAAATTAGAAGCCAGGCCTCTTTCCCCCTCCCAAGGGGGCTGTGTGTATCTGTAGAGCCTAGGAAAAAGGCTGTCCTGGCTCCCAAACCTTGGTTCTGAGGAGCTTGCTGGTAAACTGCTGACTAGGTCCTGTCTCTCCTAATAATTTATCATTTTAGATGGCATCATGGTTACAGTCTCTATTAGCTTTCCATCAGTACATGGAACAAGTTTGAGTGTAGTTTACTTTTCATTTCCTGTTGAGAGGAAACTCGATCATAGGCCTCTCTGAAATCAACTTGTATTTAATCTCTTGAGTTTTGTATAAGTTTTGGAGGTTTCTTTTGTAGTCTAGCAGGCCCTTCTGCCAAGGTCCTTTGCAGAGAAAGGTCCATTGTGCATCTTTGGAGCTTAGGTAGTGCACAGACCTGACAACTTGATACAAGAGGGCAGGGCAGTAGTGCTGGTCTTGGACAAACTCCTTTTAAAATTAGGCTGCTGTTGAAAAAAGTTGTGCAAGGCTCAAGATCAAAACAATTGTTCTCTCTAAACAAATTCTGAAGTAAAAAAATTCCATGTTTCATAACATTATCTGACTTTAACAGCCTAATCTGTTTTCTAGGTTTGAGGATGTAAGTAATGTGTGATATTTTGTCATCCCACTGCCTGGCACTCCGGTGAACTCATCCATATTAGTTGCCATTAGTTGCTAACAATAGTTGACTTGAGCAAATGATCGTAAAGAAGAATATTTGTCACTACTTTGCCTTTCTGAAGGATGGTGAACTTTGCTGCTTGAGCAAATCCAGAGTTTAGGATAAAGCGTACATGTTTCTCAAATGGTGATGTGTAACATAGTAATAGTATTACCATAAAGTCAGAAATGGGGTTTGAGAGTATGATGTTGTGAACCTGATGACTTCTGCCCCGTTTCTTTTCCTTGTTCTGGATGAACTTTTCCTCAGCAAATCTTTAGCTGGTGTCTCTGTAGGAGATCCTGTGCTCCGTACCGGGAAGCCCCTGTCAGTGGAACTGGGGCCTGGCATTATGGGAGCTATTTTTGATGGTATCCAGAGACCGCTCTCAGACATCAGCGCTCTGACTAAAAGTATCTATATCCCTAGAGGTGTCAATGTGTCAGCTTTGAGCCGAGATGTCAAATGGGACTTCACACCTTCCAAAAGCCTGCGGGTAGGTTCTGACAAGCCTGTCTTCCTCTCTTGCTCCTCTACCCCCAGAGCTTAGGCCTGGAGCAGTGTGCTAAGGCTGTGGCTGCTGGGACCTGTGGTTAATGCTACATTTACTGAGGTTTGCAAAGAAAGGAGTGCTAGGAGGTGGTAGTGATGTATGAGACTGGATAGGGATCACCAAAACTTACTTGATGTGACTTACTGTGTGTTGCTGCTGCAAATGAGAAATTTACAGGGTTTTAATATATTTGCTGAACCATAAAGAAATGTATGGAATTGCAGTAAGCATTGGCCGGAACAGGTGTTACCTGAGCAAAAAGAATGACTGCAGCATGCATTTTGGACATGGTGAAGATAGCCTTAGAGCTGGAAAATGTCATGGCTTTAGCCCTTTGCAGCATCTCTTTTCCAATCCTCCAGGTTAGCATATGCTATCCTTTCTCTTCTTAGCACATTAGGTTGAGAGGTGAAAAAAAACCGAGGAAAATTCCTTGTGTCTGTCAGTAATTGCTCCTGTCTGAGCCTTGAAAGGTACTTGAGCACAGGTAGTGTTGCTAGCAATGCTGTTGGAGTAATAAGTTATGTAAATGAGCTACTGTGCTGTAACAAGGCATTTATGAAAGGGGTAATCACAGTGCTAGACTTAATAGCTGTTTTATTTTTTAATGAAATGAAATGTCTTTTTACCGTTTTTCAAGGTTCTTTTTTAAAACTTATGACTAATAGACCTGTTCTGATTTTAGGTTGGCAGCCACATCACTGGTGGAGATATTTATGGTGTGGTGAATGAAAATTCCCTGATCAAACACAAAATCATGCTGCCCCCACGAAATAGGGGTACAGTTACATACATTGCTCCTCCAGGAAACTATGACACTTCAGTAAGTCTCCCAAACAGCAGTTGCTGGTATATTCCATGTCTCTTTCATAAAGTTGTTGTACCCTTCCTGTTCTGCGTGAGGCCAGCTAAAGTGTTTCATGCAACAAGGTGTCTGAGTTAATGATCAGTTCTGCTACCCTGCCTGCAGGGATTGCGTTACTATCTTGTGCAGCTACTTTCTATGTATATGGCTTCCCAATGGCACTTCACTATGCCATGTTTGCTGACCTCTGTGGGGATCTACAGTATCTTATGAATATGTAACATTCAGTTGCTCTTCAAAAGCACTTTTTTAATGTATGCTGTATCTTGCACTGTTTCCCCCCAGTGGCATTGTAAATATGGGAAAGAGCCTTCCCTCGGGAGGTGATGATTGCATGTTGAGGTTCTGAGAGCTCTGTGGTGTTATCAAAGGCCTGTGCAGAGTAGTTAAAATGAGAATTTGTGTGCTGTTCCAACATGCAGCTGTTTGCTTACTTCACATGTCTGGTGCTGTTTGTTAGGATGTTGTGTTAGAGCTGGAGTTTGAAGGTGTGAAGGAGAAGTTCACTATGGTGCAGGTCTGGCCTGTCCGTCAAGTCCGTCCTGTTACCGAGAAGTTACCAGCCAATCATCCTTTATTAACTGGCCAACGAGTCCTGGATGCCCTCTTCCCGTAAGTACTTCCTTTTATTTTCTACTGTGTAAGACATCTCTCTCTTAGGGGGAAGCAGAGGCAGGAGGCCTTAGAGCCTTAGGTTTTTTTAAGGGTAAGATTTCACCATGTGTCACAGCATAATCTCAAAAAATATTTAGCTGAATTTCTCATATTTCTTTATTTGGCAGGTGAGCCCACTGGTCAGAAAAGGAAGTTTAGCAACACTGTTCTAGTGCATTAATTGAGAAAAGACTGGACATGCATAAACTTCACATAACCATGTCACAACTGCAGAAAGGCTAGAACTTTCAAGTTTGCTATCTTCATTTGAATGCACGAGTAGGGTATCTTTCCATGATCTTGCGGATGTGTAGTTTCCAGTGATTTCGAGGTTGCCACTTAGAAAAACTGTTGCACAAAGCTGTAACACAAACTGCTCGTTTAAGCAGCTAACTTCTAAGATACTGAATTCAGTTATTTTGGTCCTAAAATATTGTGCTGCTTATTCTGTAACGCACAGCTGGGTACAGTTGTCCTTTTCTTAGCATTTGCATTCCATCGCTGCTTCCAGCTGTGAAAACTGCTGTGTTTCAAGCTCAAAAGTCATGCTGTTGTACCAGCATAAGTCATATACTTCAGGGACAGGAGAAGAAAAGGATGATTTAATCCCTCAATTTTTTGATTTTGTGAAATACCTCTGTGCTTCTTACCCAGAACACTGAATGTGACTTCTCTCATTCTGCTTTTGATGAGGGAGTTCTAGTGGAGAATATATTCTAAGATGGGAAAAAGCTGTTTTTTAGTTCCTTGCAAATCAGAGTCCTTTTTCTTTACTCAGGTGTGTACAAGGGGGTACAACAGCGATTCCTGGGGCATTTGGTTGTGGAAAGACTGTGATCTCACAGTCTCTTTCAAAGTACTCCAACAGTGATGTCATCATTTATGTAGGCTGTGGAGAACGAGGAAATGAAATGTCTGAAGTACTGAGAGATTTCCCCGAGGTTAGTATGGAGATTTCATGGAGAGTAAACCTTCCTGGGAAGACTTGCTATTGTACTGGTACTGTAACTGAGTAAAATATCATGTTGGTAGTGACTTCAAAAGATCATCTTGCCTGCCTTGAAGCTCTGGCAAAAATCCCTTTTGGCTTGTTCAAGAATTATTTCAGTGGCCCCTCAATAAACATCTGGACAAGTTTTTGAATGTACCTTCTACGTTGTTTAAAATAAAGCCAGAATGAATGCCAGAGAGCAATTTAGCACACTTGTAAGCATCTTACCTGTCACTGGTCATGTCTCTAACTTGACCATGCGTAGAAAATACAGCATCCATTTACAAGTTGCAGGGTGGTGATACAGTTACCAGGTATTAGTTTGACATGTTAAGCTTTGTAATGCCTTCAGAATGAAGTATGTTAATAAAAAAATAACAACCAAGCAACAGATTTGTACCTGTTACTATGTTTAAGTGAAGATGTTGTGCTGGGGTCAGATAGTATTAACTGTCAGGTGGAAACTTCAGTCAGAAGTAAGCAGTAAAAAGCTTGGGTGTGTTGATCAGTGACAAGGTGGGAAAGTCAAGCTGAGGTGGCCTTGAAGAAGATAAATCCCAGGGTATTCATAAGTAGAATTCTACACAAATGTCAGGGTGTGCATTCTCTTGTTCAGGTGCTTGTGAGGCTTCACTGAGGTTATAAATGTGGTTTTATGTCCAATTGTCAAATACTAACTTGGCTTGTTGTAGATGGGGGAAAAAAAGCTCTCAGATTCCTAATGGACTTATGACAGGAGGCTAAGAATTTTTAGCTCTTTCAGCCTGGAAATCTGAGAGAGGATAATGTGCTTCCTTGTGCAGTGGATTTGTTGTTACTTATTTGCATGGGATCAACAGGGATTTGGCAGTTGCAGAAGATAAGGTGAGGTTGAAGCATGTACATTAAAGAGTTAAGCTGTGTGCCATCTGAAAGACAAACCAACCTATCCTAAAATATTGAATCTCATCTCTGCTCTTGGTAGAATAGCTGTGAGTGGAGTATCCTGATACAAGGCAAGTAAAACAGTAAAAAAAAAAACAAGCAACAAAAAAAATCAATGAACTTGCTACTGTTACAGTTTGGGGTTTTTTTCTTTTCTTGCATTTTAGTTAACAATGGAAGTTGATGGCAAGGTAGAAAGCATCATGAAGAGAACAGCTCTGGTAGCAAATACTTCCAACATGCCTGTGGCTGCCAGAGAAGCCTCCATCTATACTGGTAAGATTTACAAAAGTATAGAGAAAATTGTGCGTATAAAGCCATCATGCTCTAATGTTTTCAGTTCCTGAGATGGCTGTACCAAGAAGCCTGTTTAGTTTCAGAAGTAAACCCTTTCAGACCTTGCCTGCACCAAGTCTTAGTATCTTAATTGAATCTGACTTGCTTGCATATAGTTGCCATTTCTGAATATTGAGAAAATTTTGTTTATAAGGTGAACTTACTGTGCCAGGACTTGTGTAGGTTTTCTGCATGTTGTTTTTGACTAGCTTTTTGCTGACAGGTACAGACACTTAATGGACAGGAATAGTATTCTCTGAATTGGCAGACTAGGCTTTCCTTTGCAGCCTTTTTAAGGCCTTTTTAAAGTTCTTTTTTATGAACAGTTGTCAGATAATTCGGATAAAACACGACCTTTTCTCATTCTTGTATTCTGGTGGTTTGAAAGGAAAGGAGACATTTTACAGTAAGAAGAGTCTTTGTTCATGGTTTCAGTGAGGGAAAGAGTAGCATCAGTGACACTGCAGTGTCTCTTCAAAGAAATACATGTGAATGTAAGATGAGTCAGAGTGGTTCATAAACAAAAATGAGGAGAGTGAGAAGAAATAAACAGCAACAGCAAAAAAAAAGACAGCAGGGACATCAAGTGGGAAGAAAGAATAACTTCCGTTGTCTGTTTCCATCCAAATATAAACTCAAATAATTTGGTTTCTTTGCATCTTTCTGACAACAGATAAGCATAGAATTCCTTTCTGAACTGCAGCACGTTGTTGTCTTTGTTACAGGAATCACCCTGTCCGAGTATTTCCGGGATATGGGCTACCACGTCAGTATGATGGCAGACTCTACTTCCCGATGGGCTGAGGCCCTCAGGGAAATCTCAGGGCGACTGGCTGAAATGCCAGCTGGTGAGTAGTCTTTTCTCAGTCTAGTCTTATAAACGCAGCCCTTCAACCTGAGCCTTTGACTGAATCTCTGTGTGCTGGTGTTTGCAGACAGTGGTTATCCAGCCTACCTCGGTGCCCGTCTGGCCTCTTTCTATGAGCGAGCTGGGAGAGTGAAGTGTCTGGGAAATCCTGAGAGGGAAGGCAGCGTCAGCATTGTTGGAGCGTGAGTGTTGCATTGCTTTGCCTCTGCACTGACTGCAGTTCTTCCTCTCTGTTTTTGTATGTCACGGCACCTGTTTTTCAGACAAAAAGGTCTTGTTGCTCTGTGCAGCTGCAGAACGTAAAAATATGGGAATGAGTAGGTAGATACTCGGTCTCTGTTCACCCAGAACTGTTGCTAAATTGTGCGTGGGGGCAGAAGGAATGAGTGTGGACAGGTAGCTCTGTGAGGTGTGGAATCACAGGCACTTGCAGCAATCGGATCAAGTGGCTCAGGGAAGAATGTCATTAGAGCTCTCTCTGAAAAGTATGTCAAACCATGCTCAGAGCGGGAAAGAAGGAGCAGTTAGAGCAGCAGTGTGTGCACTTGGGGGCATAATGAATCATGACTCTCATGCTCAAATAGAGTAGAATTCCATGGAGCAGCATATCTCGGGCTGTGATGTGCTATGAAAAGCGTGTTGTCCGCAGGCATTCTCTTAGATGATAATGGTTTGTGTATCATACCCTGGGCAAAGTGGATTCCCTATGTTTTCAGGAGGGCTTCTGGCATCTGCAAGAGCACCCAGAGTTCATTTTTCCCTCTGCTTAGTTCTGCTGTTCACAACATACGTACATAAGGGCTTTCTGCTATTGAGACTGGAAGATGGTTTTTTTTTAATCTCTGGGAAGGCATGTATTGGAGTGTCAAGCACAAATGAAATAGCTACTGTAGATGAATATCAAAAATAATTTCAAATTGGGATATTGTCTCCTGTAAGATCAATGCACTGTGTATTCATGATGTTTTATCAGCACACTTGCTGCATTTGTTCCTGTTGAGACAGGTTTGATGATCCAAGCTGGAGTTACTACCTGGAGCTAACGTGACTGAAATTACACCTTAATACTGTCAATCAGTCACTGATGTAACTATTTCATGGTATGCTTGATATTACCCCTGTGTGGGTATGCATCAAGCACTTTCTGCAGACATATTGCAATCTGTTATTTACTTGAAATCATGTTGACTTTTCTGGTTTCTCGGGTCACTGAGCTGTGCAGTCATATGTTCAGTACTTCAGTTTGAACTGTGAAAGCAACTCCTTTGGTAACCTTTCCATATCTCTTCCTGCTCAGTGTCTCTCCTCCGGGTGGTGACTTCTCTGATCCTGTCACATCTGCTACCCTGGGCATTGTTCAGGTATGTCCCACAACGTTGCAGCTCTTCTCCACTTTTTTAGACTCCTGATGGTTGTGCTTCAGTGTATTTGTGCCAGTGGCTGGTGTGAGAGAGCTTTGATTTGACACAGCCAGCTCTGTAGGGTGTTTTGGAAAATGTTGTAGCAGTGTAAAAGGCGACCTTGTGAGATGGTCTCAAACTGATGTGTTTGAGAGTCCTTTGGAACAGGGAGTGAAGGTAGCAATTCCTTCCAACACTGCCTGTTCAGGGATATCTGTGTGCTTCCTAAGTGCTGCCCACTGAGCTGCACTTCAAATGTATCAGTTCTCAGCTGAGATGGAAAGCAGACTACTCTTAATATAGGTGCATTGAAACCACAAAAGAATCCTCAGAGAAGCTGACTGGGACTGTCTTGCAACTGTTTGCAGTTCTGGGAAAAGTAGTTACATCTATTTGGTCTCCACTTTACTTAGACTCCAGTATTGACATTGCTATGGCTGACTGCTCCCTCAGGAGCAGTCTCAAACTGAATAAGTCTGAACTCAGCTTAAAAGTTGCAACATTTTTTGAGAAGTGTTATCGGAATGTCACTTGTATAGTTAACAAGCTCCGAGGCTTCCATTCATGAAGCCTTTGACATGCTGCATTTGCTCCAACTTGCTCAACTTGCTTTCTGTATTTTTTTTTTAATTGCCTTCAATTATTTCAGTTCACTATTGATTTGGAGAGCTGGTTGACCTTTCTGGCTTCTGACAGGTTTTCTGGGGCCTGGATAAGAAGCTGGCACAGCGCAAGCACTTCCCATCTGTGAACTGGCTGATCAGCTACAGCAAATACACGCGAGCTCTGGACGAGTACTACGACAAGCATTTCACAGAATTTGTCCCTCTCAGGACAAAGGCCAAAGAGATCCTACAGGAGGAAGAGGACCTCGCAGAGATTGTGCAGCTTGTGGGGAAGGTGAGTAACCAGATGTGGTGTCATTGAGCCGTCCTCCATTTCCTTATGGTTAGTGCAGCCTTTTGATCTTGTCTTAGAGCAGACCTGATGGATACTACATTGCCACAAAACGTCACCGGGAGATGTCAGACTCTCCCACCTCAAACTGTGTTCTCTTCCAACTTTCCTACATGTTGTTTGATTTCTAACACCACATACCTCTTTAGATTTGCTAAACCTTGGCTTGATGCCAGTTTTCTCATGTGAATTAGATTGTGGGGCATCTAATGCTGGAGTTAAACTTCACTTGTTTCAGTGTTCTAGTATTGCTGAAATGCCCTTTATTGCAGCTTGAAGTAGTATTCCATTGGAAGCAGTCTTTGTAAGAGAAATGACACATACTGATCTTTATTATTGAAGTCATCTGAAAGGTTACAGTTTATTAGAAACCATGTTGCCAGCTGTAGGACAGAGGTGTTGGCATTTACAAGTTGGCCTGTAGAAACAAAATGAAGTCTGCTTTTTTTAAAACTTGGGATTATCTGTTTTTTCTTTGGAAACCTGTGACATATGGCTCCATTTTGCAGGCATTCTTTAATTTCCTTATTTCACTTCAGTGTTTTGAAGAGAAAGCTAAACTTGGATAGGAAAATTTCCATTGAAAGCTCTCAGAAAGGACCCAGTGAAAACTGTGTTTCAGCTTAGCACTGTAAATATGATAATTGGCAGGTTCCTGGCACGTACTTGACAGTAATTTAATTCCATGATGTTCAGATGAGCTATTATGATTTACAGAGTGGTAGTAGTGTGTAGTAACATGTATTAAGTACAGTTATTTGAAGGAAGTTTGCTCACAGTGCTCTGTCTCTTCATTGATGTTCTAGTCCAACCAAGATGAGACCTTTCATGAGATCTTGCCTAGTAGAGCTCTCTTCTCTTGATATGTCTTTGAAGAAAAGGAAGTGGGGTCATAGGACCTTCTGCAGTTCTCTATTTACAAAACCATGTTCTAAAAGACTGATTTACAGAGCAGGGTAGGACTGGTTCCTTGGTGTGGAAGGGATATTGATAAGCCGTGCTTGTGACTAGGCATTATTTTCATGATAGAATTACTGGAACTGGTGAGCTTTTTCTGAGATGTTATCTTTGACAGTTTCTTTCTGTCTGGGCTTGGCAACAAACCTGTAGAAAGGGGGAATTGTGGAAGTACAGTCGGTGTATTTTTTTTCTTTCTGGTTCTGAATTCTGTAGGTCTCCTCATGAAAGAAGGTCCAAATTTCCTGTCTAGAAAGCAGGTTGGGGTACTTAAAGCTGAATCGGGCCCCTTTACCAAAAGGATGGTGAAGGTGGAGAAGAGTGACCTGTGGTGCTGAGAGCAGCAATGTGCAGCAGGGTTGTGGCTGTCCTGTGGAGTATGACAGGCATTGTCATCAACTCCTTTTCTTTTCTTCAATGCCAGGCAGGAAAAGGACATTGGTAATGGTTCAGGCTACTACCAAATCCTTTAGCTTGCTTCTTGAGCTAGCATGCTGAGATCTAGTCTTTCTTTCATAAGGATCAAGGAAGGTAAAAATGAATTTGTCTTTATGTAGGAAGGTGATGTTTCAGTGTACCTCACAGCAAAGCCATGCGCCTTTTCAGTGTCTGGTGGCTTTTCCCTGATCTTAAAGGGAACTTCCTTCTGCTGTTTGTCATCAGACAGACCTAAAGCAGTTTGGCCCATCTTAATCTGGCAATCAGTTAAACTGGCTGTTCTCTAGCAAGGAGTGAGAAACACCCAGAAGACAGTTCTGCTTGATGGTGTCTTATGAGGGCGGGAAGAAGACAGGTACTGAAAGATAGCTGTTCTTGGTCAGGACATACTGTGTCCTCATGGACTTGAGTACTAAAGTAACTGTTTACCTTACTTTTCTAGGCTTCCTTAGCAGAAACAGATAAAATTACCTTGGAGGTTGCCAAGCTGATAAAAGATGACTTCTTGCAGCAGAATGGTTACACGCCTTATGACAGGTGAGATCTAACTGGCCACTCTGCCCTCTTCGTCCTGTGCAGTCTGGATTGATACAGTTATTTTACGTAGAAGCTGACCAATGCAGAAATTAGTGTTACTGTCCATGAAGAAATGGAAGAACTGTGCTTAGGTAGCCCTTTGAACAGTGCATTCACACAGTCTTACCCAAGACATGCAGAGCCCTCCTGAAAGCAGAATCCTTGGGGTTCCCAGGTCCTCCTCTATTGTTCTGTTAGCCAATGTTTCTGCAGTAGCATGTCTGAGGAGGAGGACAGGACTTCTTCATTTTCTCAGACAACATCCAAAGTCTTCCTGTTTATTCCATCAATACACAGGGGACTGCAAGAATCTGCTTTCAGTTACTATTGCATAATTCTTGAGTAAGTTTGATCCATCAAAAAAATCCTTACTCTCTCTTTCTCCCTAGTGAACTCTGCTTTTCTTCTTTCCATGCTATCCTTGTGTTTTAACAGCCTGACAAGGGGCCTTTTTGTACTTCCTGTCACTCCCCAGCCCAGGTAGATCAGGAAGTCTCGAGTACTTCATCACTAAAAATGTAGACCTCCATCATTTTGTAACAGTGTGTGCCTTTGATCAGGTTACTAGAGCAGGTATGTGTGTATGCTATAGGAAACACAGGAAGTAGCACATAAATAATAATGAGGTACCTTTCATGGCACTCACCTACCCATTAAAAATGGAACTGTGTATGAAGTGCTCTTGTCATAAACTCCCTTTCCTGTGAGCAAAGAAACTTGCAGAGCTGTCATCCCAGGCTGTTAGGAGGAAGCCTGCTCCCTTGATGGACAAAACAGGAAGGAGGAATTGTGTTGGCTGCTCATTGTTTTCCTTTACTTGTTATCATTGGCACAGATTGAAATGTGAGACTTGTAGAGCAGTGGTTCATGTTCTCTCATGTTTTGCCTGAATTTTTGGGTACTGCTTCAGAAATCTCAGTCAACTTCAGGATGATTGTCTTGGCCTACGATTTGCATGTTTAAAAATGTGGGACCTATTGGAGGCAGCCCCTCTCCTTGGGCAGTACGTATTAAAAATCCCTGGAGTAAAGCAGGCTGGCACTCTTTCTGTAAGGGGAGAATCCAGGGGACAATCTTGTTAATTGTACTAAGATGCCTGACAGGTCCTCTTCTATTCCATCAGGTTCTGCCCTTTCTATAAAACAGTGGGAATGCTTTCCAACATGATAGCATTTTATGACATGGCACGCCGTGCTGTAGAAACCACAGCTCAGAGTGACAATAAGATCACGTGGTCCATCATCCGAGAGAACATGAGTGAAATCCTCTACAGACTTACCTCCATGAAGTTCAAGGTATGTTTGTAAGGAAGTGGGTTGTCCTGCTTCCTGTGAGCTTCCAGTGCCTCTGAAAGACTGATTCAGTGGTGTTGACCAAAGGCTTTAGATAAAGGGCTGTGAACAGAGAGTCTTTGCCATCATTTTGAATATAGTTAAGAATTGGTTTGTGAGCACAGGAATGGTCAGTGCAGAAATCTAGTCAGGTGGTACTGACTGCACAGCCTTGGCAACCCCACCTTCAGCAGTCTCTTTTACATATAGTCATGCTAACAGTACAAGCACCTTTTTGCTGTTTGCTCTGGGGGTTTTGTGATGAAATTATGTAAAAATATTGTAAAATGTTCTAAGGAAACTATTATCAGAGAGAAGCAGCCTGAAGCCAGACATGGGACACATCACATATTATTGCAGGCGGATTTCTTTCTTTAACTTCTGTTTAAAATAGCTTGATTAACATTTCTATCATTCTCTTTTTCCTGGATTTAAACTTCAGGCTGCTTATATCTGTCTCTCATATAAAAGAGACTGCTGGAAGTGAGGAGAGGAACGGAGGAGTAACTTTAACATGGGCTTAAGACAAAACAAGTGGATTGGAGCACCTTCTCTGTGTAACTTCAGTAGCCATCATTCTTAGGGTACAGCTTTACTCAAACTCATCCAGAGCATGCTGGTGTAGCAGGTACTGGTAGGACAGCAGTAACCTGTGATACTGACTGATACCCTCTATGAAATGTAATGCTTACTCTGTTAAAACTCATATAAGTCAATATTGCAAATCTTCAGAGAACAAGTACTATTCGATTGAATATTTTTAGAATTAAATGTTCTGCCATGCCAGTGCATTCTGTTCGTGCAGGGTACTGGCTTGCCTCTGCAGTAAGTGGGTTCCTGGTATATATTCTCAAAGCATGAAGAACATAACAAGATACATTTGCGGACATGAGCTTCTTTGAGAGCTGGTTATGTAGAGACAGGGTAATTAAAACACTCCCTACAAACCCTGGCCCACCAGCAGGCACCTGCAGTACAGCAGAGCAGTGGACAGCGTGGCTGAAAAAGGGAATCCAGAGAGTGAATATATGTTAAGTGGCGCTGGAGCTCTAATAGTTATGAAAGGAAAACTATATTCCCCAGGTAACAGTCTGACAGGTCTAAGGATTCAAATGTCCTGCATCCTGTGGTCTGGGTACTTTGGAGAGACAATGTAAGAAGCAGCGTATGCACACATGTAAGGCCTCTGGGTTTCCCAAGAGTTGCACTGACCCAGAGGATCTTAGCACTCAGAGGAGAATGGTGAAGACATTGAACAGATTTCACAGCCTGATAGTTAATGCTTCTTTCAGAGAAAACCTTGCACCCTCAGAGCAAAGCTGATAAGTTACATTTTTTGCCTTTGTCTTTCGTGGAAAGGATTCTGAGAAAATGAAGCTGTACAAAGATATTTTTGAGCTTTTTATGATTACACAATACATTTTCATTTGAACTAAACAACTTCTGAGTAATGGCAGAGTAACTCTTCCACTTCCTGGGGATGCACTGCATTTGGTGTGGGGATAGGAGCTGGTATTAATCACTGCAGCTCTTGAATCAGACAGCATGAACCAAGACCCTCAGTATTATTGATTGCTTTCCAAATCAGTTGCTTTTCAGTGCAGCAACCACTGCTTATGAAAAAACATTCTCTGTCCAGTACCCATTCTGCCTGGGTCACTAATGTGGGAAGAGAATGAGATTTAAACCCTGTGGCTGTTGGTGAGACAGACAGGATGCAAAGACAGAGCTACAGTGCCTGCTCTGCAGTTAGCAAGTGTTAATCCCGAGGTCAAGAGGTTACAGCAGTTGCAAACCAGGGCTGACTCAAGTACCCAAGGCTTTTCCTGATGGATTTGTTTATGTGCTGTATTCTTTCAGGACCCTGTCAAAGATGGTGAAACAAAAATCAAGGCGGACTATGCTCAGCTGTTTGAGGATATGCAGAACGCATTTCGCAGTCTGGAAGACTAGACTCGACCTCTGTGACCACTCCAGTTTGTCCTCTCAGTTCCTCATCTCAGCTCCTCTGCTTCCCTACCTTACAAGAATGATGCAACAGTACTTGAGTTGATAAATAACCCTATGTTTCCCCTGTTCATACTCAGAGAGTGTCTTTACAAGAAACATTCCTCTTAGTTTGTATTTGGCATTGCTTTGTGTGTCTGAAGTGGTGAGTGATGTGTGAATGGGCCTGGCTGAGTGAGGAAATGCTGTTGTACACTTCTAGGGTGGGAAAAATTTCACCTTTCCTCTCCCAGCTCTCCTGGTAACCAGTCTTTCACCTCGGGATGTAACCAGTTGAGCTGCACTGGCAGAGGAGGTGTCAGTCTTCATGCAGTCATGCGGTACATTGCGAGCTGGCAGTGGTAAGGGCATTTACACCTGGCACTTTGCTAAGTGACTATCAGACGTAGAACTCCCTGTTCTCAAACAGAGGTTTTGACCGTATTCTGGTGACATGTTGATACAACCAAAAATTCTTCACTACTCTGTCACTTCTGAGTCTCTCAGCTGAGTCTTTTGGTATTGAAATGTGGTAGTTCTGGTCCTCTCCAAGAAGGGACTAACTAGAAGATGAGCACATACAAGTGACTGGTATAATTTTGTACACTGGAGAAATACAGTTTTATCTTCCTACTTAATACAGATAGGACTGTTGGACTCAGCATCAGCTAAAATCAAAGCCATAGGTGCTCAGCTTCCAGCAGAATTTTACCTTCTTGGCTCCCATTCATCCCATAAAATTTCCTGACACTCAGCTGCTTTACTTTGTGAAGCTTGTGACTGCTGCCATGTACTGCAGGGCATGTTTGGCAGGGTACAGTGATGCCACATGTGCTGACCACAGTGTGGTCCTTCCTTGGTGGTGCTCTGCCAGTGCAGTTGCCCCCAGTGCAATGCCCAGGTTATGCCAAGGAAAGGATAGCACGTGCTTAGCCTTCTTCCTCCACCTGTGCTCACATGGCCTGTTGGGTGGTGGCACAGAAGGTCCCCAGGTCTCCTGTAAGAGGAATGTATGATGCTCATCTGGGGGCGGGGGATGAATGGGGGAAGGTTGACGAGTTCAAAATGTATTTACTCCTGCCTTGTTGATTACGATGCAAGAGAAACCAGTGGCTCTGGTCTTCTGCTCTGTGCTCTGGAAGCACTCTGTCAAGCAGCTGAAACTGCTGTCTCTTGGGCTTTTTTTATTGGCAAAACTAGATTGAGATGAGGAATGAGCAGAGCGCAGCCTTTCTGTCAAACTCCCCGAGCCCAGCACTCATCCCATTGTTCCAGAGTACAAGAGAGAGAGATGCTGGCATCCTCTCCAGTCTCTCCCTCTCGATTGTGTCAGGTGGCATCCTCTGCCCAGCTGGGCTCCAGCTGCCATCTACTGCTTTGTTAGTCCTGAGACAGCATCTGTTGTTGGTGACACCGTGCCTACGTGAGCGTTAATTCTGCACTGAAGTATTTCCACCGGCGCCAGCTTTGAACAGTAGTGATGCAAAGGGATCTTGTGCTACGGACCAAATGCTGCCACTTCCATTATGGTATCAACCCACTGTTTGTCAGGGGAGAGCCCAGCTGAAACTTAAAGGGATTGACTATTTCTGGTTCTCCCAAAAAGAAACTGGTCCTCCAGCTGATATTCTGGTAGTGAATGCTTAAGTTTACAGCTCACTAAACTTTTGGTGTATGCTGCTTATTTTATCAACGAGCATGTGTGAATGAGTAGTCACCATCCAAGCCCTTGCTGGGCTCATCGTTTGTACCCTTCACCACTGTACAATGTAGCATTTCATGCTAGAAACCAGATGTTCTTATCTCTTTAAATAGAGGATGTTATAAACTTTACAGAAGATGTCTAAGATAATGCAGTTCTAATATTTATTGTGCTGTACCTGGCCCTGAAGTGTGACCAGTTAAAAGTTTCATATATATTTTTGTCCTTTTTGTTTTGTGTCTGTTTTCAGTGTTGAGATTCTGATGTTCACTGTGTCCTGCAAGTCTTCCTTCTACAGCTGTGGGAGGAATTACAAGATGGGCAGAACCCCACCACCTACTTTATCTTGTATATTTCATAATGTATGTTGCTGGAAATTGTGTAAAAAAAATTAAATTTAAAAAAATTGTTCAAGTCAATGAAAATAAAATTGATTTAAATTAAGTTTTATCTGTCCTGTTTCCTTATGTCAAACCAAACCTATGCCACAGTGGTGTACACAGCAGCCCATCACAAGAGCTCACAGCTTGCTTAAAAAAAATTACTTCATCACTTCAGGGAGTTCTTTAAAACTGTGAGCAGTAATTTGGCATGGACTCTTTACTTCAGTTCTGCCATTACAGCTTGCACAATCTCCTCACACATTACATGAAAGAGTTACAATGTAGTGAACACTCTTAGGGCAGGCATTTTTAGGATTACTTTTAATAAAATAAAAGTGTAACTGTATGTTTGCCTTTTGTGGCCATGCACGCAAATCAACTGTAATTGTACCATTTTAGGGCACTTGGCACTTGGGATCAGAAGCTGAGCAGTACTGCTGGCCACAGCAACTCCTTTTGAATGAGGAGTTGAGACCTTCTGTAAACAGCAAGACATAAATTAAGAATACACTAAAAATATCACATTTGGCCCATTTTGTAGATTTGACCACTCTGTAACACCTCTTTGAAGGAAGTGTTCTGATATTTTATAGACTATATTAAGAGATACAGCAAGCTGAAGGTGTTCAAGTAATTCTGCCGCCTCACCAAGGGGTGGAAGTCAGAAGCTCATTCCTGGCAACCCCAGACTAGTCAGTAGTTCTCAGTGGATGCTGAGAAATCCATCAAGTGAAGCAATGAGTTCAGGTTTTGGCAGTTTGGAAGTTACCAACTGGCAGTGTCCTCACTTCATCCACTCGACTTTTGTGGATCTGGAAGGCCGGCGTCACCCAGCGGCCACAGGAACACTGGTCCCCCCTCCAGCTGAAGGAGCCCAGCTTCGATGTGCATTTGGGACACAGAAGCTGCAAGAAAAACCCAGGACTCAGTCGAAGATATGTGTTGATATGGATCTAGTTAAAAACAGGCCAAAAAGTTAAACTGGGAGGGCTCTTTAGCCCTGGGTCTAGCAAGCAGCTGTTCTGGTAGAAGGGAAGGTATGGAAATGCAGCTGCTGGGACCTAGTGGGATTCCAAGACAGTTTTACCAGGGTCCAGAAAGACTTGGTCAGCCTGAGACCACAACAGGCTTTTGAACTCCCAAAGACCTTTCTCATAACAAACAGCAGATAAACCCTGTCCAGCATCCTGGCTGGTGATGTCAGCTCCAGCAGAGCACCAGCTCCATTCCTTGTGAAAGAATATTTTACATTTAAGAATGTGCCCATAAACTGCAAAAGTCACGCCAGAAAGGCTGGGAGGCCTAGCACCTTGTGTAGAGGTTTTCCTTTCAGGGAAGAAACACAGTTTTTTCTGCCTTTGCAAAAACATAACATAAAGGAATAAAAATCCAAAGAATAAAGCACATGCTCCACTTCACCTGTCCTTCCATTACTCCGAGCAACGCTGGCTCCATCCACTGCACAGGCTCAATGAAGTACGAGGTGCACTTTTCCTGGCCATTCCCAGAAAGCCGTGCAGACTCTGTTATCCTCTTGTGGGCAAAGGCTGTCGGTCCAATTCCTTCCATGTGGGACAAAATGCTGGAGCTACGGAACAGAGCACGTCTGCCCTCCAGGACACATGGGGAAAAAGAAGTAAAATGTTTTTTTAACTGGGCAAATCTACAGACAGCAGGAAACAGGCATGTGGGCCTCCTGACTCTAAATAATTAAACAAAAGTACAAATTCTACATTTGTTGATTAGTCTAGAAGGTTCACAAGCACCACTCCAGGGAACAGAAAAAGTTTGTATTTTGTACTTTTATTTGATTTTTTTTTCTTTTTGCAAACATGGTATGGAAACTTAGGCTACAGCTCATCCCTGACCTTACAACAATGACATTTGCATTGATTTACACGGGATAGTCTTCTCTTGAGTGGATTTCACAATGACATTTTAAGGAGAAATATAAGGTATTTTAAAAATATATAAAAATACGTATTTTTTTATATATAAAGTACCTGCATTTCCTGCATCTGTAGAGAACCTCTGTGTTCGAAGTCTGACATATAGTGGTAGGATCAACTGCAAAGACTTCTCGGGGCAAGTCCTGAGGTTCTGCAGAGGGTCAGGACCATGTTGTGAATCAGGTCAGCTCAGCCACACTGCATTCCTGGGAACGAGACAAGACTGCGCCTCTGCCCCAGTCACAGCCTGCAGGAGCCACCTTCTTCCCTTTCATTTGTTCTCTCACCAATTCCAATAGATTAAGCTGAAAACGAAAGAGCCTCATCCCACTATGCCTAAGGCTGGGATTTGCTTAATGCAAGGCACTAGGATCTAGACTATGGCCTTAACCACGGTAAAATCATGATATTTTCCTTTATGTTCTTACTTCAACAGAAAGTAAAGGCAGAGGAGGCTTCTGAGCAGTTGAGCCAATGTTTTAGTGCCCATAATACAGAAAGTCAGCTTCCAAATGGGAACTGCTAAGGACAATGACACATAAAGGGCGACAGCACTGTCACGCTGAGTATGCAACACTGAGATCTTGCAAGAAAAGCTACAGATCATTATTTTAAAATTACACATAAGCACACATATCTTTTGCAAATTAAAGTGTGATAGTTTACTTCATTACCTGAATTTCAACTTTATCTCCAGTTTTGCGTGTTATTTTTTTTCATCACGTTGATATATTCTCTGAGAATGTTTTTTGCTTTGCCAGGGACGTAAAAATCAAGAAAAGTATCAAATTGACCTTTAGCTTTTTCGCACTTTGCTAAAGAGCGCAGCTCCTTATAGATCTTATTTCCCAGGCATCTCTCAAAGGCACATTTTTTCCACCCCTGATGAGCTGGGCTTCTCTACGGCCGGTATAACGTGAATGCTTGCCCTGGCCAAGCCCGGGCTCGGCTGCTTTGAGGGCAACACTCGAAGTCAACCCTCTCGGACAGGGCCTTCCGCGTTCCCTCCCGGACAGCCCGCTCCCCTCTTGGGGGGCTGCCCCGCGCTTCGCTCCGCGCCCCGGCGACGCTCCCACTCACCGGAGAACCTCTCGCTGAGCATCTCCAGCCGGTACCGCTTGTAGAGGACGCTGCTGGTGTCCACGGCGCAGCCCATCGCCTCGTAGAGCTTCAGCTGTCCCTGGAAGCCCGGGTTCACCCTGCGGCGGGGCGAGAGGAGCGCGGGGTGAGGGGGGCGCCGGGCAGGCGGGCGCGGGGGGCGCGGGCGGGGCACTCACTGCGCCTCCGGCTTGGCGGCCCTNNTCCCGCGCCCGGACGTGCATGGCCCACACCCCCGGCACGGCCGGCGGCTCCTCCGCGTCCACCGTCAGCACCGCCACCACCCCTGCCGCCGACAGCGCCTCCGGGGACGAGCACGACTCCGCGCCGCCCACGTAGAGCCCCGGCAGCACGGCCACCATCCCGCCAGGAGCCGCCATGGCTGCGGGAGGCGGTGGGGAAGCGCCGCCCCCGGCACGGCAGCGCTTTCCGTTTCCCTTGCCGGTGTGGAAGGAATAATTTCCGCAGTACTCGCCACGCAGGTGTGCGTGCCAGTGGGATTCTCTCCTCCCTGCGTCCACGAGTGTCTGTCTTAACTCGACTTTTTTCCCCCACCCCTCTGTCTCCTTACAAATGCTCAGAAAACAAATATGTATCAGAGGATGGGTCACGTTGGAAGGGAGTACAGTGGGTCGTCTGGTCCAACCTCCTTCGAGCAGGGTCGTCCCAACAGCACATGGCACAGGATTGTGTCCAGACGGTTCTGGAATATCTCCAGTGAGGGAGGCTCCTGACAGACAGCACAGAGAACAGAAAAATTCAGTTCCCCTTGAAGCTGCTAAATAGAGCTTAAATACTAACTACCAAAATAGATAAAAGAGTATAAAAGTAGACATACAGGATGGTAGCTGGAACCAGTGGATAAACAGATAATGAGGAATATAGTGGCTTTTGTGGCAAAGCCATGTAACAAGAAGCAACAGCGCATGCTGTAAGAGAAGCTCAAGCCTAGGTCATGTGCAACATTGAGGGTGTCAGGACAATCCACAAACGCCAAAAAGGAGACAGAGGAGTCCTACAACTTTATTCGAATAGAGGGGGAGAGTCCACCGGGGCACACACCTGCGGGGTTTTCTCTCTCGCCGTTTCGGGGGGCGCAGCCTCCTTTTCTCCCAAACTCCCAGCTGCATATTGTCCTCTTCTTTTCCCCATGGCTGAGGTACAGGGAGGGTACAGCCTTCCCGAACCGCCTACCACATGTTCCCCTTGAACCTACGGTTTTACCCCAAAGCTCAGAAGTTCAGGCCTGTGCAGACTCTTGCTTGTTTCAGGAGCCAAGCTGTGTGCCCTCTGCAACAAACCTGCTGCCCGAAGTTAGTAGAGACATTAAGATCCATTCTAAAGACATTAACATCCATACCCTCACCCATCGAATTGTTTGTAAAGACATTAGCTTTCCTCTCAGAGGCACTCAGTGAGTATGACCACCAGAGACCCCTTTAGATGACCCTCCAGGACCATAAAGGACTTCCAACAGGAGGTGGATGCATGCAAATTAGTTCTAGGAAAAGTGGTATTTCTGTATTAGCTAGGAAGTACACTGCAATGAATATGTATGGCCATGATGGAATTTTGCCCTGTTGTAAAATTTCTCAACACACCTAAATTAGAGAAGATACTTTCTGGGTGTACAGCATGCTCATAATAAAGAATCCCTGATTTCTAATACTTTAAATTGTGTTAGAAAGTTTGTTTGCTAGCTGTTTTCGGTCTCACTCCACAACCTCTCTGGACACCTTTTTCCAGTGCATGGTCACCCTTGTAGTAAAGTTCTTCCTTATCTTCAGGAGGAACTTCCTCTGCATCAGTTTCTGCCCGTGTCCTAATGGTTGGCACCAGTGAGAGGAGCCTGGATCCATCCTCTTGGCCCCTCCCTCCCACTTTTTTATATCATGGCAAAATGCCAAATTTCATAATAAAGATCTGTGCTAAAGCTCTCTCCCTGGCTTGACACAGAACCTTACCCTTTCTCCACTATAAGGGATAGAAGAGCCTGAAGGCCATAATTACCGTCACTGGGGGGATTGTTCTAGCGCAGCTCCGTGCGAGACAGCTGTAGGCAAAGCTGTTGCAAAAACATCTGCAAGGGCCTCTGGGATCCTTGCAAGATGCTGATGAGCCACGGAGGAGGTGAGACTGGCAGTCACCTGAGACCTGATAAGGTGAGACTGAAAGTGGGTGCGAAGGGAGATGGTCATCCCTTTCCCGCAGGAGAGGCGGATGGAGCTGGGGTACTGTGGAGCAGCCGTCGTGCTGCAGGAGGGATGGGCCACCACAGAGATGCTGCGGAGGATGCTACCCATGAGACACTTCCTCACCAGTGCCAGCAGACAGCATACACCAGTTTCCAGTCTTGCTGGGAAATGGGCTGTGGGACAGCGGCTTCCAGAGCTGTGGAGTTTCCATGTGCTGCTGGTGGCCCACTGAGCAGACTGAGACAGCTCTTTGTAGTTGAGACGGGCCCCAAGGTTTCCCAGGGTGCAAGACCACTGCTTAAAGTTTGCTGCCATCCCACCTCACCTCCCATATTTGCCCTAGTGCCTGTGTGATTGTGTGATCGTGCAGCAGTCCAGCTGGCAAGCTGATCCAGGGAAAGGCAGATCCCCTCTTTGGATGGATCAGTTCTAGCTTGCATAAATGTGACCCAAAGGGTGTGACTGTGTACCTGAGTATGGGGAGTCTCTGACAGCTCTCATTTAGATTATTTTATGCTATATAACTGTGCAAAATGTCCTTTTCCAGTTGCCACTGCCACCAGAGAGAAATGAAACATTTACTGAAAAAGCATTAAAAAATGCAGACAACTTTCCATAACAGCAGGGGGTGGGGAAAGCATGAAAAGAAAGACAGGTAGAAATTAAAACCAGATAAAACTGGGCCTTTACTCGTGAAAGCAGATAACAATTGTAGCAAACTACCACGGGGAAAAACCAGATTATTCATTTCTTGAGTGACCTGAAAAAAGTCTGCAGACAACTGCAAGTTAGTGAAAGAGATATGAGTTTTACAGCAGGGTTATATTATCCAGGTATTATTAACCACTAAAGGGTGGTTAATAATCTCTGTTAAACTTCAAATCTGTGAATATGCAGGGGCAAACAGTACTGTCTGCAACCAAAACCAGGCAGGGCTTAATGCAGGATCCCAAAAGGCTGGTCTAGAGGTGGTGTAACCACTACAATCCTCCATGCTGCTTTCTAAAGCTGTGGATAAGATAAGGAGGGAGTATGAAAAAGGTGTGATTTCAAACTGAAAAGCTGTAGTGAGGGTAAGTACAAAGTCCTTGGGGCAGAGCCCACAGATAGCTCGGTACCTAATGGCTTCACAGGACCAAAACTGCACTCCCTAAACCTCACCGTTTCTCTGCACACCCCCCCTTGCTGTGTTTGCCACCTGCAGCCTGAGGCGATGTGTCCTGAATTTGCTCATGACTCCCAAATTAGAGTAAATATCTTTTTCAGTCTGATTTGCAAACCCTTGTTCTCCCCCCACCTCAAACTCCCCCCACTGTCTTCTCTTCTACCACTGAAAATTGTGATGTTCTCCCCCCAGTTCCAGGAAACCATGTGACTAATTAAGCAGTTGGGGTGAGCTCAGGTGCAAAGAAAAAGCAAGTCAGATGATGAGCTGCTGCCCGCTCGCTCCAGCAAGTGCATTCCATCTCTGCATGTGTCTGCCCTGCTGCTTCCTAAGGGAAAGGAAAGTGCCAGCCTTCTCTGGGCTGCCCGCTCGGGATCCTCACAGCACAACCAGATTGGCAAAACTGAGTTCCCTGCTGTGGAAGCAAAAGTGCCAGGGCCTGAGCATAACCTTCTCTTCCCTCCTAGAAGAATTTGGCCTGCATCTTTCATCACACACTGGGGTGGCTCTGCTCCTTCAGGCTTCTGGGTAGTTTGGGGCTTGTACATCAGAGGATTTGTGAGAAGAGTCTGCACAACCACAGCCCAGGTTGCCAGAGGTGGAACACAGCAAAGTAGTGAGGACGTCTTCGAAAAGCCGTATGTGAGAGACAGCAGCTCTGGATTTCTGTGTCTTCCTCACATCTAAGTGCAGCAGGAACTTACTTTGCACAGGTCCTGCTGGTGAAGGGGCCTGGTACCATTTCTTGCCTCTTGGAGAAGGGGTGTTTTGCTGAGTTCAGAACTCTGTGGGAGCTGGGAAGTCCTCCGTGGTAGCATCCCATCCCGTAGAGCAGGGACTTTCCAGCAGTCACAGTGCTTCTAGCAGCAAATTTAACGTCTGGTTTTTGAAAGGCTGCTGTTCCCTGCATAACTACACTCTGTGTGTCTATATTCATGTGTTTACCTTTATCCATGTATCAGGAGGAAGAACTGCTTCATTTCCCACTAGGAAATCTCAAAGACTTGCAGAGGCAGCTAGAGAAACAACAGAGAAAGAGGCTCACTCTTGATACTCTGCAGGAAGATTTCATCATAGCCCTGCGTGGGTGGGATGTTCCTACCTGTCTCCACTCTCTCAGCATCTGCAGACATGCAGTTACTCCACATGTCAGACAAAAAAGAAGAGTTTTCCACCTGCAGATCTGATGCTCAATTACAGAATGGAGCCTGACAGCTACTACTACTGGGTATTAATAACTCTGCTTCACTTTATGGCTTTAACAGCTGTAGCAACCAAGATTTATGATGACACATTACATTCAGCAATGCATCACGTAAGGAAACTAATCTGACAGTGCCAGGTCACTGAGCTGACTTGCAGGCTTTTAAGTGAGTTTCTTCTGCCAGATTTGCTGCCCTATTTACTGGATAAAAATGAACAACTTGCTCTGTTTTAATATAACTCCATACTTGCCTCTGTTTTGGCAGCTCCCAGACTCTTTTCTCTTTGTCACACTGCCTTCCCAGGAGCCAGCTGATCCTTCTTCATTCCCCATCCTCTTTCTGAAAACCCTTTGAAACAGGTCCAGCGCTGTGTATCCTGAAGAAGGGTGCACCCCAGGACAGGGGAGGAGGGAGGAAGCTGGGAGGAAACACTGGAGCCACAGGCAGAGATGAGGGATGGAGCAGCTGTGGGAGAAGGGGGAGATGACAATTGCCCAAGAGCAGAGGGGCACGGTGGCTGCCAGCACTCACTGTCTTGTGGCAGGATTTTATTTGTATCCCAGTCACTTTTAGAGAAAGTTTGTCTTGCACAGATTAGGATCACCCATTGCTTCTCCCTAGACTTAGAATTAGAGCAGGCAGCAGGAAAGTCCTAAATAAATGCTAAACATTAAGACTGTGCCCTGGAGTTGCATCTGGGCCTGTGTCAGCCACCCCAGCAGCCACAGCACCTGAGGAGTAGCCCACGATTTTTAATCTCTTATCTCAGCAGTGGGCTGTATACTTCCATGTTTTCCATCCTCATGGCACCATAATCCACTGCACAGACACAGGTGGATGGGTAGCAGAAGGCAGCTTCTCGTCAGGGGTAAATGGGCTCGTTCTCCCAGGCGTTCATTACTCAAAGATGCATTCCTCATTATTCCTGCAATTTGCCCAGGAGCCTGGTCCAGCTGGCTTTAATGGCACTTCAAGTTCCCATCCCAAGGACCCTTTCTGTGGGACCCATGAGAAGCAATTAAAAAGAACAAGTGTATGGTCAGGAGGTCTCAGTTCGCTGTAGAGAGTGCTGTGCTTCCCCTGACAAATACTCAAGGTCTGCAAGTCAGAGGATGAAGAAAACACCCTAAAATAGAGTTGAGATACCTCTTTCTGTTTACAAATGTTTTTGTGAAACAAGAGCTTGTAAACAAATAATGTAAAGTATGAACCTTTGATTAATTCTTAAACATCTGTGATCACAGCATCTGCTGCAGTTTATCTTTGTCTGTATCGGTATCTAATAAATATTCCCAATAGAAAATATTTCTCAATAAGTACTTTAATTGCTCCCCACATGGCAACAGAAAATGTACTGCCCAGAATCATCAGTTGTTATCAAAAGACAGTATTATTTGATGCAGAAATCTTGCTGAAGAAATATTCTTAAGAGTTGAGATCATTCAGTCTTTTAATCTCCAAGTGAGACATTTCCTTACAAGTGGTTGTGCTTCTCTCCTTTGTGCTACTATTTCTCTTTGAGTTCCCTGTTTCTAATTTTAGAAACATAGGGAAAAAACTGTTGAGAGAGATCTGGATCCTCATGTTCAGCTCCATAACACCACAGACAATCATATTACATATTTTCTCTTCTAGCTTCATCTTAAACCTAGTTTTATTCCCTTCCCTCCTGCAGTGCTCTTGAAATTGTGATTATCTCATTGGATGACAGAGTGGTAACTTGCCTCAAATCTGATTCTTGTGTCAATGTTATCCTCTAATTTAAATAGGTAATTTTGTTTCCTGTTATTTATCCCAGTGGGGCAATATTGGAGAAAAATAAATAATTATCTAACCCATCCTTATTCCTGCTCAGCTTTGGCTTTGTCAGTGAAAGAAGGCAGGTCTGTGGTGCTTGCTAGGCAAAAAAGAAGCTTTTCAGTTTCCTCATACAAGGTCAGCTCTTCTCCATATGTATGCGGGTTTTAATTCATCTTTCTTGACTGTGTATGGCCAAACAGTATAACAGATGTAGTGGTGATTTTCTTTTTCCAATCCTTTGTAAGTACTTTTTTTAGCTCTACTAGGATTATGTCAGCTGGCCTGTCCTAGGTTAAGTGTTGATTTTTCCCTTCACGTTCTACTGAGTCCTGATTATCCTAACACAAGGCAGATACCCCTGTATTTGATGAAACATTGTGTTCTCAGCAGAAATTGTAACTTTTGCCCCCAGAACGTAGGATCTTGCACCCTGCACTATAAACCACCAGCTGATTTTTATGACACTGCATCTCCAAGTTGATTCCTGTCCAGTCATTCCATCATCCTTGTCCGTGTGCGCAGAGCCTCTCACAGCCCATCAGCCGCGGTTTCCAGTAGCACGCTGTTTCAACACTGCTGTAACATCCTTGTGAGCCCATCCTTGTAGGTTCTGGATGAACGCCTGGTTCGGCTGTTTCCAGTGGAGCACCACAGAGAACTCTTTGGCAGAGCTGGATGTCTGGGATCTCTGCTGACAGCTGCTCTGTCTGGGACAAGGTGCCTTCGAAAAAGCCATGTTGTATTTCAGTCAGCTCTTCATCGTAGCCCACAGATTCACAGAATCACAGAACAAAGTAGGTTGGAAAAGACCTCTGAGATCGTCGAGTCCAACCTATGAGCAAACACCACCATGTCAACTAGGTAATGGCACCGAGGTCCACATCCAGTCTTCCCTTAAACAACTCCAGGGATGGTGACTCCATCATCTCCCTGGGCAGCCCATTCCAATGTCTAATCACCCTTTCAGTGAAGAATTTCTCCCCAGTGTCCAACCTGAACCTGCCACAGGCTTAAGACTGTGTCCTCTCCTGTCACTTGTTGCCTGGGAGAAGAGACCGATCCCCACCTGGCTACATGTTCCTTTCAGGGAGTTGGAGAGAGTGATAAGGTCTCCCCTGAGCCTCCTTTTCTCCCGGCTAAACACCCCCAGCTCCCTCAGCCGCTCATCATAGGACTTGTGCTCCAGGTCCTTCACCAGCTTTGTTGGTCTTCTTTGGAGTCGCTCCAGCCGCTCAATGTCCTTCC
>VYXC01012985.1:443002-555316 GCA_013397175.1 Platysteira castanea | reverse complement strand
GCGCGGCTGAGGTGAGCGGCGGGGCCGGGCCGGGGCTCCTCTCCCCTCCGGGGCTGAGCCGGCGCGGCGGGCGGGCTCTCCGGGCAGCGGGCGCTCGGCAGCGCTTTTGTCCGGGCTGTGGGTGTTCAAGGCGGCGTAGCGCGGGTTCCCCGCTGCGGGCGGCTGAGGGGGTGAGCGTCCCCCGAAGGGAGCCGGACCTCCCGCCCTCAGCGCCGCTGGGCTCTGCGGGGACAGGCGCCTGGACTTTTTCGGGTGTTGTGTCAAATTATGTATCTTTTAAGGGAAAGTTGGTGCTGCAGGGTCACGCACCTGGTCGCGACCAAGGTGAAGGTGTGTAGTCCTCGCTCTTTTTTTGCCTCTGATTTGAGTGTTGTATCCAGTATTCTTTACACTCGGTATTAAAGATAGTTAGCGTCTCCTGCCTCCGTAGTGGTTTTCTTCCCAAGGAGTGAGCATCTTCAGGTGTCATCTTGCGGAGCGAATGGCTGGCAGCGAAACAAGAGGCATGTGAGCTGTTAGCATCCCAAATACACTGGAGTCGCTAGGAATCTGTTGTCACTAACATAAACCTCGCCAAGTAGGCAAACACAAGTGATTTGGGGGTGGGAGGCTTTGGAGGTTGACAGCCTGAGAATTAAACTCTCTACTGAACTGGAAATGAAATACTTCGTCTTCGTCCCCCCAAGGGCAGCAATGTGCATTATTCTCCTAGGTGAGGGTCACCAAGCAGAACCAAGTGTTTGTGGTGGGGTTGGAAGCACTGGTCCAAGTCTGTTCTTGTCACCGGGTGAGTGAGCTGCGTGTGTTGTCTTGGCTGCGGAGAGGGCTACAAATGGGAGGGAGGAGAGGGAACAGTTTCAGAGGCAGTAGCTGAACGCACTTGCAGCTTGAGTTAGAAGTCACGGGAAGACTCTTGTGTTCTTTAGTGATCTGAAAGATTTAATGGAAATACAGAGAGTTTACAATGGAAATGTACTTTAACGTGCTTGAACTGCCTGAAAGCAACTGCTGGCAGGCTTGATGCTTTTGTGTTTATGCTGTGTTGGAGTATTAAGGATTGAGCCTGAAGAACCTCTTGATTTGTCCTAGATTAATCGTCTTGCAAATCACAGGGTTGTTTCATGCCTGCTGGTGCTGATGCGGTCCGCAGCTGCACAGTTTGTAATGCAGCAGCTCATGCTCAAGGACAGAAGCTGCTTCCTCAGGAGCATTTTAACCTCACTGCGTACTTGCTCTAGGATTTGGCTCTCTTCAGCCGAAGAGGTGACAGGTCAAAAGAGTTGGTTGAAAATGAAAAGCTGGAAAAGGAGAGGCCTGAGATGACAATAGCTATTCTTTGAAACTTTCTTTTAAAATGTTCCATGCACTGTGCTGGTGCATGCTAGGAAACGATAGTTTGGTTTTTCATTCTTGGTAGGCAAGAGTTAATTTGCTTAAGTTTGACTAGTCTGACCTTGGCAGGTGCAGTCCCTTCTTCTTGGGGCAGAAGAAGGTGAGGCCTCAATTAGTCTGTAGCTGTCAGGAAGCACCTGGTTACACAGAAACCTGGAACACTTCAAAAAAGAAAAGGATATTAATACCAGTTGGAGTTGCATGACTGTAGAACATCTGTAAGTATCTACATGGTACAAAAGACAAGTGACTTAAGGAGTCTTGTCACAGCTAATCAGATCGTTCTCTTGTGCTTAAAATATTCAGACAAGGTTGTGACCAAGTCTGGTTAGCGAGATTCTCAGTGTTAAAAGAGTAACGTGAACTTGATATACATCATCTGAATTTAGCTCTTATAAGCTTGTTTGCCCTTCACAAATGAGCAGAACTTGGAGCAAGTATGAATATTTCCAGAAAGGTAATTTGGTTAGGCAGTGTCTCTGAAGAAGGGTAAAGTGTTGCTTACAGAGATTGGAGAGCCCATTGAATGTTGTTACCTGGTGTTGCAGCTGAAATTCTGCCCAGGATGCTGAAGTGCTGCAGCTTTTTGCAGGAGCAAGATGTACTTGGCCTTTATCCTGTGAGTGATAGATGCTGGATCATTCAGGAAGGAAAGAGTTCTATGAAAAAGAAGCAATCTTGTATCTCTGTCATAATTTGAGTTTTCAGTGGACTGGATGTCTAAGCCCTGAAACTAACACCTGAGGGTCTTCTACTGTTGTGGTAGCAACAGTAGAAGCAGTTTGCGCTTTATATGCATCACGAAACAACTTTAAAGCCCAACTGTCAGAAGTGCTTTTGCAGCTCGCTTCAGCTGGTGCTACTGACAACTTTAAACTTAGGTGAAGCTTTTGTTATATTGGGTAATTTCCATTTGACACAAACTACTTTCCCGAAGTAACTCTACCTACCAAAGAAAAGAAAAACAACAACTAATTTATTCTGTCTGCACCAACAGAGAATATGTCTAATTTCAGGGGAAAGGATTGCTGATAATCATTAATACATGGAATTATTTCTGTCTAGTTTGTGTCTGTGTGAGTAGACAGAAAAATAGAGCTTAGGAATAGATCTAGGAAGCACAAGCAGAAAGTCTGACTTATCTTTTTCTTTTAATCTTCTACCTCCATACAGTTTCTTCGGAGAAGAAAAGCCCTAAGATGGCAGGCAAAGGAAGTAGCAGAGCAGACTCCATGTCCTGCAGTGTACTGAACTGGGAGCAGGTCAGCCGTCTGCATGAGGTTCTTACAGACGTGGTTCCGATCCATGGGCGAGGGAACTTCCCGACACTGAAGATAAGTCTGAAGGACATTGTTCAGACGGTTCGCAGCCGGCTGAGCGAAGCAGGCATTGAGGTCCGTGATGTCCGTCTGAATGGCTCTGCAGCTGGTCATGTCCTGGTGAAGGATAATGGGCTGGGGTGCAAAGACCTGGATCTCATTTTTCAAGTTTCTCTTCCAAGTGAGGCAGAGTTTCAGTTGGTTCGAGATGTGGTCTTGCGATCCCTCTTGAATTTCTTGCCAGAAGGAGTAAGCAAGCTGAAAATCAGTCCCGTAACGCTGAAGGAAGCCTACATCCAGAAGCTGGTCAAAGTGTGCACGGAGACTGACCGTTGGAGCTTGATATCGCTTTCCAACAAGCATGGCAAAAACGTGGAGCTTAAGTTTGTAGACTGCATACGACGGCAGTTTGAGTTCAGTGTGGACTCATTCCAAATCATACTGGACTCCTTGCTCTTTTACTATGACTACTCGGAAACCCCCATGTCAGAGCACTTCCATCCAACTGTGATTGGGGAGAGCATGTATGGAGACTTTGAAGCAGCTTTTGATCACCTCCAGAACAAGCTGATAGCTACCAAAAATCCTGAAGAGATCCGAGGTGGTGGGCTTCTGAAGTATAGTAACCTCTTAGTACGAGATTTCAGGCCCATGGATAAGGATGAGATCAAAACGTTGGAGCGCTACATGTGCTCTCGATTCTTCATAGACTTCCCAGACATCCTGGAGCAGCAGCGCAAGCTAGAGACCTACCTCCAGAACCACTTCTCCAAAGAAGAGAGGAGCAAGTACGACTACCTCATGATTCTGCGCAGGGTGGTGAATGAGAGCACCGTCTGCCTCATGGGACATGAGCGAAGGCAGACTCTCAATTTGATTTCTCTGCTAGCCCTCAAGGTGCTGGCAGAACAGAACGTCATCCCTAATGCCACTAATGTAACCTGTTACTACCAGCCAGCACCTTATGTCAGTGATGCGAACTTCAGCAACTACTACCTTGCGAGTGCCCCTGTGCTGTACAGCCAGTCCTACCCCACTTGGTTGCCTTGCAATTGATCACTTCCCTCGAGTGCTCCTGCGTGGAGGCCACTGAAAGCCTCAATGCTGAGTGTATGTACAGACAAGTAATAACTGTCAGTCGGATGTTCTCTGACGGAAACAGGACTGCATCAGACTGCCCATTTCCTGGTGTGCAGTGGGACTATGCAGCCAAGTGACCTGCTATGAACCTTTCAGTATATCTCTACAAATGCCAAAAAGCCTTATTACCTCTTCGTCGGGAGAAGAGAACCAGCAGCCAAATGTTAAGAGAAGCAGTTAAGAAACTTTGTGCTAGTTCTGGAAGTGGTTGTTACCACATGATCTAAGTGGAGTATTCAGTAAACTGGGTTGGTTAATTGACTGTAAAATGCCTTAAGCAGAAGCTGCTCCTGGAGTAGCAGCAAAACTCTGCTTTCTCTTCCCTAACCTCACTACTCTTCCTCAGTCCAAGTTCTGGCCAAATTTCTATTGAACTAATTGTGCCAAGAGTGGGCTCATGTTATGCTTGGGTTGCTTTTGCTTTGTGGCTGTGTAGAGCTGGTAACAGTATGGATACTGTCTGTCTTGTAGAGGATATTAATGTTGTTTCCTGTAGTGCCTATGGATGTGTGGTCCTGCCTTGAGTTCAAGATTAATTTCTTGGAAGTTGAAGATAGTTTAGTAAGGTTATTCATAAAGCATAACCTGGTTAAATTTTTCTTGAGTACAAAATCTTGGAAGGGGACATTTTTAAAAACACACTGAAAACACAATCAAAAACTTGTTAATATGTAAAGTTCTTGAAATGAGGAATTGAAGCTTCAAATAGAATTGGAGACACAGTTTGAATACTTGACTTGGAAAAGTATCCTTGAGCCCAGCATTAAGCTAAAGCCTTTCTGACTATCTTTCAGAACAATTTTGGCAGCGTTGGAAAGTAGCACAGCTCTTACTTTGAGGTTTGACCGAATTTTCTTCCTCACAGCTCCACGGCAAAACCAACAAAAACATGAAACAAAAATCTCAAGCTATTATAAATTGCAGGATTATGTGCACTCCTGCCACAGTATGAATTCTGAAAGTGCCTCCTAAAATGAATTTTTTTTTGTCCAACTTCAGGCAGATCCTGAAGGTTTGCCTTTCTGTCACCACTGAAGGGTTGAGCTTACTGGGTTATCACTGTCACCAAGTCACTGTATGAGATGTCCTTTTGAGGGGTTAGAGTAAAATTCTTCCTTTTTATGGCTCTTAGCCCTCACTTGAAGAGGTGTACAAGCCCGAAGCAGAGCTGTCCACGTAAGCTGTATGTGTTGAAAGTCTGGGCCTGTGTTCAGAATAGCCTCTGGAGGAGTATGCATGCCCTTGGAGGTATAGGAGGCTGATCTTCCTGAAGGGTGTGTGCTGAACTTGCTGCTTTGAGACTCCTGGGCTTTACAAGGAAGGTTAAAAATTCCTCAGTTATTTATATAGCGGTATTATTAACTGGACGATTTTCACTGAATTACCATAATACAATACATATAGCAATGATCTTGAGTTTCTTTTGTTTAACCAGAGCTGCAGACTAGAAAGGCAAATCTTAGAGCTATTTATTATGTGCCAGTGCAGTGTTCAAGAATGCTTTTTCACTGAATCTTTTTTTATTACTTCTATTAATATTTATTACTGTTTCTGCAAGCTTGTAAGACCAAAGTACCTGATCTAACAAATGATTAAAGCTTAGAAGGTAAAGCAGAAAACAGGTGGAACACCAATTTTTGGTTGCTGTTCAAGGTGGAAAACAGCAGCAGTGCAACACTTGAATGACAGTAAAAATTGCCTGCTCCTCATAAGACCAAAAGCAAGTTCTTTCCACTTTCCATAACTACTTCATAAAGACTGTCTCAACAGAGGGTGAGGCTACTTCTCTGTTCAGACTTCTCCGTTTAGCTTAGGAAGGCAGGGAGGGGTGCAGTCTACAAAGTGGACTGTATGTAGCCAAGCAGGCTTTAGCTTAATTTCCTGAACAGTTTTGCTAGCAACTTGGTAGCAAAAAGACAAATAATTTGATGGATTATATTGTGGGGTTTTTTCCTGAAAAGCTTCCGGATTAGTCAGCCAAAGTAGCTAAACTTGAAAGAAAACACAGCCTTTTTCATTAACTGTGGATTGGACTTGGTGTGGTTTACAGACAAGACATCTGTCATCCAAGACTTTGACTTTTTAAAAACTAACATGATGCCAGTGTTGTCATATGTGTTAAACTTAGTGCAAGCTTCTTGCTGGAATGCAATCCTAGGCAAGAATAACTCCTGCATGCAAAGCAATACTTGGCCTAGTATAGAGTGTCACTAGAAAGAAGACTGAAGAGTTTGTAATTGCTGTCATCTCTTGCATAGATGTTTTTGGAGCCAACCTATGCTATAGCCATTGCAGAAGTAAACTGTTGCCCAGAGGGGCTTAGACTCGGGTATCTGTCTTCTGTGATGTCATGGCTGGTCTTTAGGAACTGTTTTTGTGCATCAGCTCACGTGGAAGAAGCGGTGAGATGCTTGGGAGGAGTCCTTGCAAGCTGGAAACACAGAGTTGTTTTACAAGTATTTATTGCCTTGGTCACTCAACATCAGGCCAGGTGCATCTCTGGGAAAGGGAAATGCTAGAGAAGAAAAAAGGCTGAATTGGATTCCTAGTGAGATAGAGCTACAGAGAAGTTAAGCTTCCTGCCACCAGTATTGTGCTTTTGCTAATGTAACTTGGTGCTGAGGCCTCTAAGGAAGCTCCGCGCTGAATGGCTGCTCTCCGAACAGCTGAGTGCCTGCGTTTGAGCTTTGCAGGGCTCCCTGTTCCCTGTCTGCTTGTCAAGATGCTCTGCCGCGTGGGAAATACCGGTGCTTTGTAGCCTGGTGGTGAGATACTAAACTCTCAAATGGTTAAATTGTATCCTGAAGCTGCACACTACCTGCTGCACTGGGCCTGGAATACCAGCGATTCCTGGGACACTGCTTGTCCCATTGCCTTCAAAATACTCCTGGCCTGGCAGGTAAAGCAGGTGTACTTGGTAGCTTTTCACCACTGTGCTGCAAGCAGCCTACCCCTATCTGGTCTGGGTTGTCCTGACAGCTGGATGGTGCAAGTGGCAGTGGCTTAATTTGCTGTGTGTTAGCTGGTTCGCGTTCAGGTTTATGGTGGCCCCTATAGCAAGGAGTAATTTGAGAATGAGCACTCGGTAAAAGTGATGAGCCTAGGCCAAGTCTAGGATGCCTGCTCGATTCAGTCACCCCTCGACTCTAATGATGCCTCTGCAAACCTGTTCTAACCTCTGTTGCCCCCTTGGGTGTCATGTGGAGGTTAGAGAGAGACTACTGTACTTCAGACTGTTATTACCTGATACCTTCCCTCTGGGCAGTGGCATTAAAACATAGCTGCAGTAACACTCAGTGAGTGCACCATTCCTCAGGATCAGGCTTCTACCGACTAGGCTGTGGTATAAAATAGCTGTTTCCTTTGTGTTGCTTGTAAGCACTGCTGGACAAAGCCAGTCTGAGTTTAAGCACCTGTTGATGACATTTATTGCCATGTTCCCCTTGACCTGTAGTTTATGGTTGTGACTTCCTCACTGTAAGATAGACCTTTTTATTTGATAGAGATGCTACCAAGGAGATCTTGTAGAAGACTGTGTTTTAGTTACTTTGGTAAAATCTGTGTGCTGATCCATGGTCACTGTGACAAGTTGTAAGCTAAGGCATAGTTTGTGCTTCCTCTGCACAAGAATTGATCATTTAATCATGTGTTTGTCCTCAGCTCAGTCAGTCAATCACTAAGCTGAGGGTTTAAGACTACTGCTTGCTTCTGAGTAACCATTTTTCAAGTGAGCCTCATGCTTTCACTTTAATCATCTCCTCTACAAAGCAGTAGATAGTATTTAAATCTAGTCCAAATACCTAAAGCTTTTTATTGAAACGTAAAGATACATATTTTGGACTTGACTTCTGGGGTTAAGCATTTGGCATGTGCCTAGGCTTTGTGGGTTCCTGATTCCTAGAATAACCACTGATGTTGGTAGTGATCTCTGCTTGTCACTGTATGAGTAGTTGGGAAAAGGCCTCTAAGAAGAGAACGTGGACAAATTGCCTTAATGTACTGATGGTACTTGTTTCCTATTCCTCTCACTCAGCTCAGTCAGGATTCTGTAATTGTTAGGCACAAGAACAAGCAGTAAACTGACCACAGCCATTGGCAGCTTGGTCTAATTTGGGCATTGGGAGAGCCAAATGAATAATAAAACTTCTAGCCCTCACATCTAAGTCTTACTCAATTGTTTCTTGAAAACAGTTGAGTGTATTTCATAAATGTTCTTTAATTTCAATGAAGCTAGATATAGAGTGGGATGATGGTCTGTAGGAGAAACTTCGGGGGCAATGGTTGGAGTACTCTGGTTTTTCTCACATGAGTGTCTGGATTGGGCTTGTCTCTCTGAATAAAACTGCACTTTCCATTGAAATTTAAAAGGCATTTTTTCCTATGTTTATACTATTTTTTTTTTTTTTTACTGTTAAAAGAAGTCAGCTCTTGGCAAATCTATCTCTCTTCTTCTTGAAAGAAGTGAGTTGATGAGGTTTTTTTCCTTCAACCCTCCTCTCTCTTTCTTCCCCAACCTTTCTTTTAGCTGGCAAAACAAGGTACTAGAAATACTTGCATTTGTGGTAAGCCCAAATGTGAGACTGGTCACAGTAACTTTGTCTACTGCTCTGCACTGTGATGTTCACTTGTCATCCTTGGAAATTGGGGTTTGGACCTTAACGATGCTGAAATTCTTGTGCAAATAAACTTATGCTAAACAACCCTTGCCTCAAGCAATTTTTGCTTCTCAGCAACGCTGACAAGGTATCTGTGGACCTTGTTGACCAATGTGTGTGCAGGTGCTATTTTGAGGTGAGCAACAGTGTGGGGTACGCAGTAATGCTTGCTTTAGATGTTCTTCAAGGTACATTTTTATATCTGCCTCAACTTCTTGAAGATTAGTCAGTTGAGTGAGACATGATTATTCGTTCACTTACATTGTAGACACAGTTTCTAGAAAATCATTTTTTCCCTGTCTGATCATCATCTGCTCTTGACTTTAGGACATGATGAAACTTAGACTACCTAACAGACTTAGGCCTGTTAGGTAGGGTCTGGTCTGAGCTAGAGCTTGCCAGTCTGCTCTGCAGCACACTCCATTTTATAGGCTGCTGAAAACTTCAACTCATGAGCCAAGGGGGTGAGAAACAAAGTCAGCAATTTGTTCTTTGGGTTATTTACAGGTTGACAGCCTTTGCTTTCACCCTGTCCTTAAAGCTGATGCTACTATTAACCAGTGGTCAGTGGGAGTTGAGCAGGTCAAAGCTAAGTAAAAGCTAGGGTTGTGTGGCAGTCTGCTTGCTGCTTCTGCTCTAGAATAAAGAATAAATGCTCTTAAAAAGTGTGCTTGCTTCTAATCCCCTCCAGAGCTCAGACAAACTCTAGCCTCATTTAAGTATTGCTGGAGAAATTCCAGTCTCCAGGACCTTGTAACACCTGCAGTGGAAACTTCTGTGGAATTTAGAGACAGTGTGATCCCATGGAAGTAATCATGAACCTTGTGTAGTCCCTTTTCTGGATCTAATTGCTTTCCTATGAACTGAAGTAGAAAACTGATAATGCAGCTGGGCAACATAAACCATCTGCTTGTTACCTGAAACTGTCCTTCTTACCTTAACTCCTGTTTGTCCCACCATGAAAGTTTCAGAGTTATTTTGGGAACCACCCTTATGTTTCTAGAATACCAAGCTCAGCTTCCCCGGGTCAGATACTGAAACAACAAAATAGCTGTGCTTAGGCAAGTGGTGCCAGAGTACTCCGTAATTTCCATATGGAGCTTATATAATGGTAAACATTCAGAGGAACTAAAGAAAGATGCTTTTGCTCTAATGCAACTGTTGTTAGTGAAAATAAGTATCCTGTTCTGCTGTAACTGCTAGACCTCTGCCTTCTCCATGCTGTGCAAGGTGAGCTCAGTCTTGTCATGGGCTATGAGGCATTAGACACATGGTATTCTATATTTTTGCCATTATTCTGTTGGATGTACTTATTTTCTCCTTCCTGCTGTGATGGAATACTGAATATTTTTAAAATCAGAGTATTCAAAGTACCCTTACAGAGACAGAGTATTGGGTCCTATGAGAGAAAAAAAATTCTGTGCATTCCTGCTTATTTAATATTGCTTATTACATATTAGTATGTTTAGTTCATCAATACATTAAATACCTGCAGTTGCTGTTTTCAGAAATAAAATAGCATTTTTATTTGTCCAGCACATACCACTTGACTATGGGTATAAAACATAGCAGTCGTGTTTTGCTGCAGTAGCAGTTCTGTGATCTGTTCCTCTTCCTCTCAACGAGTTCCACATCCTATAGGCAAGACTGGCCAGCCAAGGGAGTACTTAGCCTGCCAAACCTTGCTGATTTTCCTCCTGGGAAAGAGTTGAGTCATGCTGGAAAAAGTGAGTCTTGACAAAAACTGTGTGCAAAGCAGCTGCTAGAGCCTAAGCTGGTCGTTTGTGTGTACATTAAGGAAACCTGTGCATTAGTAGTGTTATCCCATTGAGCCTTGGCTAAGTGGTTTAATAAACCAGCAGGAATGAGTTGTCTAGGCTGTCCTGTGAAATGTTGTGCTGTTTTTGTCACTGGTAAGTAGATTAAAGGACAATCCATGCCACCCCACTGCTTGGAGAATGGAGTAGTGCAAACGCTGGGAGAAGTCTGGCTACGACAGAGGACTGGCTGGTCTAGTCTGTGTCCATAACCTTTTGCCACTGAGAAGCCCCAGTAGAAACTCCTTCACACTTCAGGAGATTCCCAAGGCTTGATTGCATCTCAGGCAAAGGGAAACTTGTCCCCCCTGCAAGAGAAGGATTGAAGTGTGAGAATTCTAATTTAGTCACCATCCCCAGGCAGCAAGGCAAATCTGAGTGTGCCAGGTATGTGGAATGTGAATTACACCCACAGACTGGTCCCTTGATGGGTGCTCTTCCTATGAGAGAATTGACTGTCCACCTGCACAATTCCCTTCCCCACCCCCTTTCCACTGCTTATCTGAAAAACTTACTCTGAAAGCTATATTTGAGTGTTCCTCCCTGAAAGTTAGTGCCCTAAGCTTGCCCTGAAGATAGCGGCAGTTCATCATGTACTGGGAGAACCTGTTCTAATACTGATTGTGGTCATTACTGAGAATTTCAGTTACATTTTCGCATTGGGCTTTGAACTTCATCTTCAGCCTGAGGATTGCTTCATCTTTATCAACAAGGCTGAGAAGCCCCAGATGGTCTCCTGCTATTCACTAATCTCCTCAGTTCTTGGATGAACTGCAGAAAATGGGCGCTTGAAGCTTTATGTTGTATACATTGGATTCAGAAGCTGGAAACCTTTTCTTCTGGAACTTTGTGGTTCCTGTTTCTCTTGACCCAGCACCGGCTAATAGTCCAGTGCTCTACATACCCTCCAAAAATGGTGCTAAGATTGCTTCTCAACCTCTTGATGTTTGTGTCCACAAACTCTGCCTGCCATTTTTACCATGGCATTATGGCATACCAAGTGCTTGTGCAGACTCAGTTATCCATGGTGATTTCAAATTCCATCTGCTGCTTTCTGAGGCAGCCTCTCCCATCTGCTATCAACAACATCTGTGCTCCTGGTTTCCAGATGTGGTATTTTGCACTTGGGGGTATTAGAAAAACATTTTGTCTGAATTCTATGGCCAAATAGTCACAACGTGGATAGACAGAGAAACTCATCTTCATTGTTTACTGTGCTGACTTCAGTATTGTGTAGTGCTCACAGTTTTGCATTGTTCTTGCATACTGAAGGGTATGACGTGGTTGTGGGCACTTTGAAACCTGCAGGTGGTTTAAAACCAGTGTCAGCACGAAGTCCACAAAGGTACTGGACACAGGTTATTTTGGGAGTTTTTAATTGTTCTGCAAATACAGAGTAGAGACAGCAAAGAAACTTTATATTTCGTCAGTGCTTAGCAGCAACTCCTCAGTCCTTTCCTCTCCCCCCACATCTAAAACCCTGGAGTTACAAGTGTCCCTGGGGCTTACTGTCTGATTACTGGTTTTACTTACTGTTAATAAGGAATGGATGAATAGTCAAACGGTCTTTGGTTTGGCACAACTGAAATGAAAAGCTCTGTGTTTCTGCTCTTGCCGTTGCATCTATTACTCATCACAGTCATCTGCCTGTCTTGCTGCTCGTGTGGGGCTCCCCAAATGTTACATAACACAGACTAATTGCCAGGACTGATGTAAATCTCTAGACCCCCATGAGTTCCCTTCCACTTTCTCCTCCGGGCCGACTTTCCTTAAGGCTGGGACAAAGTTAGATTTTTGGGGATGACAGCCTGCCATAGGCACTGTCCAAATTCCCTGCGACACCAGTGGGAGTTTGTCCAGTGCTGTGAGGGATTTGCTAACAGCCTGGCAGACCTGAGTGACATGGGCTCCTGTGTTACAGCTGTCTTGCTGCCCAGCTGTACCCGACTGTGTTTCCCCAGCCCTGTTTGATCAGTGGGAGCAACATGTGCAGATGGAGCTCAGCCTCAGGCAGCAAATTCATGGAGTTACTCCAGAGAAATGCCGCTCACAGGAAAAGATACTCCCAGCATCTCTTTTGGAGCAGAGGAAACTTTGAATGTGGAGTAATATTCCAGCTAAAGATGTGCATGCCTCAAATTGGTGGTTAGCCTCCTTCCTTGCAGCACTTCCCTGGCAGAGGGAGGATTCCTGTTTAATACCATTTCCCAGACCAAAACATGGGCTCTGAAGAGAGTAAAAAGCGCGTTTTGGTAGCAGAGGGACTTGCTGGTAAGGCCAGGAGTGGATATTTTGGAAGCCCTGCCTATTGATGGGGTGGGAAGGGAAAGGGAGGCTGGATGGTACTGGGACATTTCATAAATCAAATAGAGGGATGCAGGTTTTTAAAAAAAACCACACAGATGAACCAGGGAACTGACAGAGAGGTGTTCCATCTTCTTGCAAGCAGTAAGTTCCATCTTCAAACTGCAGCAGCATGCTGGCAGAACTTGCAGTGGGGCTGTGTTATGCCCATGTTTAGGATGTTCTACAAGTATAATTTATAACTTCTTGCAATACTCAAGTGCAATATAAACCCTGGTAAATATGCGCTTCTGTTACTGTGTGCTACACGTGGCTCTCCTCAGCACTTTAGGGTGTGAATGTGGCCTTTAGAACGCTCAGCCAGATTTTTGTTGACTGGTTAGAAGTAAAAGATTTCTGTATGGATACAACTGCAGCTACAGTCATGAGTTTCTGTGGAGCAGGACTTGAATTTTTGTTTTAATTGAAGTACCAGGTGAGAACATTTAGTTTAAAAAAAAAGGAAATTTCTTTAATAAATAGGAGTTTGTTTACTAGCAATGTGATACTTGACAAAAGTGTCCCGCTGTAAAACTGCTTGTGAAGTTATGACTTTCAGATCCAGAATAGCAGCTTTTACTTTGAAGCTGCTTTCTGCCTGATTACTGGTTTTACTTACTGCTAATAAAAAATAGATGAATAGTGAAAGGGTCTCTAGTTCACCTCAGGTATCATTTGACTGATTTGCAGTTTATAATACCAGATCACCATCAGAGAGTTTATGTCCACTACTGCCAAGAGGTCCAGATCCCAGACCTCATGGAAAAGTACTGTTACAATGCACAATACTAGTCTATACTTGAATGAGAGAAAAACTACAGAAAAACCAGTTTGAACCTGGCTTTTGGTTTGTTGTTTTTTTTTTTTAATGACTGTTCTTCAGGCATTGCAGGCATGCTTGATAGATTGCAAACTGTGTTTAATTTGTGACAGGGATCATCTCAGAGGAGGAAGTTCATTTCTATATATATTGCATTGTAATCTATCACAAATAGGCTGCAGTGTAATAGCACTGGCTCGTGACACTACTTGAAACAGTCTGACAGCCTAAGGGGCTGAATTTTATATCCATTGAAATGACACTGCTTTTAAAAATTGCATCTGAGGACTGAGAAACTGCAGACAGGTGTTTCAGGTTTGTGTGGCCAGAGCTGTCTGAAAGGTGGTGGTGCCCACACTGCATCTTGAGGAGAGGATTTCTGTGCATGGGCCATTTTAGAGAGGGCCTGGGGTGCTGCTGAGCACTGAGCAGCAGCACAGGGCCCTTCAGTCCCCTGCCACAGTCACTGCATAATGATGTGAAGTAAGTGCCCATTAAACCTTACCTCCAAATAATGTGAATTAAGTGGCAAGTTAAACCTTGCCTCCAAATTTAATCAGACTCCATAGCAACCTAACATACTTTTTTAATTTTTCCAGTGGTTTAATTTCCTTTTTATTTCCGTAGCAATGGATTCTTGAGAATCCAGACATGCCAGAGTGCTGGCAGATTACCTAGACTTTAACCAAATCTTCATTCTCACAGTATTGAGTGAGCAGAGAACACAAGCACTGAGTAAACAACGTGTAACTGCTCTGTAAATGTTGTAAACAAATATGTAAAGAGTGGGTTTTAATGTATAGAGGACCCTTATTACTTATTTTATTTTTTATTATACACTTACTATATTTTTAAAAAGCTAAAATCTTACTTTCATTGTATAGTTGCCAGTTTCATTTTTCTTCAGGTAGGTGCTGGTTGTAGCCTGGATCCCAGGTATCACCTGGAGATTCCTGTCAAAGGTGATAAGAACAGCAAAACGTAGGTAAGACTTATTCAATTCAGGCTAGTGTTTTACTTCCTATGCTCCAAAGTGAAGATAATTAAAAAAAAAAAATCTCATGAGATTTTGCACAGATTCACAACAATATTTTTCTTTCACAAAAGAGTATTTATATAAATTCTTTTCTTTAAAAAGATGCATTGAAGCAAGCCTAGGGGTTTATTTTGGCTGAGGGTTCCTGACGTACAGCCACCTAAAATAAGCTGCTTATGGCATTTCACAGAGTGTTGTGTCCTGTGCCAGGGGTTACTGTGAGTTGAGGCAGCCCCTGGTGTCAGTGCCTGGCTGCAAAACCTGTCTGGGGCTTTTCTGCTCGTTGGCACTTTGGCGTGGCTTATCTGGGACCTGAACTCAGCCTCTGGTTAACCTTTACAGCCTTGCTTCTTATCCAAAACTGCTAGAAATATGACAAAAATACCAGGAATTTTCTTCCAAGCCCAGTGGAGGCATTTCACCCTTTCTTGTGACTCTGTGATAACAATGTGGGTCCATTCTTGCAGGCTGCTCAAGTCTTCTCTGCTGTCAAGCTGCGTGTTAGCAACTCTTCCAGCCAAAGGTCTGCAGGGGTCAGGGTGGAGACGTCTCCGGCAGGGATAAGAAGCCTTTGCATCTTCTGTCTTCCGTTCTCACGTGAGGCTGGGTGACCTGCTTGTCCTAGCTTTTGTTTTTTCCGCGTCTCTGCATGTGGCAGGAAGTCCTGCTGCCATGGCAGGAGCAGAGGTTCAGGGGGAAAGTCTGACTCAGAGGCCAGTGCTTTGTCACAGAACAATTCACATCTTTCAAGCACGTTCAGTCCATGCTCTTAACCATTTTTCTCCAATTATCTTTGGTTGGGTAAAGTTATTGTCAGCCTCATAACTTCAAGGACTCCCTTATTTCCAAAATAAATTGATTCCAAGCCATTTGGGAGCCAGAATTAGAAAACCAGTCAGTGCTGAGACTGTGCTGGTGACCATACGCCTGAGACTGGTTCAGCCAGGAGGCATCCAGGGGTCTGGAAGCTGGTTTTGGACTGTCCAAATGAGAGCCTTTAGGATATGAAACAGAGTGTTCCTGCTAGTGGTTTGGTATTTGTGATGTGTCTCTAAAAGCCTAATATCCCGACAGGAGGAAATTTTGAGGAAGATGGATAGGAAAAAAAAATTTGTGGAGAAAAAATACATTTTCAAATGGGAGAAGTTCTTTAGGAGGAATATGTTAGATAGACAAAGAGCTGTGTATGCAAGAGAGATGATAACTTCAGCTAAAAGTCACTGTAATGAGCTCATGCTAAGTAAATATTTCTGACAAGGAAAGTTTCAGTTTTCAGTTTCTCATTTTAGAGAAACATGGGCTCTACAGGCAAGAAGTAGAAAGGAGGCAGGCATTTAAATGCCCATTTTAAGGCTTGGATAAGCCATTCTTATCTGATTTTGTCTCTGATTAATTGTCTCAATGAATGAGCAATCACTCATTCCGTTTGTGCATGTCTGCTGTGTTCTTTGGGTGAATCCCTGAGTCATTCTCTGTTACTGCCTGCCACCTTTCATACATATCACCCACCTGTTCAGCAGCTGTGTGAGCCCCTCTGGGCCAGTGACATGTGCCACCCCTGCCATGAGTCTCATCTTATGAACTGTGTTAATTTCAGGGCAGAGAGAGGCCTGAAGGGACTCAAATTGTAAATGTCTGTAAGAAGGGGAGCTTGTTAAAAGCGGTAAGGGAGATTAACTCTGTATTCTTGCAGAAGTGTGTTTTCTGAAACTCTTAACTTCCACTCTTCCCCCCCTTTGCTCTTCAGGCTGCTGCGGAGTTCAGCAAGGCACCCCTGTGAACTTTTTCACACTCAATCCACATTCTGAATCAATTCCCTCTGTGGCTGGGGAATTTGCTTCAGAGTATGGATTGATTATGTCATCGGGGGCTGGGCTGTAACAATTTTTTATTTTAGGATTGGAAGATGATGACATCCCTGAGCTGGTAGGGGGTGGAAAAAGACATGCATCAAACTCACTTTCCAGTGTTGAATTCAAATCTAGATATTTAATTTTTTTGGTTCCCCTTCTTGTTGGCGGGTTGGTTTGTCCCTGTCAGCCAGCTTCTCCCGAGCAGCAGACACGTCCCCGTATCCCGGGGATGCCCCGCGGAGCGGCGCGGGGCGCTCAGCACCGCGGACAGCGCCCGGACCCGCCCGGCTCTCGGCTCCCGGAGGGGACAGCCCGTCACCCCCGGGACACCGGCCGGGCCCCCGCGGTCACACAGGAGGGGCTGGGAGGTGTGTGTGTGTGTGTTTAGGACGTTTGGGTGTTGAGCACATCCTTTAATTAAGAGAGCTAATTAACTCTTTTAACCAGCAAGGAGATGGGGAGGGATGTTCCATGTGATCCCGGTCTGAATGGAAGGCTCTAGAGGGAGAGCCTGTTTTCCAGGAGCTATTCCCACCAGTCTTTCTGAAGACAGCCTGTTTCTTCAGCTCCAGATGAAACCTCATGTCCAGCCTTCTCAGGGCCTCTTCTTGTACCTGTGACCTGTGCAAATACTGTGCATCCAACTACTCGGTGATCCTTGTGGCTTCCTAACAACTCAGGATGTTCTGTGATGCTCACAGCTATGGCACATGTGCAGCACTTCCATAGCCTCCAATGGTTGATTCCGTTTCATGTAATTCTTTCACTCTGGGAGCCTCGTAAGGACCAATCAATTTGCCTTTCAGCACGAGAGGAGAAAGTATTTTAACCTCAGTTTTATTTGACAGAGACCTGAAAAGAGAAGGAAAGAGGAGAAAAGGGAAATAGTCACACAGGAAAGTCCCCCTTTTTTTTGGATCTTGCTATTCTGTGTCCATTCAGGCTCACCTCTACACTTCTGTGAAGCAGTTTTTCCTGCAGCATGGGCTCACAAGGGTTTCTTTGCTTCTTCCTCAAAAAACAGAGACAAGCAGTCTCCAGGCAAGTCCTGTTCAGTAGACAGCTGCACAGAGGAGATAACTCAGGTCTAGGACTATAATAGAAGAAATATGAGAAAAAGAGCTTTTCCACCTCAGCTCCCACCTTACACTCAGTGGATGCTGATCAAAACCCATGAGGGACTTGTTTCCAGCCAGCTGAGAACCCTCAAAAGACAGTGCTTACCTGGATATTGGTTTTGAACAGTAGATTCCCCCTTCTTCCTCCTTGTTACAGTGTGCGCTCCTTGCCCTGTTTCAGGCTAGTTTGCTCTCTGGGGCCTGAGACTACATCATGAATCTCGCAGCACTGTTTGGACAGCACTTTAACACGTAACTTCTAATCCCCCTGACATGTGGGAGAGTAAAATGGGTAGGCCATGCAGTGTGGGTTCCTGTGTAGATGTTTGCACGGAAGAGCACGACACCAGTGCGTGAAAGAAAATATCAGGAGAATGTATAATTAAGGATAGAGAGGTCATGACTGCATCAGCCTGACCAGGGAAATGCCAGTGGAAGAAAGGAATACACAGATGACTTTTCTTGGTCTGTCTGTGAAAGCTCTGACTGGGCTCCCTGCCCTGCTTGTGCTGGTGCCCCCAGTCAAAGAGGACTCAGCTGCCTCCTTCCAGTGCGGCCCCTCTGGCTGGGGAGAAGAGGCGTGAGGGGTCTTGGGGGCTGGCTTGAAAACATGAGTTGTTTTGAGTGGTCTTCGACTCCCAGGAGAATGAAAGGTCACTTCAATAGTAGAAAAAGAGATGGAGAGGAAGAGCTGCCATGGGATGGGGTTGAAGGGAAGAGGGGTCATGCTGTGGAACAGCGTGACCCAGGCTGGCAGGTCTCCTAGAATGGACGAATCATTATTATCACCCTCAGGAATGAAAAGGTGCTGCTGATGGTGGACAGCTGGGAGATCAGGACCCTACCCACCCAGGATGGCCCGGGGCTTAGTGGCCACCCTTTATTCTCCCTCCTCTCCCACAGACCCCAGCCCTCCCAGCCTCTGCTTGCTCCCTGCTGCACTTGCCCCGTGCTAGCCTCCCTGTCCCACCCCTCTGCAGGGGCTGCTCTGCAGCTGCACTGGTTTCATTCCCATCCTCTCCTTCTTTAAATGCAGACCCTCATGTCTGTGTCAGCTGTCCTGGCTTTTCTGGAGGGTGCTCTGCCCTGCAGGACAAGGGCCAGCACCCACCATCTCTCGCCATGGGGGGGTCAAATCACAGGCCTGCACCCAGCCTGGGCTTTCAGCAGCTCCTCTCTGGTTTCCCATGTGCATTGGGATGCTGGTGGTGCAGAAGACCTGGGGACAGCATTTCCATCCTCCCCAGGAGCCCATGTCCCTGGGTTGGAGGGGGGAAAGCCCAGCCAGCTGTGAGTCCTCCCTGGCAGCCCAGAGGGTGGCACATTGTGTACACAAGAGTGTGTGAACTCAGTCAAACTTCACAAACAAGGATAAGAACAGAGCTAGGACATAATCAACACTCAAATATAACAGCTCAAGGTTTCCTGAGAGTGAGACAAGCGAAACAGCGAGGCAGAACAGGTGTCACAGTCCCTGTGGCTTTTGCTTCCCCTTAACTTGGCTTCTTCGCAGTGAAGCTGGTGCTGGCCACAGGGCCAAATTTAGACTTCAGACAGAAGAACAGCCTGTCACAAGCAGCCTTGTTGCTATGCAGGACAGGAATTTTACTGTGCCCTACATGGTGGCATGTCCAGGGCCAAGCAAGTCCCTCGGCTCTGGCAGAGCCCCCACCTCCTCTCCATCTCCATTGCTGCCTCTGCTGCTGCCACAAAAACAGCTGAGCATGATCCCAGCTGGCTCAAAAAACAAGAGTTGAGGGGCTGTACCCCTCTTCTTGGCCTCTCTGTCAGGTCTGGCCACAGCTTTCACATGGTGGAAAGATTGGCTTGGTGAGGCATGACATGGGCCAGGGTGGTCCCAGTCTCTCTCAGTCCCTGGAGGATGTTATGGGGAGGGTTGCCACTGGCCAGCAGTGCATGTTCCTTCACCTCTCCCTGGGGAGAAGACCTACACTATGGCAAGTGAAGCAGAGAAATGCATCTCCTCCCTGGTGGGGTTTGGCTTTCTGAGCTAACATGGGGCTAACAGGGGATTACACTTGTGTTTCCCACTGATAAATTCTCTGAGCCCCAGGGAGCCGCTCTAAGATGTATGTAAGATGCTGTAGGAGAGGGGCTTGTGCTCCCAGGCTGTCCCAGGCATGGCTCTGCGTGAGGAGAGCTGCCTGTAGCTCTCTGTAGGCTTGGGCATGGCTTGGGATGAGCTACCCGTGTGTCAGACACGGCCTGAGAAAATGGAAAGGGAAAACTCTGAAGCCAGGGCCAGGCTTAGAGCTCTCCTAGGGCTGGAGCTAGGCAAAAGCTGGCTTGTGCTCAAGTAGGGACCACCAGAACATCAGCAGTCCCAGGAGAAGACCCTTTCTGTTGAAGGCATCACACATGCTTGGCTTCCCCACTGTCCCAACAGCAGTGTGGGTGGCAGGTTCCGTGGCCATTGTGCCCATCCTGTTGCCCTGGAGGAGAGGTCAGGTTTGCTGGGGAGTTAGAGCCCCAAGGGACAATGTTCAGGAGCAGGAGCCTCCTGGTTACAGTAAAGCCAGGACACTTGGGGGCTGCCAGCACCCTGTGAAGCACAGACCTCCCCTGACCTGCTCCATCGTCTGGGCTGGCTGCTTTTGGCATGGGGGGGAGGTGCAGCAGGGCTTGTGGCTGGAAACAGCTGCTCTCTCAATACCCTTTTCTGACTCAAAACAGTGGCTTTGTGAGAGGACACGGAAGCTAAAATGGGATGAGGTTGGAGGGCCAGGTGCAGCCTGCATGGAAGCTTCACAGTGTCCCAGGTGCTGACAGCGTACTTACTCACCAGGGGAGGGAGAAGAGGAGAGAGAAACGGGCTGCATCCTCCTGCCAGAGCACTTGGACCTCCAGCCAAGTGGCTAAAGCAGGTTTCTCCTGGGGTGTGTGAGTGAGTGGGCCGTGTGGATACCCCCTTTCTGCAAGATGCCTTGGTCGCCATCTTCCTCCTCCTCCTCTCTCCCCATGCCAGTAGACAGCATGGGAAGTGAAGCTGCATCTCTGCACCTGAGAGAAGGAATTTGTCCCAGTGCTTTCCTGCACTCCTACCCCCCACAGAACCACTCCCGCCCCTGTTTGTGTGCTCTGACCCGAGCACCAGCAGGGAGGTGGGGGCCATGGCCAGCATGAAGCCCATAGCAGAGGGCTCTGCTCCATCTCCATCCATCCCTGGAAGTGTGGTGGCCTGCAGGGTTTGACACAGGCAAGTTGATCCACACTCAGGTGGCCTGGCTGAGTTGGGTGAGGGTCTCTAAGCTCTTGGGGAACCTAGGGGATGACTTACAAGCAAAATGCCACACACCAGCAAAATCCCACATGTGCTGCAGTTTCCCTGGCCCAGCCTAGTGATGGATCAGGATCCCAGCACCAGCTGGGCACCTGCTGCAGGTGTGGTGTCCTGCAATGAAGTCTGTGACTCATGCAGCACCTGCTCCATGCATGGCCCTTTAGTGTCATTTCCCAGCCCTGAGTCCAGTCCTGCGTGTGCCCAGTGCCCCTCACAGCCCGAGCTGCTTGTGCCCATCCCCATCCCAGCACCTGGGGCTGCTGGGTGTCTGGGTGGGGATGTTCCCATCTACCCTGGAGGAGCAATGTGTGGGTGAACCTGGTTACCAGCTTAGGAAGGTTCTGGGCTGTTCACAGTCTGTCTCAGTAACTGATCTGAAAAATCAGCGTGTGGTTCCCAGAGGTGCTTGCTCCTTTAGGAATGCGGAATAGCCCAATGCATGATCCTACCAAAAGGTTCCTGTGGTGCCAGGAGGGTTTATGCTTCATGTCTGAGTGACAGGGCATGGGGGATGGGGTGAGTAACTTGTTCCTTGGCCAATGCCTCTTTTTGCAAAAGGAAAGGACTCTTTGAAGGGAAGTCAGAGCTTTTCATGGAGTTTGGCAGCTGTGGATGGCAGACGTGGTGCATTTGATGGAGTTCACGGTGCTGGCTGAGCCTCTTGACTGCTTTGTCCCATGCTGTGTGACAGTCCCTGGTGATCCTGGCTGGACCAGCACGCGGGACCCCAGGAGCTGCCTCTCAGATTTACAGGGGAGCCAGCACTTGTGCTAAGTCCCTCTCTGAGAGCTCTGCAGTGCAAAATGCCTGAGAGCCAGCGATCCCTGCGAGGCAGCAGCACACTGGAGACACAGCGGCGAGGTCAGACTAAACATCAGCTGTGTGCCAGGTTGCTGACATTTTGTCCTGGAGGAAAAGATCCTGAAAAGGCCTTGAGGAAGCAGTGAGGTGAGGCTCCATGCCAGGATGGGACTCCTTCCTCAGCCACAGCCCTTCTGGAGAGGCCCTGGGTGGGAGCTTCCAGCTGCTTGCAGTGCTGGCTGCCCCGGCATGCATCCCCAGGCTTGCGTGACTTGGGCATTTATCCCAGAAAGGAGAAAAAAAATCCCTGCGGTTGTGCCATCTTCCCAGAGTCACACCGTGTTTTGGGATGTCGCAGAAGCTGTGTCCCAAGGAGGCAGTGATGGCACTAACCCCTCTCCTGAGCGCTGGCATCCCAGGCTATGCCTGCACAGCTCAGGACGGGCACCTGGCTCTGCCGGTGTCCTCCGGCATCACTCCTGTGGCACAGCCTGCTCGGGAGGTTGCTGGGCCAGGTGCTGCTGGCCAGGACAGTTGGGACTATCAGTTAAAGCGGGACAAAAATAATAAAGAATGGGGTTTAGTGAGCTGCTGTTTGCTGTTCCCAGGCAGGAAGGGGTTAGTCCAGTTGTGAAACCATGGGAAACACCCGGGGCGTCAAAGAGAAGCTGTGCATGGTGCTGTCACAAAAGTGTCCTTCCAGCCACACTCATTACTAGCCTCAACCCAAATCGACTTCATTTTTAGGCTCCCTAATCTCAGTCACTGCCCAGGAAGCCTGATCGAATATTCCTGTCCATTTCTACTCCTCTGCCTGGTTTCCATGGCAGAACGTCTCCCCTTTTACCACAGCAGGCAGGACTCTTGGGGCGTCGCTCCTTCTTAAACACACAGCACAGGAAACAACAAGTAAAGTCCATATGGCCTGGCACTAGCAAAGAAGGTTCTAATATCTATTTTAATAATCTTTAGTCTAAATACCACAAGGCAGAACGGATAGAAAGAAAAAAAAATACCTACAAGCCTGTATCTGTGTCTCCAGATCACCTTAGAAAAGACCTTAGTAAAACCTCCAAAAGTCCAAATCAGGTTTGTTTTTGGTTTTGTCACTTTTTGGCTGACTCAGCTGAGCATTCTGTTGGGTTTGTGAGATAATGGTATTTGCTCTGCAGCAGGCATTCCAGGTTGCAGTCAGTGGGTTTATGAATTTTCTAAATGTGTCTTTGCTTATCCCTTATTTTTTGCCTTCGGAGATCTGCTAGGTAGGGGTTCAAGCCCTGTGGTTCTACAGTTCTGTAAGTTGCTGGGCAAGCTTTTGGAAGTTTCAGCACAAATGGCTGGCATAAATTAGCCCATTTCATTCTGTCTCCAACTTGAAAACTTCTTTTTTTTTGGAAAAGCAGCATTAAACCAGAAAGGAGTGTTGACTTGCTAGCCCATTCTGCGAGAGGAAGGAGGGAGGACAGTTGCTTTGTTTGGGGGATGGTTTTGGTTGTTTGTTTCTTTAGAAGTAGATACAAATACCTGCAACTTTGGCAGACTTAGGGTTTTTTTTGGGGTTTGTTTTTGTTTTTGTTTTTGTTTTTTTGTTTGTTTGTTTGTTTTTTGTTTGTTTTTTGGGGTTTTTGTTTGGGGTTTTTTGGTGTTTTTTTGTTTTCTTTTTTTGTTTTTTTTTTTGTTTTTGTTTTTTGTTTTTTTTAATTATATTTAGGAGATTAGATCTTGGTTGTTCTCTTTTTCCTGGAAGACTCTTGACACAATTCAAGCAAGAGGGAAAAACAAGAACAACCAAGAGGCTCAAAAATATTTAAGTCAAACAAACAATTCAAAACATCCATGTTTTGTGTTGGTTCCTTTTAGCAGCTGTTTGTCTCCAGATGTCTGGCGAGGGGTCACAAGAAGCACTTTATGTGAAAACTCAAAGAGTGGTCACTGCTTCAGCTATGGAAGCAGCAAGGTTTCCTTCTCTGTTTATCTGACCATCTTCCTGCAGGAAACAGGAGTGAGACAGGAGATCTTGGGGTAAGCAGATTATGCAAGGAGGACTCAATTCAGGATTAAACAACAGACATATATATAAAAATCCCTATTTAAAAAAACCCAAACCCAACCCCCTTCTTGTCTACCATGGGAGTTTTATATACCAGAAAGCAAAAGTCCTACAACATCTAAAACTCGCCAGAGCCACAAATTGCCTGTGACCTTTTGGAAATCACAAGAGACTGTCACCTCTTGACTTAGTCTGTGGCAGTAATGTTGCAAAGGGCTGACTCACTCCACAGGAAGAGCCTTTTTTTTTACCTGGAGAGGACACTTCAGCTTAGCTGACATGGTTTGTCCCTCGGGAAAGATTGAAATTGGCTTTGGAAAACCTTGTGCCTGTTGGATCACCGGCTTTGCCCAGCTGAGGAGCTTTTGCAAAATATGAATGGGGTTTTAGATGCTCAAACTTTGGGGGGAAAAGGGAGACAGCTACATTGCTGCTCTTGGTCTTGGAAAAAAGAGGCAATTCAATTGCATGTAGTTGCATTTGTGTGCAGCTGCACTCAGGGCCACCCCTATAATTTTATTTATTAATTTATTCTCCAGAATAAAACTTCAAATCCTCCTTACATGGCTTGGAAAGTAGTAAGAGTAGGATGAACAGAAGTTAGCTGGATGTGACCTTTCAAAAAGTTGTCTGACAGTGGGAAAACAAATGCTAAAGAAAAAATAATAAGGTTTAAAAAAATGAAATATTTAAAATTAAAAAAAAAAAAGATATCCCCATGAGTAACACAGTTTGGGCCATCAAATAATATCCTCAAATTTTGTTCTTTGGTTGAAGACAACCCTATTCTTTCTGTGTCTTTTTCTGGGCAGTCACAAGAAGATGCCCAGGATCTGTGATGTGCCTGGCCACGCTGGGTGTGTGTCCTGGAGCAATCAGCCTGCACGAGCCAGAACAGAGCCCAGGTTCTAAAAACAACAGCTTTTCTGGCCTTGAGAAACAGAGGGTCTCCTGACCCCCTCCTGCATCTTCCCAAAGGGACTGAGAATCTTCTGTGGGCCGTGCAGGCTCCCTGTTGCACTGCCTGACCCTTGGGAGAGCAGCTCCCACATTGCCCCATCCTCCCTGCCAGTCCTCCCCATGTGAGGTTACTCGACTGTGCATATGAAAATAACTTGTGTGTCCCAGTTTATTATTTCTCCTGAGCAGATGAGAGGGTTGGAGGCCGATCAGAGCAGAGGAGTCTCCTGGTGAGTTCATTCTTCAAAAGCTCGTGAGGGCTGCTTCTCATTAGGGCTTGCTGTAGTGCCAGGAGAAAAGAATAATTCTCTCTGGATTCATGTGCACGTCCCTTTACTGCTGTCCTGAAGTGGCTGCAGCTGCTCTGCTCTTGGGATTGTTCAGACACAGCAAATTCTGCGCTGTTTAGACTGCACGGGATGCTGGCAGCTGGAGATGGAGGGCTTGGAGCAGCGTGAGCTCCCAGCTGTGCAGAGCTGTGCAGAGCCACGGGCATGGCACCGACCTCCCCAGCAGTGCCTGGGTGCAGGCACACGCTCCTGTCACAGGTGCTGTGATGCATCAAAAGAGCAATTGGAGCATCCAGAGGGCTCCTAAACATCTTTGTTTTACTCACCCCGAAAACCCCAGCTGAAAGCCCCTCAACTAGTGCCTGGAGTTAGCACGTTTAATTCAACATTGATGGTTGCAAACTGCAGTGAGCCGTGCTGTGTGATGGGGGACACAGGAGCTGCTCCCTGCCCGTCCTTGCTGGTTGCTCCAGGGTTGTAGTGAATTCCCTCAGGCTGGCTGAAGAGCACTGCAAGGCCAGCCTAATGAAGAAGCCCTGCGTCAGAAAACCTGGCTGCTGGCTGCAGTGTGTTTTCCTCAGGTGTAAGGACTATTCTAGTTGTACTACTTGCTGCCACTCTGGATCAACAAAATAACTTGCATCCACCAGCAAACACTGACAGGCCTTTCCAAACCAGGTGCTGAAAAGGTGCTGCACTTTCAGCCCCTTGGAAACAGGTGGCTGGAAGATGGGGCAGGAGGGAGCAATGGGTTTTGCAGGCGAGCAGCCCCAACATCTATTTTTAGTAACTCACTTTGAAAGGTCATTGCTAATTGTAAATTATTTCTGGGCTATGGCTTCTGTAATGACTGTGTAACCAGTTTTGCTGGCTAATGGTAGCAGTGATGATCACGATGCACAGAGAGAGACATTCAAATGTGATGCAGCAGAAGAGAATTTGCCTAACTGCACCAGTGGCTCTGAAAACATCTAAAATGGCATCTTTATTTATGGCCACTCCATCTGCAAAAACTCCACCTGCTCCACTGTCTTCTTTGGGTCTCAGTGTGTTCCGATGGGCAAAGCACCCGTCCCACGCCTCTGGGCTCCACTGTCCTGAGCTGGCACATCAGCAGGTCTCACTGATGGCTGCTACTGCACCAGCCAGGCTGCAGAATGTTCCTGCATTTTCTGCTCCGTGGTTGCCAGTTCTTGGGGTTTAACAGTTTATTATTATTTTTTCTAAATTCTTGGATCAGCCCCTCAAAAATGTTTTGGTGTACGGCTGTAACAGAGTCCAGTTCAAAGAGATGCTCAAGTGCAAACAAAGGCACCACAACAGGACATGGAGCATTTCCCTTCAACGTTACTACTTCACTGGGATCTGCCAAAAGAAGCTATCCTACCATTACCATAAAATATGTTTGCATTTTTCAAATGCTCTTGTCTGGTCTCGTAAAAGAGCAGCTCTTCTGCTTAGTGCTGTCTCTTTTACGGCTCTGGCCTTAGAAAAATTCTTGTTCAGTGCTATCATTCAGACCATGATGTTGACCATTAGCTGGTCTCTGCTCAGTAGCCTCTTACCAAGTTCATATTTCCTACTGACAGTGTGTACAAGCTCCTGGATGTGTTTTCATAACAAATCAGAGAGGCTCACGTTCCTGAAATGTACTGTCCAGCACCTTTGGAAGAACCCTCTGAAGCCCATGGGACCAGAAAAGGGGGATTGCTCCTGGCCTGCAAGGCAGAGCACTGTCAGGGAGAGTTTCAGCTATGCCCAGCAGTTTTCTCTCTGTTTTCCCCTTGCTGGCAGACTCCAAGGGTTGGATGAGCTGGATTGATGAGGCTTTACCTACCCGTGGCAGGTTCAGGAGACCTCAGGCTCTGCAGTTTCTTTCTCCACTCTTCTGAGCTCAGGTGAACACTTGCCAGGCTGGGTCATCGACTCTCTTTTGGGATCTCCCATTACTAGTTCATCTCTGGCACCTTGCATCTTGCTGAGGAGGTGGCCTAAAAACTTCTAGGAACTCCTAAATCCACACAGGATGCATACTTCTCTGAGGGCTGTTGTGTTATGGTTCACTCGTTATTGCTGCTGGCTGCTACTGAGGAGAACAAGTTCCAAGTGCTGTGGATTCACCTGCCCCAAGCTGCACACTTTGCATCCTCTGAAGAGGATGCCAGTGGATCAGTGAGCCAGAGAACCAGCAGAGATCATGCACCCCAGCCAGGCCTTTCCCTTACTACCACTATTAATTCAATCAAGGGGCCACACTGCACCTTCCCTGTTCTTAGGGAGATGTTCAGTAGTGTTAGTCGTCAACACGCAAAGCCACCTTTGAAATGGCCTTTCTGGGCAGACAGGGTAACATCTTACCTGCAAATAATCAAACCTATTCAGATGATGTAAAAATGGCTTTTCCAGCCAAACCATTAGCAATGCCTCAGCGTGTCCAAGTTGTGACAGCAGCCAGATGCTGCTATTAACCTTTAAACCACATGAGTTACGAGCTCCTTTCTGCACAAACATTCTGATGAGAACGAGAATCACGGTTTGCAAACATCTCTTTCCCTCAAACAAGCACAATAAACTGACGGAAGACGCTGGGCCTGTTCTGTGGGACAAGCACCTACCCCCAGGGCAGGACACTCACGTACCAATATTTGTCTGCTCCTGTGCAGTGTTGCTTTATAGTAGGGGTCAATTTTTTTGGAGTGTCCTGCTAGAAACCAAACCTACAAACAAGCCGCAATTGTGAATGCTCCTGTTGATAAAGTGGCTCTACAGCTGAAACTTGACCTCCAGCCCTTTCTTCAAGCAGAAGGCCAGATTACAGCCCAGTTACACTGATCACGCAGTATCCATGTGCCAGGCCAGGACTGCAGCTTGGGCAGCAGCTCAGGTTTATGGCAACCATGAAGACCTTCTCACCCAAAGCATTCCTCAGTCATACCTGAAGGTACCAGGCACACTGGAGTTTTTTTGGGAAAAGGTGGACAATGCAGGACCCCTACTCCTCTGCGATAGGCCACACAGTTGGTCCCAACAGAGAGGTTGAGTACATCATCCCAGGGCTTCATTAAAAGGTTAACAATCAAGTAATTTTTCTTATCAACTACTTAAAAATTGCTTTTGCTTTCTGAAAAATAACAATGCAACAAGAGCAAATGATCGTGCTGAGCCTTTCCTCTGTTTGCCATTCATGTCAGTTCTCAGTGAGTTACAGGACCTTCCCAATGGACTGAGATTAAGCCCGTGACATTTGCCCACAGCTGCTTCAGTGGATGGATCTGAAAATCACATATGCAGGCAGCAAATGGGCTGCAGGTACCAGGCAGAGATGTGTCAGGACCACACGGACTGACGCAGTGCAGAACTGGTTCTAGTCCAAAACAGTCCATCAAGACCATTTCCACAGCGCCTGGCTCAGGGTACTTCTGCCATTACTGACTACCTGGATACAAAGCCAGATCATGCTCCCAAAACCAGTTCCACTCAGAAGCATCAGTATTAGAGGTGTTTTTGACACCTTCCAAAGCACAAGGTTAGGAATGTAACAACCTTCCCAAAAAAAGGAGAGGAATAAACTACAGTAGAAGGGAGGAATGAAGGAGAAGAGGCTCTGGTACCCACATCTTTGCTGGAGCAAGGACTTCTCATAACATCTTGGTGAAAGTGTTGAGCACACAGTAATATTTTGAGTTTTGCTTCTCTTGGGCTAACCACACGGTAATGGAAGCAGTCCTGCCACATCTGGATGAGGAATCTGGTTTTCAAGGGAAGCACAGCTGAGAAAGGCTTCCAACAGGATCTGATTGACCGATTAAAAACAGATGCTGTGCTGGCAGATAGGCTGCTGTGGATCATCTGATACAATCCCTTTCCCTTCGTTTCTGTACATAATGTCCTTCCAAGCAAAGCCACCTCCTCCATAGCTATGTCTAAATTGCATTAGGAATCTTGGCATTTTTTCAGTTATACATATTGAGAATGGTTTTGCCAGTTAAAATATTTCAGGGGGACTGTAGAATCAAGTAGCAGACTGCTTATCAGAAATCTACCTGGTGCTCAGAGGCAGAAGCCATGCTGCAGAGGGCCCAGGGCTGCAGCATTTTAATCCCTGCAGTCTTTAACCTTTACATAGCACTTTCCCCACTTCTCCTGGAGGAGGGAGCTGTATCAGCTCTGGGACCAGAAAGGAACATCCTCCCCACCACCTCACACACTGCTTTAATTTTAAGCATATGAGCAAAGAAGGCTCTGTATCCCAATACCGAGGTATGAAACATGTTTCGCTCATTTCACTTTGGAAGAAAACAGCACCTTGCAGCAAGTTTGCTTGCCTCTACCTGCTCCAGTATGTCCAGTACAGCTCAGGGCTGCTTTAGCTCACCCACATCCTCACCTTAGCCTAGCACAGAGACTGGACACTGCACACTGCTAGTCTCTGTACTCAATTGTTCGCCCCTCTAATTTGGGGATTATTACTTTCCTGTGGGAGACTGAAGATAATCCAGAGGGCCAGCTACCTTAGGAGTACTGGCTATATACTGGTGTTAGTCCTCCCCGGTGCTGGAGGATCACAAATTGAGTTGCTCCAGGTAGTTTTCTTTTTACCCTCTTCCCCAAATACAGCTGAAACAATTCCCTTACTCTCCCAAGACTGCACTTGCTAGCAGAAGTCACTGGGATCAGTTCCTATTTAGCCAGAATCAACATAGTCAGGAATTCCTGTATTACACTGAGAGGTGCAAACAAGTTTCAGATCAGGACTAGTTGGTTGCTTGGTCACAAATGTAACAGGAGATTCATCCCAGAGAGGCCAAGGAAAGGGGATAACTCCTTTTGCTCTTGTTTTTCAGCTTGACAGGGGAGAAGGGCTGGTATCGGCTTGCTGAATAGCAGAACCATCTAAATTAATTTCACATGGAGTGTCTGGTCTCAGCAGCAGGATGCTAATCCTGTGCAGCACTGCAGCCCCAGGAGTGCTCAGGGGCAGACTGGGGAGAAGGCCTCATTCACTGCAAAGCTGAGGAAGAGGCATCTGCAGTAGGAAAAACAGGGGTTCAGGCAACCACTGGGGAAGAGACATCCAAGAAACCCAGCAGCTCTGTTTTCTACCTCAGATTTTGTAAGCAGGAGAGCACAGGAAATAAAAGAGCAGTTCAGGTCCAAGTGTACATGGCAAACAAGGCACTGGAACAGGTTGTCCAGAGAATCTGTGGCTGCCCCATCCCTGGAAATGTTCAAGGGCAGGTTGGATGGGGCTTTGAGCAACCTGGTCTAGTGAAGGGTGTCTCTGCCCACGGCAGAGGAGATGGAACTAGATGATCTTTAAGGTCCCTTCCAAACCAAACTGTTCTGTGACTCTGTAAATTCACCCTGGCTCAAAGGCCTGTAGACGTTCTGACTTTGCCCACAACTTCTTGCCACTTCCCAAGAGCATCCAGTTGAGAAATCAGCATGATGCACAACAGGAGCGGCAGCCACCAGGTAATTTTTCTGTCACTGCCTTGGCAATTGCTACAAACTCAGCCTGGGCAAATGAGAACAGGTGAGCCCAGACACCGTGAGCCACCTGTCCATAGTCAGACTTCAGACATCTAATGGCAGTGTCAGCGAGAGAACACAGGATCTGTCAGAAGAGGTGTGGCCAAGGAGTGCCTGAGCACCACAGCTCAGCTTTGCTGACAATGCTGCCACTCTACCACTGGAACACCCTGGGCCACGCTCAAGGGAGTAATGACCCTCATAATTTACCCTAATACACTTCTCGAAGGAGACTCCCCTTCTTGAGCCTGCAGATGGTGTAAGATGGCTTTAAGTGAGGGAATAAACCCTTCATCAGAACTTTAAATTCTGCAGCGGCCACACTGGGTAGGGATGATAAAATGCAGAGTTATGACATGCACAGACTGCCTCCCTGGCTGCCTTCCAGAGGAAAGCATTGTGTCCACCCTTAACTAGGGCAGGCCAGTGTTTATCACTGCCTAAAACAAATGCAGCTCAGCTGGTTTAATGCAGTTTTTTGCATATTGGAATTAAGCAATGAAACATTTTAATAGCAGTGAATATCCTGAGCATTTCAATGATTCGGGTTTTTTCACTGTCACATTACATTTTTAAATTTCTCTATTAAAAACATAAAACTGGTAAATTGTCACAACTCCAGACTCACTGGAAAATGCAGGATCTTTGCAGCACAATGCAGGTCTGTCTTGCCACTAAGATTTGCAAGACTTGGGTAAAAAAATAAGACTTAAAGCAAAGTCTTTCAAGGGAAAAATATACACAATAAGATGCACAGTGCCAAGATCTCCTTTCTGCTTTGCAAGTGCTCTAGAGGCACATTCACACTTCACTGAGCCAAATAATTTCTGAAAATGACTGCACGTTTTCCAAACGTGCAGTCTGAGTCCTAACAAGAACTGTTTAGGTTTTATGACTCTGAGCCATCTGTGAGCTAAAGGGACAGAAACTATCTAAAAATTGTCAAGCTGAGAGTTTGGTTTCCACAATAAGCTCTGAATCACCTTTAATCTGCCCATTAAGTGCACGCCGGCAATTCTGCAACAGCCCCACTGGAAATGCCACGGGTGTGAAAAACAGCAGATGGTTAACGGGGGTGGAAAGCTGTACAAATCGTTAGAGACGCATGGAAAATTCAGCGCTGGCTATAAAAGTCACTAGACAAGGGCAGCTGTAAACAGGCAGGTGAAAAGAGGCGGGAGGGACACGTGGTAGCTGCTCTGTTCAAACTGCTGCTGTTTCCTTCTCAAAACCCACCAGAAAAGTGCTGAATCAATCACATGTGAACAGACCAGAAGGTGCAACGCTCCCAAGTATTAACGCTAAGGGAGTTTTCCATTGCGCTGGAGTTTCCAGGTTTTAGCAGCACCTTGGATGTGACTATCGAATCACTTAAGGACCCTCAGGGACACTTAGAAAGCAAACCCACTTGCTTTTTGTATGTTGTATATACACAACTGTTAAAGCCCAGGCAAGTGATTACCATAATCCGTGACTGACATAACAAGAGACATCCCAGTGTGCTGAGGATACGTGCAGGATAAACACAACACTAAGCCAGGAGGCAAAGGTAGGAAAGAAAGGGAACTCAGTATGGCCTGCCTTACACTGCACTCCTAACTTACAAAAGCCCAAACTCTCTGACTGCAAACAGAAATCATGACATGCAATTAGATGACCAAGAGAGGCATTTTCCCCTGGTTATCCCACCAGTCTACAGTACCTTTAAACAGGAGAGGGATATAATTTCCAACCAGCTAAACAGGCATGAACAGCCACCTTCTGGGATATCTCACTGTGACTTCTGCTTATGCTTAAATAAGGTAGTTACTGCAGAAGTGGAAAACAAGGAAAACTGAATTTTGGTAAAGAGAGAGTAACAGATACAAGTCGGGGCAGGAAAGCAGCCAGAACCAAATAATGAAAATCATACCATCATTTTCATATTCAGTAGTGTTGTGACATTCTTCCTACCAAGGATTTAATCCTTCTGTACTTGGGTCTGCCAACCCTGATTATGTTTTACAAGGGAGCCTTCTCCCTCCTCTTTTAGCTTTCCATGGGCAGCCCTGAAACACTTTTCACCTCCAGTTCATCGAGTAACCTGTGGCTAAGCTCTCTTGCCTATATCATGTCTGTCAAAAATCAGTGAGTGTCAGTGTAACAGGAAATCAGAGGGACACTGATATCTCCAAGAAACAATCTCTGCCACCAGAGGTTGGGGTTGGAGCCACCATTTCTCCCTCCCCTCCCTGCACAGTTTAGGCAAATGGCATCCACTTATCATACAAACATATCTGGCCACAGCAAAGGAGAACATAAATGAGTATAATTAGAGGAAAGAAACCACAAATGCTTTTCAGTTTTATTCTTACTGGAGGGTAGTGGCATCCTGACATGGTCCTTCACATCATCCAATGAAAACTGACAGGGACTTTTTCAAGGCTCCTAGCTCACCGAGCAGTTTATGGGATTAAATCTTGGAGTAATCTTGGCTGTAGTGCTTTGTCAGCCTGCAGACATGGCATTCCCAATTCCAGATAGTTTTGCTGGGTCAAGACTAAAGTAATCAGTACTAACAGAAAGGGAAAGTAATCAGATGTGAAACACAGACCATATGATGAGTGATGTGTCAGGCTGGTACTACACAATATTTGTACAGACCAGTCAGAAATGGGTATTACAAACAGAGCTGAAAAATAGTAATAGTTAAAAACGTGACCAAGTGCTTGTGATGGATTTCCCAGAAAAGAGAAAGTCTCTTCAGAAAAATAATGTAACAGCTTCAAAAAACAACAGCAGCAACAACAACAAAACAAACAAAAAAATGCATCTAGTGATCTTTAAATCAGCTTTTCCATTGGATAAATATATTTGAAATAGTTGTACAGTTCACAGTGGCATAAAGTTCTCTGATTGCTTGAGTGCTTGAAAATATCTCATCAGTAAAAAAATACCAGAGCTGGGGAGGAAAACCCTCTCTCTGAATTCTGTACATGGGTAAATGCACAGGTTTTGGCAGGCATCAGGTCATTGGATCCATGGGAAACTGGCAGCATCACAGGACTGCAGATCACAAGTCAGGGGATGGAGGATAAGAAGAATAGTAAGGCCCATTTTCCTGCAATGAGAACAGAATAAGCAGTTGAACAGAAGTCTTCTCCAATACACCTTGGTGCAACGATAGTGCCACAGAGGCAGAAATAATTAGGTATTCTGGCTTTGTCTTCCATGAGTACAGTGCGTGCCACAACTCACCCAGGAGAGGACTGTGCTGGTAAACAGGCGAACACAGGCCTTGCTTTCGCCTGTGTTTTAAGCAAAAAGTGCAAGTTAAACTTTTGCCATTAAGTCAAAGCTGTGATGCCAGGAAGCCATGAATGCTGGCATAGCCAGGCACTCAGATAAAGCTGCTAATGCAGACACACAGCTCTGGCTACTCCCTTGTAGTTAAATCACGTACTCTTTGGAACGATTCTGCCAGTGCAAGCTGTATTCATTCCACCAGTTGGTTAGAGACCTGACGTGCAGAAGGGAAGAGGGTCCTATACAAAGGCAGGGCACCTTTCTACTGCTCCATTTTTCCTTGCTGTTTTGTTTTTTTATTTTCTTTTTCCAGCATGCTTCTTAGTATGTGGGGCAGGGAAGACAAAACACAGCTACTATTTCATTTTTCCAGTCAGTGTAAGGTGTATAGCAGCTAACACAAATTCTATCTTGTCCACGGGCTGTTAGTGTGTTATGTTACAGTTCTTGGCTGAAGAAGGGTAGGCTGCCTTTTATGCACATAGGAGACTGCTCTAATGGGAAAGCAGCCTCCTTCTTAGCCAAGCCCTCTGCTTGGGTTGATGTAGACGAAAAATTCAGAGAATCATTACACAGACTCTCCAGGAACCTTTTCTCCTTCTTCTCCCCATTCTTAAGGTGTAGAAGTCAGTCCCCTTAGAGCCCTTGCAGAGCACAAGAACTGCTCTTAGGCAGAGACTCATGGTGGCCACAGGCAGTCACTTACCCTGGCGTCATACTCAAGGACAAAAGGAGGAAGATCAATCTGTTCTGGGGGTATGGCTGTGAACAACTGCTGAAGGCTTTCCACATAGTGGATTTTGTCCTTTAGCCCTGAGACTGTAAAGGTTGTGAAAAACCATGCTGAGACCTGAAAATAAAACCCAACAAAAACCAATTAACAAGGTGCTGTTTCAAAACCTTCAAGTTCAATGTAATATTCCACAGTGAAACAGGCTTGAGTTGAACTTGAAACACTAAAATCATTGCCATAACACAATAAGGTCAGGAAGTATGCACCACCAACTGCTAGCAAGCAGTGTCTTGAGAGTTCAAGCTACTGTTTTCTGACTTTACACTCACTCCTCCCCAAATGCCAGCTTAAGGTCCTTTTCTACAGTCCAAGAGTGACAGCTGTTCTGCTATTTGTCCTCAAAACCCCATCAGTACAGTGCCATGTTTTCACTCCAAGTTTAGCCATTTCAGAAAATGACCTATTTTACTCTGTCAGAAGCATTTTCAACCCTTTATATTCAAGTTTTCACTTGAAAGGAAGGCCAGTTAGAGAGAGAGAAAGGGAGACTTTTGGATGTTCAGAGATTTTACTGAAATCTCCTTTCTGCTTTGGGTTGTCTGAGTGGGTTGTTTTACCACCTTTTTAAGCAAAGCCTTATCAATTTAACTCTACAAGAATAAGCCTATCAACTTACTCTACAACACTTTACTTGAAACATTCACACCTCTCTCTGTTTCGGGTATAAACTGGATACGGAATTTTTGTTATTGAAGACAAGTAAAAAGCAATCTTATCCTGTTTAGACTGACTGCATAAGCTTTAGGTTTTCAACACACCTTCTCCAAAATTAAGTTCTGTATTACTTCTTGTTTATTTCTGATCTATTCTTTTCCTGGCAGACTGAAGAAAAAGAAAAAAAGCCCTGTTCTACAGGTCACAAATGCTCATATTAGGGATCAATCACATGGTCCTGGGCAATCAGCTCTTGCTGACTCTTCTTGAGCAAAGGGGTCAGAGCAGATGACCTCCAGAGTCCTTTACAACCTTGACCATTCTGTCATTCTGTTTGATAGTTTTTCCTTGACTGCAGGGGGTTAACAGAAAAGAAGCAACACTGCAAGAAAAGTCTTGAGGAAAGCAAGAGTTTCAAATAAGCTCTAAGATCACGTCAATAAAAATGATCTGCCAGAATACAACATTTAAAGAAAAATGGAACTTTAAATTAAACCAAATCTCTGTTAGTGCACAGAAAGTAGACTAAGTTATACCAGAGTAGCCAAAGAAAGTTAAAAATCTAGACATCTGCTGAAGCTTCCCTTCATTTCTTTTGTCCTGATATGGTGAATCTAACTAAAAGGCTGTTAAAAGTCACTCCGCCAACTTATAAAACCCACAGTTAAGTGTATGAGATGTCTCCCACTAAAAACCAGCAACTCAGATTAGCTGTGTCACTAATCTCTTGTTTGGTCACACCTCAAAGAGAAATTTACTAAGATCCAGGAGATTTTATTCCAGTTGGAAGGATCTTGTTTAGAAAAAGACCTAAGGGATTTACAACAACCTTTCCATTGGCATCTGATCTCCAGAAACTGCTTTTAGGACTGTTACAGAAAAACAAAACAAAAATTGCTCATGATAAATACAAAGATTATGATGATTATGAATATCTAATTTGAGTCTTCGGGTATGTTTCAGCTTTGAAACATTCTTGATTCACAGCCAATTAATGAAAACAGAATTACTCTGGGTGAGACTGTTTCAGATCCAGCCATTTATGGTTCAGTTCAGAATACAAGCTCTGAGAAAGTTTGTTTGGAGAGCTCTCAGAAGAGGGGAGCTGAGAGGATTCACATAAAGATGCCTCCAAAAGCCCTTTATTTATCTATCAGCAGCTTTATAAAAAACAAGCAGGAGGAACTTTGCATGCAAGAGTACAAAGGAACTTGTGATGGCACTTCATGGGTACCTTGATCTGAAGCTTGGCAGTGAAGTGCTCACACAGCAAGAGCCACCCCAGCCTACAAAACTGTTGACATCTATACTATGATTTCCTGACAAGAACAGCTCCATTTCACAGATCACAAGAACACTCAAAGCATGAAGAAAGGCAGGAGTTGTGTACAAAAATGGACTGCACAGTGGCACATCCTGTTTCTGTCACTCCGTGTTTTAGGATAACTGCTGAACCTTCCTCTCTGCACACCAAACTCCACGTATTCTAGACAGGCAACTATCCTGAGAAAACACATAATTTACAACAGTTTCATACCTAGAAACCAAATAAACAGTCATTGTTGGCACCATAAAGTACATGGAGAATTATGCCGGTTTTCTAGGAACATATGATTTTCCAAAAGACATGATGAAAAGCCTCTTGATCCCTTTTAGCCCATAAATAAGCAAAAGCGACTCTGATCGATGGCAGCCATCCACTGTGCCAGGATTCAACACTGCTGTGAAAGGGACAATTTACACCAGAGATTTAAGATCTGTGTATGAGGGTGATGTGTTTGGGAAGTCACATGAATGCACAGGCCTTCCTCCTGCATTTGAGGCATGGGGTATTTCCTACTACTTCTAGGGAAGGAAGTAAGTGATCCAAATAGGAAGATGAATGTGCCAAACATTTTTGAAGAAATCTGAAGCTTTTGAGCTAGTAATCTTCCACGGGGACAAGATCCCTGAAAGAGCCAAAAAAAGGAGGGGAGAGAAAAATCATTCCCTCTTAGCAGCCATCTTCTTCACCATGCTTTCTGCTGCATATTCCCCATCATGTTTCATAAGCTGATAGTCCATGCAACAGTCAGAGGCAATCCTGCTTGCCTTCCAGTTTTAGAAAAGATTGGCAGAAAAACATGGTTTCACATTCTCTTTTGCCTCCAGCTGTGCTGCCGGAATAGGATACAAACCAATACTATTTCCAGCAAGTTAGAGAACTCCGTGTCTCTCACCCTCCCTGCTTCCCACCAACCATCTGCTTCGCCTACAGATCTGTTGAGTCCCACTGCAGTTTCCAAAGGGACAGACAAGATGGCAATAGACACCAGTGAGGATGAGTTCTCATCCTCCACCAACAAAAAAAAAATGTTTCTCAACTAAATAGAAATGTATGGGAAGAGAGGAGGGGGATGAAGTGCTGCTGAGAATCTAAAACACCAGTACTTCCTAGATTCAGCTTTTCCACTCGACTTTGTGACCTTAGTAATGCTCTCTGCCAGCCTCTACATTTTTATTAGCATCAGAGCTGGAGGCTCTAATTCCAGGACATAGACCTCTGATCTGTACCCTGTGGGAATAACTAATAACTTAACAGAAGCTGGAAGCTATGCTGTTGGGAAGCCTCAGTCTCACCTACATAAAAACAAGGAAGCTCCAAGTCTCATGGTGCCCCAGCTGTGCACAGGCAAAGAAAGGACTCTTCGGAAACTTAGCAAAGAAATTCTTGCTGAACATGTGCAAACAGATGTGTTTTTCCAGGCATATGATTTTCTTGAATTTGATTAATGTCAGCAAAAAGCAGAATAAACACAGAGGTTAATCTGATGTGAACATGGAGGATCAGATTTCTGTTTTAATTGGACAAACAAAAATTCTAGGAAGGGTTGCTGCTGCCACTTAGTTCATCTGAAGTACTCATACTGCTGCAACAGGAGCAGTGGGTGGGAAGTCCAGAAGGGAACCAGCTCCATCTTCTGTTGCCCCACACAGATCCCAGCCAAGGGTAACAATTTAGTGCATGACAAGCTCAGGGTTTTTTGTCTCCTGATGGATTAATGGGATTTCTCTGCGCTGCATCAAAGGCATTCTTCCCATCTTTGCTGCTCTGCACTCTAACCCTGCCTAATCTCACTGCTGCCTGACACTGCCCTCTGCCCTTCCCAGGGCAGCTCTGAAGTGACACACAGAAACCTCTTGTGTGAAAGAAATGGTGAAACACCCAGGAGATGAACTACACAAAAAGGAATTACCTGAGTGTTTGCTCATGGTTCATCACCCTGCTAGCCAGACAGCAGGGAAAATGACAAGATGTTTCCCATTGAAAGAAACATTATTCAAAGCTTCCACCTCTCTCTGTTAAGAGCCCACACTTAACAGGGCACAGACAGCGTGCACTGCACTGGGGTTCAGTTTATCACAAAGGTTGGAAGATTACAGCTAGATCAAAGACGGGATGAATTTCAAGTTCAGAAGATCCAGAAGATACTGCCTACTTTTGGGAGTCTTCTATATATCTCCACATTCCTCATGTAACAGGCTTACATGCTACTCCACCAACATGCTAGATATACTTCCCTTTTGTAAGAGTTACCTTACCTTTGAACGAAATGTTGGGTGGACAAAATACAACGCCTTCAAATTCCTCTTGTACCTGGTTTAGAGAAAGAAAAAAATATTTAAAAGTGAATTGTAATTAAGGTGACCAACACAAGCCAACTGTCAAAAGAGACCATTTTTTTAAGTGCCTGTGATGTAATTTTACAAAGTTAGATCTAACGTGAGGGCTGATACCAAAAAGTAAATGGAAATGGAAAAGAAAAATAATTAAAAGAAGTAGAATGGTTATTTTTCAGTAAAAGACACCACAGCCTTCAGTCTTTCAAGTAGGAAGTGAAAGTAAGTTAAGGACAAGTGATGACTGCCACTGTTACCCAAGCCTCTCCCCTCACAACCAGCAACACACTCTAACAAAGCCAGGTTCCAAAAGCTCCAGCTCTGGACAGTGACAGACAGTACAACCAGAGTGCCTCCCTAACAGCTCCAAAGGGAGACTGCAGAGGACAGAACTTCTGGTTAAAAAGATGGACTTGAGAAGGAAAGAAAACACTTCTTCCTTCTTCTTGCCTTTGTTAGTTATTTAGGCCTTTGTCCCAGCAAAACTCTCTCACAAATAAATGGGAAACCAGATACAGGGAATAATAAATATTTGCATAGCACAGGGGAAGACTGGAACGTGTTCTTTTCCTATTGACACTCACTTGGCATCAACAACATCATACAGTTTCTTCAGGAAGTTAGAGTCTAATTGATTGTAATAATTTGTGAGCGTATGGAAGTACACCAGGACATATTCCTTCACTGCAATATGATCCATGACGTGGATGAAATACAGAAGAGCCTGAGGCAGAAAGAAGTGAAATTTATATTTGCAAAGAACTCTTTCACAGTTGCATTACATCTTAATATACTTCTATTATTTCATCTAAAAATCAGGAATCATGAGGCTGGATGGCATTATATTTCAGCTACAAAAGCAAGGCCAACATTCCAAGTCTTCAACCTGACTGAAATAACTTTGAAGTCTTTTTTGTCTATCTGACCTCACAGATGGAGATCTATTCATGCCGTTTCCATGAAAAACTACATTTGAGATTCTATTTCACTGCTCACATCTTGGCAGTTATAGAAGCAGAGTAACGCTCCTTCTTCTCAAGAAGAAAGAGTCCATACTAGCCCTGTTTTTTCTAAAAATAGCCTCATTGAAAAGTGTCACCCCAATGTCCACGTAGCTTTTTACAGGTAAACATTTTTATTTGCCTGTAAAAATACTTTCTAGTTAACATCCTAAGTCTTCCACATATAACGCTTCTAGTATTAACACTGAACTATCCTTACAATCAGACTTTTCCATCCTAAATATTTACATGTAACCTATACAACTCTAGTTTTACAAAGCCTTACCTTTTCCATGTCTATCAATGTTACGGGGATATTCCTTCCAACCACCACCATCACTGTGCGGCCACAGTTATCTACACCTATGAAAGACAGAAAGATGTCTCAACTTCTCTCAGTCGTGCCAGGTTCTGTAGTCGGGCCCTTTCAAATCAGGGAGAAAGAGCCTCAGCTCAGAACTTTTGCAATGCATCAGGTTTCCAACAGAGGAAATATGCTTAGTTTCTGCTCTCACTATACCAGTACCTATTCTGATAAAAACTCCATGTATTACATCTGAAAAATTTAAGGACTGCAATTTTATGCTGCCCGTGTACTCCATATTTACCTAAATATCAAATACTAATATGGGTCTTATTTTAAAAAAAAAACCCTTCCTTTGCAATTTTACCACCAAAGCAAAATTCTTCCTAGAAACCAAGCTCTGAACTCCAGTAAGATTCCCAGAGCACGCCTCATGGACTTCCTGCAGCCCACAGAGCCCTGTCTAAGGCAAACAAAAGAATTTAAATTTGCAGCTACTGAGCAGAAGGTATCACACAACCTTGCTATTTACACAGATCTAGGTAAGCTCTGGGTTTTCATGAGGCCTAGGAGATCAGCCACAGGGCTGAACAGATTTTCTCTCCAGAAACACAGCTACGTTTTCCAGCATGACCTACTGTACATGCAAATCCCAAGAAAATATTTTTACTTTAAGAGAATATAGATCAGTCATCAGTACCCTGACCTTACCTGTCTGGTACAAAGCTTTAAGAGAAGCAATGTCAGAGAGGTCTTCAGCTCTTGCCTGACATAGCCAGCGATTATAACTAGAAAGTTAAAAACATCTGGTCAGGTCTAATCCTCCTTTGGATCAGCATTATAAGCCTGAAGAGGTATATGGGAAGGGAAGGACAAAACAAGCTTTTTCTGACTGACCCCTCTCTAATGTTGCTGTTTTCTGACCTATGGAGCAACTATCAAGTTTTTAAAGAAAAAAGTGTTAAAAAATAAAATCTAGTGTCTTAGTTACACACCTAATGATTTTCACTAGGGCAATTAATACATATTAATACATATCAACTAATAATTATAGTGGCATTGCATTTGGGCTGAAAAGATTTCAGAGGTTTTTCCATTTAAATATGTCAGTGTTTAAAAGACAGAAAGAAAGAAAATTTCCTTTCAAGGTCTAGATGTCAAACACAACTATGTAGCAACCAGTGTCACATATGGATTTTTTTCCCCTTTGAATGGTGAACAACTTAGTGCCTCATCTGACAAAACAAGCCAACACTGTGCCTCGAGAGGTGTCCAGCATGGAATTACCCCCTAAAGAAGTGGTCGTGCACACTAGGGTTACCAGGGCATGAAGAGGGAAAAAGCCTGAGCATTCTTTTATTTATGAAATGGAGGAAAAGTGTTTTGCTATCTGCCCAGAGCCTCAGGAACAAGTGGGCAGTATTAAAAGCAGGTGATCCCACTACAAAAAGTGGTGACAAAACAGTGACATCTTGTGGCAAACAGGTAGGTAAGGCAGCTGGCTGGATGCACTGGGCGTGCTAAGGGCTCATCATAAGCTTTCCTTTTCCTCTTACTGTCCCTTCCCTTCTCCCTTCAGGCCAAAGAGGCTACCACATCAATCCAGGGTGACACCAGGCTTTACTTGTATTTAACTGCTGGAAGATTAGGCTTTACAGATAACAAAATCATTATTCATAAGGGTTGGTCCTAACTAACACAAATATTCACATGAACAAGCAAATTCTCACTTCCTCTGATGCTGTTTCTGCAGTGCTGCCTCTGACAACTGTCCCTGAAGGATGAGGCGTCTCTGTTTATCAACGTCTCCCTCCATGCGGGCAAAAGCATGGGACCCAATGAAAGACAAATCTGCCTCCAGACCCTCTTCATCTGAAGCATCTGCAGTGGAAACAAAGGTGGTGTAAAATGTTTGGGCAATCAGCAACGCTGCTGATGAATTGCTACATTTCCCAGTGAGACAACACAGTCATGCTACAGACTAACACAAAACCCCGTGAGGTGCCATGATGCGGCTCTGACACCTCACCAGTACCACCGGCAGATCACAGCATGTGATTGAGAACTCTTCCCTTAAAATGTTGGTTTGCCTGGAAACTAAATGGGAAATGCTAGTCATCAGCTCATAACAAAGGGTTAACTCTCCCACTCTGGAGAGAGTGACTTGAGCTTTACAGTCATCCTACTTGAGCTTAACAGTCACCCCATCTGTCAAAGGGGGAAAAATCAGCACGCAGAGGCACAGATGCTGTAGGTTTATTCAGTTTAGAAGCTGTACTGTAGAAAGGGCTCACTTTTTATACCACTGACACTTCCTGAACAAATGCTGTAGTGATCTGAGGGTAGCTATTTTTATAGTATTGTTTACAACATGACTGGTTGATGAAATAGAAGAGCACAGGCTCACTTGCTGGTGACAATACCAGAATGCTCCACTGAATTGATGTCATCCAGGCATGTTGCTAAGACTTCTAGCACTGTCTCTCTGGGCAATCTGGACAGGAACTGAGTTTCCCCTTTCAGCATGACATGCTATAGTAGCAATGGAACAAGAGTGCAGGATCCCACTATACAAATTCACTCTTATCTATGCAAAACCAGTAATTTCACAAATTATTAGCTAGTGGTTGACTACCTCACTGATCAGCCACAGCAGCAAATATCAAATATTCAGCCTTATCCCAACTGACTATGCGAAAGCAGAAAATTGAAATTAATTCCAAGTTATCTGCTTTGGATGTTTTAAGGCTGTAAAACTTTCACATCACTGCTTAACAAGTAAGGCAGAATGTGTCTGCTGTGTCCATTAATACATTAAATTGTTTTGCTATATGTATCTCACCTCAACCCTGACATCTAGGCAACCTCTTTACAAACAGACTTTCACTGAACTTTGATAGCCACTTCCAAACACTGAACTCTGGGTTGATCTAGCTTTTAGGGAGTTTCTGCTAGTTTTCGTTGCACATCTACTAGTTTGATGCACTGTATTCCTGCTGTATCAATAGAACCGTATCATTAGAGATAACATTTGCTAATACATAAACAACACTTTGCTAATACACAAGGCAGACCATTAACCATAATGCCTTTTTCAATGAGAGGCTGCACAAGATTCTGCAAAAACACCTTCAAAGATCTTAATCACTTTGGGAAAAAATTTACCAAGGGAATGAACTACCCACCTCTTCCACCAAGAAAGGAAAAGACAGAACAGCTCTACTGCAGTTACTGCTGGGGAACACATGAAGCCAATGAGGCAGCTTGAGAACTGGAATCATTATAACCTGCCTTAGGTAAACTGAGGTAGGAAAACATCTCTCTTCTTCCTTTTCTGTTTTTCCCACTGACTTTCAGAGAGAGATACTTATTCCAAAGTCCAGCTCCAAACTCACCATCCGGAACGCCTGGCTTTTCAGTAATCCTGATCTGCCGCTCTGGTACTACTGGCTCCCCTTCCGCATTGCCAATATCTGCAGGGAGGTAAGGCAAGGACTGGATCTCTTCTTCCAACGATCTCGGAAAATACAGGGGCAGCAACTTCTGGTAAGTGACCTACGAATAAGAAAAATGCGTGAAGGGTCTATCATGCATCCATGCTCTTCGTTTAAACAGTGTCTGCCTTTGTAGCAGGGAACTTCTCAGCAGTTTGGAGGCAAAATTCTGCCTCCCTCAGTGGTTACTTTGTGTCGCCTTGTTTTCTGTAAGCCTTCTGTTTTTAATCTTGGAGTCAGATTTTTTCTCATAGTTTTATGTAAATAGTAGCTGATGTTTACTTAACGGTATCTTCTGTTTTTCATTCCTTTTGTGATATGACCACTTTGATGAGCATCTTTCTTCTCCAGTGAGATGGAGAAGGAAGTGACATGCTCTCCAATCCCTCGTGGAATTGGAATGTGTATAAGATAATATCAATAAATCGACGTCATATCCTCCTTTCTGCTGAACCTGGCAGGTGTTAGAGCGTCTTTATTGTGTCTCCTCGGACACAACTTTGGGCTGTGAAGCTGGGAATACAGGCAAGTAACCTTGATAAAGGTTAACTTTTTGGTTTTTTTGCCACACTGGCAACTGACTTTGAGAGGACTTTGCTTTAACCTGCATGAACTCAGGTAGACTGCAGATACTTGAGCTTTGTAATCAAGTTAAAATTCGCACAGACAAGAGATTTCAGTGAAGGTTGCTTATGTTAAAATGCACCACTACACAGTTCACCTTTAGTGATCTGTCTGGGAAAAAAGAAAAAGCACCAACCAAACAAGAAAATCCCTCCCCACATGAAGAAAAATAGGGAAAATCTCTACAGAATGTAATACTTCATGGATTCTCTCCAGCTGATCAGCCATTTTATGACCTCCAACAAGTTAGTTATTTTCCTTATCCAGATGCCACAGAACCTGAACACAGCATGGGTGTTCTGCACAGGAACAAGGAAAGTCAATATTCAGACTGCCTGCATCTCTCAGAACACAGGTCACTAAATATCAAGTTTGCTTTTCCAACAAGCAAGGAAGCAGCATTTCAGGTTTGTAAGTCATCTGTAGGGATGCTGAACTGGCCCTCCTCAAGCACATCTCTGTGTAAGGAGGAAACACGTGTGAGGAATTTCCCTTCTGGCTAACAGAGAGCATCCAGCACAACTGCATTCTATCACCTTCCCTCCTGCTCCCTGTCCACAGCTCAGAACACAGAAAGCAGAAGCAGAAAGATTCTCCAAGTGTCCATAGTGACTGCTAAGGGCATAAAGAGTACTGGAAAAAGGGCTATGCTAGGAGGGGATAGAAGGATGCTGCAAGACCAAAAATGTATGTGATCTGACGGGGAAGTCCAAATCCAGCTTTACTGCTGCAGAGAAGATCAAACATGCCCAGGAATTTTGGTGGAATGAATGCCAAGAAGATACCTCTTCAAGCTCTGAGACAGCAAACACAACCTTCTCCAGAGTCTCTCCATGGATCTCCAGAAACCTCCTAACTGTGCCTGCAAGGAAGCAGATTAAAGGTAGTTAGCAAAACAGAAGAAGTCTACACACACAACTGCAAGTGAGAACTCAAGAGTGCAGAAGAGAGATACATCTCTTCTCATACTAAATAGCTCCACAGGCTGTAGGCAAGTGTGGATTAAGTGGTGGTTTAACACACCAAATGGGTTGCTGGGCATACTGGAAGTTCCATCTCCACTCTCTCCTGATGCTGACTTTAGAGATAGACACAAATGGGCAATAAATTTCTTTGATTTTAGCTTACTAGGCATTCCTTAGACTGTGAAATGAGATACAATGGCCTTCAAAAACCAAGCCAAAACCTTCCTTTAGAGAGTCGTGTGCAAATTGCTAAAACCAGACATTCTTAGAACAAGTCACTGTGCCCTAAGTTATCAGCAAAGCAATATAAGCAAGCTACAGCAGAAGCTGGTTCAAGACAGGCTCAGCAACACAACACCTCTGGTGTCAGCTGTGCCAAAGAGGCATATAAAAACTGTATTTGTAAACCATGAGAGAAAGTGTCCAAACAAATTGGTTGGTAGGGGAGTATTTTATCAAGTAGCACACAGACCTCGAGAGACAACAGAAGACAGCAGTAGAAGAATTTATCTCCAGAGAATACTTTAGTGGGAGTTCAAGAAACAGCAGAGGGAAAAAAGGAGCTATTTTCAAATAGTTCTTGTGTACTACTGTACACAAATTGCTGTGTAATCGTGTTGACCTGTAACATTACTTTACAGAACAAATGCAATTGCGCAGTTCCATAGCAAACCGTTCTGAATGTATGAGAACATGTGAAAAAGACAAAAGAGATGGCGGAAGAGTAGGAACCAGTATGTAAGTATATATACATATAAGTGTGTGTGTGTATATATATATATATATATATATATAAAATTATATATATATAAAAAAGTATATATATGTAAGTATAAGTATACATATATAAAAGTATATCTAATATTCTCGTTTGAGCACTTTTTTATACTTTATTTTCAACCTGGGATATTTTCTGATTTGTTTTCAGTGGTCTTAATTTTTTCTTTACTATAGTTTCCTCTCAAGTCCAAGGAAATTTGAAAACTTTTAGCAATGCTTTTGAGTAAGAATTCATTAGTAAGAATCCATAAATTAGTAATTAGTAAGAATTAGTAATTAGTNTGCCCTAAGTTATCAGCAAAGCAATATAAGCAAGCTACAGCAGAAGCTGGTTCAAGACAGGCTCAGCAACACAACACCTCTGGTGTCAGCTGTGCCAAAGAGGCATATAAAAACTGTATTTGTAAACCATGAGAGAAAGTGTCCAAACAAATTGGTTGGTAGGGGAGTATTTTATCAAGTAGCACACAGACCTCGAGAGACAACAGAAGACAGCAGTAGAAGAATTTATCTCCAGAGAATACTTTAGTGGGAGTTCAAGAAACAGCAGAGGGAAAAAAGGAGCTATTTTCAAATAGTTCTTGTGTACTACTGTACACAAATTGCTGTGTAATCGTGTTGACCTGTAACATTACTTTACAGAACAAATGCAATTGCGCAGTTCCATAGCAAACCGTTCTGAATGTATGAGAACATGTGAAAAAGACAAAAGAGATGGCGGAAGAGTAGGAACCAGNGTAATTAGTAAGAATTAGTAATGACTAAGAATTTCCATAAAACAAGTAACAAGCATAAGAACCACTTCCCCTTGTTTTTTCTGAACTGGCATGGTTTGATGGTTCTTATTTTGGAAGACAGTGAACAACTGATTCCTTTTCACCATTACCATGCCACTCATGAGTTTACAGGCATCTATCACACTCCCCTCAAGTCTGGTATATTGCAATCTGGAAAAGTCTTGAGCTCATTTTGTTATTTCTTGCCTTTTTCTGTTCTTGTTGACCTCCTCAACCTCTCTGTCTACTATATTCTCTTTGAATGTGCAGCTTTAAAGGGTGAATAAAACACTAATCTATTGCATAACATTCTTAAATTTGTTGTGTCTCACTCAGCTTGCTGTTTTGAACTACTCTGAGCTCTTGTTTTCATGGAACTATTACCATCTCAATGTTTTGCTGCCTATAATCAGCCCATCATTTTGCACGCGAAGGCAGAAGCCTGTAGGAGTGGATCCGTGGGGGAAGGATATCACTTTACATTTGGATGTGCTGATGACACTAAAACAGCAGATGAAGTTCACTGTTGCTTGAGTCTGCCTACAAGTATTCAACAGTAAGGCCTCATCTTGGCTATTCTGAACAAATTTCTATTACCAGCAAACTCTCTCACCTCATTTTTAGCATCTTTTACAGGTTATTTAATACACTGTAGACTATAAGTTCCAGCACAGATTCCCATGGACCTTTACTGATGAGATCCCAGGGATCATTACTGAGAGAAAGGATCATTTGTTTTTATCTTCCATTTCCCGATCAACCGTGGAATGCCTTGCCTTTTTACAGCCTCTGAAGAACCACAGCCCCCTAAAAATAGGTTTCCCCATTTCAAGAGCAATCTGTCAGAGGTAAGTGACCTGCTGAACGCTGCCATTCAGTTTATGCAGTTTTCCAACACACTTACGCAGGGCTATGTGGGTTGCATCCTCCAAGGGGTAGCATCTTTTCAGAGTGTTAATGACACAAAATCCTACGGAGCACATTGCCTGTTCCCTGGAATCCGGAAAGAGAAACAAATGAATAGACAGCCAGCTGTGAACAGCCATCTCTGAGGAACTGGAACACCAATAATTTCCTCCCTGGGTCTAAGCAGCAGTAATCCTCTTTCAGGCTTTTGCAGAAGGATTCTTCCCTGGCAAGATGTACACACCCCCATTAAGTAGAGAAGGAGAGAACCATTAATGATTCCCCACGGCTTCCCCTGGTGCTTGGTTTCAGATTTCTCCTTCTACCTCAGCAATGTTGTTCCTACAGTTTCTGATATCCTGAATGAAGTTCTTCCCTCAAGCTCCCTGCAATCCTCTCCAAAATACTTTTGTTCCTGTTTAGGACTGACAGTAAGGAGAAGGAGGTGCTCTTCAATGTATACACACTCCTGTTTCTTCACCTGACCAATGATTTTGTTTTGTTAGAGGTCTGGACACAGGCCAAGGTGGCTTACTCAATCTTAGGTATGATCAGACAACCATCAGAATGGAGTGACACATACTTTAAGACCAGTAGGATGCTTCCAGCACTGAGACATATTTTCAGAAGAGTAAAGCAGAGCTGTTGCCAACCATCATCAAAGGAGTTTGAGCAAGCTCAGAGTTGGCAGACAGTTTCACAAACATCAAAAGTTACTCTAGAAATTAGACGGACTGAAAGACATTCAGCATGCAGAACTATCAGAATTTTAAAACAGTTTTTAACATGGTTCCATCCAGGCCTGACTCTGCTTGTTACTTCTGAGGCAGAACAAAACTGGCACATGCTAAAAACCTTAGCTATAATCTTGATTATGAAAGAGTTACTATTGCACTGTAACACACAGTCTAGCCTCGGAAGAATTGACCTTCCCAACCCTGAGAAATTGTTAGATATGCTTTCTGACATTGCTCTTGCTCAGGTGTATTTTGCAACTGCTACCACTACAGCAGTTGTCACAAGAGAAGAACAGAACTACAGGAAAGAACACAGAAAAATAGGAAGAAAAACCCCTATTAGTTAAGAGGAAGTCGAAAATACCACAGATGAATGGGGGAAAAACCACAAACTCAGCTGCTGCAACTGTAGATTTCGAAGTAACCTTACACCCTGACTCAGAATTTTAACTGTCTATTGTACAAGGGCAGAGAGGCCAAACACAGGAACTGACACAGCAGTCAGATCTGCCTGCGCGTGTATCCACACGGCTGCAGACGCACATGAAGTTGCTGGTTGAGCAAGCTCATTTAACACTTGTTGCAGCACAGAACCCAAAGCAATTATTAATGTTTCTCCTTTGAGGAACTGAGAGCTGCACAGCTCTAACTACCCCGTTTCACAACTTGAACCAGCTCAGATCTCTCTGCACATTTTATCTACACCACAGCACACGTAACCAAAGGCATGAAGCACAGCATGAAGCCACTCATGTTCTCATGTCCTTAACCAGAGCCAGCACACACGAGAAGACATTCACAGAGGTTAGATCTTTGTGCAGAGCCGAGTTTGCAGGACAGCTGTGCCCCAGATGGCACCGCTGTGTAAGCGGTGCTGTGCTTACTTGGCGAGCTGCAGGACGTTGCGGTAGCAGCTGTACAGGGAGCTCTCGGCCGCGGTGCGGTACCGGCTCTTGTACTTGGGGCCCACCGTGTGAATGATGAAACGTGCAGCCAGGTTAAATCCTTTCGTCAGCTTGGCCTCGCCCGTCCTGCAACCTGAGGAAAAAAACCACGAGGATAAGCGTTCATGTCATGGCAAGAAAACCACAAGTATTCAAGCCCTTGTCTTCCTCCAGTCAGGCAACTCCATACATAGAAGGTGGTGTTTTAGACATCAAATATTAAGGAGAGCATCCTATCTCATACCAGCTGCTTTGCACCTAGTCAGGCTGAAGAGGTGAGAACTGTGCTCATTCCTCTCAATTTTAAAACTATGCATATAAGGACAAACCAGATATTGCTAGGAATTCTGTCTTAATTGCAGTGCTTACTATGCTACTTACAGGGCCAAAGGAAGAAATGATTTATTAATGTGCAGAGAACTGATGTACACATATACCATTTAGCTAGCAATAAAAAATCCTTCTGAATTTAACAGCTTGGTTTGGGGAGACTGTTTTTTGGATAAAATGACTACAGGTCTCCTTAATCAAACAAACTAGGTGTTGGCAAAGTTATTAAAGCTGAATAGATAAAACACTTATTTAATTTATGCTCCCAGAATGAGGTAGCTTGCTTTGTTTTTCAAGTTTCTTCTTGTCCACAAGGCAGATACATGATCCTCATGCAGCTCATACTTTGGACAGACTAGAAGTCTAGTCTCAAGGCAAGGAAGTTTCAAGGAATACATTTAATTGTTCCATTCACAGCATCCTTCAGGTACATACTCTACGAACAGATTCTATGTTTGAAGTCTGTTTTTCCTTCAGCACATAGAAGAAAAGTCTGCTAAACTTCCCCTTCTTCACCTAAATCTAGTCCACTCCAGGTCTGGACAGCTGAAGAAGTACTTCTAGTCTCTCTCTTTCAGTACCCTCAAAGACAAATATTTTCCAACCTTCTTCCTTCTGCTTGTACAGCTGCACTTCGGCTTTCTGATCTGACTGAAAACTAGTATTTTCACTGGATTAGCTTTCAACTTGATCTTCTTATGGGTTGCTAGTGCCCACAACAGGGAATGAGACATGAATAAGCAGCTGCAGCCATCCTTCAGGCAGCAGCACTGCAGCAGCTTGGCTTAAGCTGCCCTCTGAACAGGCATGTTCATCTCTCCTACTCCACTCTTTCCTCGTAGTGCTCAGGCAAGCTATCAACGTGCATGAAAGCATATTTTATGGGAAGAGACATTCCAGGTTAAGAATCTTCCTTACTCAAAACTTCCAGCATATCTTTTTAACAGCAACCACCTGCTGCCTTGAAGCCAGCATCTTGTAAACTTTTTGATCCAACAAATCACATCATTAGCTTCTATAGACCTTCACTGTGCTTCTTCTGCGTTAATCAGAAGGAAGAAAACACCATACTAAAACTAAGCAGATTCTTCTGAATTCCTGCACAGCCTCTAAGACAGCTCACCAGAGCGATTATATAAGCACAATATGGAAAACGTAAAGCCAAACCCAAAACAATGTATCAGATACCAAGTTACTTTTCTTCCTCTACGGTCCCCGTGCCTCTCAACTAGTGAAGAGCAAGCAAAGTTCTTTAGGAAAAACTTGTGAAAAAAATAATGAAGCAAGTTTGACTGAGGTATAGTTGTGAATTCAGTAAGGAAATGAATAAATTCAGGGAAGCATCGGTAATCTTTAACTATACTTAGACCACACTTCATAGTTCCCAATGCCTTCTGCCTGGGTATCTCTACAAAACTTGTAAAACTAAAATGAGCAGTAGGTATTATTCCTATTTTAAGATACAGGGTGAGGGGAGCTGCACAAGTCAAGGTCTGTGGCAAAACTGGGAACAAAGTCAAGATCCTATTTTTTATCTGGTAAGATTTCAGATATTAGAATAGCTTTTCTCCAAGTTTAAAATGGAAAGTCTGAATCCTCTACATCACGTGTGCAGCAGAGAAAAAGCATCGCTGGAGCTGGAAGACTTCTGTGTATTGCTGTTACAAAAGGCCTTTATTAGACTGCAACAAGTATTTGTTGATAGGCAAGCTTATATCAACAGCACTTCATCTGCAAGCCTGCCCCTGGCTGCAGTATTTCTGCATGAATCCAAACTAATGCTGCTCCCAGGAACATACAAGTTAGCTGAGCCTTAAAGAAGGCACAGGCCTTAGAAGGGTCACTATGTCACATGCCTTAAGATCATGATTTTTCTTGGAGTCTGTGACATGTGAATATATACCAAGTGGTGGGAATAAAGCAGGAGGGACAAACTGAAAATGCATTTTACAGCTTTAAAGCATAGACCATACATTTTCACTCTTTCAGCACAAACATTCTCCAATGAAAAATTTCAAGGCTAAATGGCAAAGAGGGGAAAAAGGAAGCAGAGGTGACAAATGAATCCTAAACTGATTTCTTAACTAAGTTTGCCATCCACTTCTCCTACTGTGACAGTAGGCTCAAAAGCCAAATCAGCCTCTCTTTCCTCCCCCACACAACATGTCAGTAGGGTGTCACAGAAGAACTGCTTTCCATAAAGCTCTTGGCACAAGATTAAAAGAAAACTGTTCTCATAGGGAGTTGTGAACCTGCCGAATGCATTACAGGGAGAAGACATAAGTGTTTTCACTGTGGTAGAAGATGCAAAACTACGCATAACTCAGCAGGGTAAAAGGGAATTTAAGAAGCTGAGCACAACAACTCCCTACAGAGCTGACAGATCTCAGACTTTAGGGACTCCTTGAAATGCAGTCCCTCTCTTCCCACCTCTCAGCGCACCCAAGAAACCCAAGTGTATTTTAGAAGAGTACTGGCTTATATAGCAGGGTCCTAACTATTCTATAGCACCTACAGTATTTTAACAGCCATTTCCACCCACAGCACACACTGAATTTTTGCTGTTACGAAATGGTTACTCTTCCTCCTGTTTTATTTCTAGGTTACTCAAAAAAAGCAAGCTGAATCAGCAAAGGATGATTTTATCAAAACAGAGGATTTCTATTCAATTGTAATTTAAGCTACTAGAGTTTATATTAGAAATATGGCTCTTCTATATCCATTTTGTTACTACATAAGGACACCAAGCTGTTATCCAGTGAGCAATACTACACAAAGACCTCAAAATTCAGTTCAGTACCATAGTTACTAGAGATGTGAATTTTTATCTGCAAACCATGCTAGACTTCTGTATGACCTTGGATAACTATAAACTCTTGCTCATCACACACAAAATAAGGAAACTCTTATTCCCAGTGGCTGTTAGATGAAAATAAAAAGGCTGAGTATTCATGTCTCATTATCAGCAATAAACTTTGTTAATAAAGAATCTAGGCAAACCTCATCCATTTCTAGAGTAGCCTTGCATTAGGGCTGCTCTTGTAGCTTTCCAGTAAAGTCATTTGTTGTACACAAGAGACCAATGAACCAATCAACTTAAGAAGTCACAAAGACTTTATTTAGACATGCAGTGTTCTATCAATCCATGTACTATTATCATAACTCTCTGAAAGACAGCGTGTATATTAATATCCTGAAAGACGATACACAAAGTGTATGATAGAATCCACTTAATTTCTGCAATGGTGAACTTCAGTTTCTGCCTTTCATAATGTACACACACTGAACAGGATAAAATCTCAAGATGTACAAGACTGGTCCCTTGAGCAAAAGCTCTGATAAGCTAACTGCTCAAAGTGGCTTAAGATAACAATGGGAATTACTGTATCACAAAGTAAGGGCTCATCAACTCAAATATCTGCCACAGATTTTCAATTATCTGTAATGTGAACAGCAAGAAGAGACCGGATTGGCAGGTGTTTCCTCCATTTTTTTCACGTTAACAGCAGCTGTTGTAGGTTGGGGGAAGCTCCTCCTTTTTCATTTGTGCCCCAATCCTGATGCTTTGTACTATGCAAGAACAGTAGATTTCAGTAAGATAAAAATGTCTCTGACCACTTACCTTTGAGCTTCTGGAGTTCATCCTTCAGGTCAGGCCCAGCATGCATGAATATACTTTCAGATACTGGATTCTTATCCGTGAGAGTCTCATTGCTGGTGTTTACGATGGCCGTGCAGTTCAGTAACGCGACATCTCCTTTCCTGAGGAAACAGCTTATTGCAGGATAAATGTACAACTAAGCAGGATATTCTCAAATCAGTGCTGACAAGCAAGGAAATGCCAAGTTACAGGAAAAGCATTAACAGGACTCCAGTGCCCACACAGTGTAGCATACCCTGACGTGCTCACCAAGCTGAACCATCCTTTGCCTCTACCTGATGAAGACAGACTGCCTGCAAAACGTCAGCTCCTTAAAGACTCCCAGCCTCAGCAGTAACTTAGGGATGTTTGTAGAAAAGGCAGTGTTGTAGCTGTATGTAGGGCAGCTCAGACAGCAAACATGCAAAACAGCTTGTTAAACTGATGGAGCGTAACACTTCCAAAAACCCACATATTTTCTCTTGGCGATAAGAGGACAGTACTTGTGTTGTATTACTTTCAATACTTCAACAGTTTTTTCAATGTACTTCTTTATTTTTGCAGAGAGACTATCCAGGGCACCTTACTGATGCTGCTCCTCAGACCACTGTGGGTCTAGAGTGACACTGCAGCTGGACAAGTTTTCTTCTCGTTTGTTCCCAAATTGTAAACCCTCAAGTTGATCATGTTCATTCTGCTGTTCAAAGATCAGACATGCAGAAGATAAACAAGGCACAGATGCATAAGAGACAATGGAGTAGCAGAACTCTGACCTGCTTTTTGTCACAGCAGCAGCCACTGAGGATTTTGGGATCAAAGTGCATAGGAAGGGAAATAAATATTCCCATGCACAGGGAGAAACTAAACTAACAGTTGAAACTGCACATATTTGCCCAAGCTATAAGAGATGTTTAACCTTTTACTTCTCTCTTTATTTAACTGGGTTCAGAAAATCCACGAACAGTCCCATTTCCTGCACATATTAACCAGAAAGAAGTTCAGGCTGATCCCTGAATCTGCATCCCTGAGAAGTCCTTCTCCCTTGACACAGATTAAATTAAGAATTACTAATCTAGAAAGCAGGTTCAAGTATCTGACTTACAGAAAAGAAAAACTGATGGAGTAAGTACAATACACTATATCAATAGATTTGAAAAATCTATTCTATCAGGAAAGAAAGAAATACTGGTTTAAAACAGAAAAGTGAAAGCAGAATAATGCCAGAAAATACAGAAAAAAGCTAGTAGACAGAAAACATATTTGATAAAGAATAAAAACCTCATATCCAAGTGCCCAGCTGGGTTTGGATACTAAGCACGCAGTATCACAGTAGGAAGTACAGCTCCAGTCTGCTGCATCAAGGACTGCCTGTGAGCACAACCTATGGTGGAGCAAAATCTAGGCTTTCAAAGTTACAGCGAACAAAATTTTCTTCCCAGATCTGTAATGTTTGATTCAAGAAAAGGGGTTTTAGAAGCTTTATTCTACAGCAGTGATCATTACACATGGATCCTGCAGTAAAGGGAGAAGTGATGACAGACACACGAGAGCCACATCGAACTTACCACAAGATTATTTTTTCATTGATGTCTTTCCTGTACGGAAAAGGTGATCTAACATCAACTTGAGCTTTTTCAACAGGACTTTGGTGACAATCCAGCTGCTTGGCCTCATAGGCATCACTCCAGCCTGGCAGACTATCAACATCCACAAACTGGGAAGGAGCACCCAAAGGATCCATGGAATGGAAACAACAATTCCCTTCCTCTGCTAACTCGTCACACTCCAATTTTCACTAGAGTCTTCCAGGTGCTTTAAAGGAAAAAAAAAAAAAAAATCAAACCAGGTCACCAGCCAATCACTAAAAGTAATTGCCCCATGGAGCCAGACCTTTCAAAAGATTGCAATGCAATAACAGCTAGCAGAAAACAGAAAAACAGATTTCCCACTCAAACACTCCCTCTTTTGTTACCTGCATGCAATAAGGCAGTGCAGATACTTGCAGTGAGACAAACCTCTTCCAACAATTAAAGGTGAAAACACCTTCTCTACTAAACTGATTCAACTGACTCGTGATCTTGCATTTTGGAATTAGCGAGAACAAATTCCCAAGTGCAGAGAGGACCCCAGTCTTTCTGAAAAGTGTTATTTCTTTATCTAAACAAAAAGCAAATTTGTAGCAGGGAATGTATAATCTATTCTTTCAGAGATACTGGTTAATACTTATTAAAAAAAAAAGACAAGAGCTTCCCAAACCACAATGTCCCTAGCCACCAAAAACCCTAACCAAAAAACCCCAAACCTTACCAACAAACCAACAAAACCCCCTCCCTCTCCCCAAATGATACAGCCCTTGCAGTCCAGTGAATTCTGAACTGCTGCAAACAAGACTTACTGTCACATAATTCTTACAGCCACACACTCAGGCACAAAACCCCTTCACCCAAATCAGTTTTGCGAGAAAGAGTAAAGCTGTAAATTTGAACGCTGGCCCAGTGAATTTTAAGACTGAACTCCGCCATCTGACTGATTTTGAGATGACACTGGTTGCTAGATGAGGGCTCAAACGTGCCAATACTCACTTTTCAGCTGCCAGCAGGTTGGCTATTACATTTCCATTGTGACTACTGAACTATACCAGTGAATCAAACTAGCGCAAACATACCCACATAATAACTTCAGTTTGCCACATACACACCTACTACATAACCCCTTTCACAGGCTCATAATTGATAATAATTAAAAAACGATCGCACCCACAAGGGGTAATTGTGAAACGTCACTTACTAAGTACGTTCATTAGCCAGGAGAAAACAACACAACAACACAACCAAGCATCTAAGCTCACACTGAGGGGTAGTAAAGGCTGACACCAGGACAAAGATAGCCGTAAGAGCATCTAAGTAAGGATTTGCAGAGAGAAAAGGCAATGAGCGAGAAAGGCAAGGTAAGCGCGGCTACACTGGCCCCAGCCAGAAGCTCATTTACAACAGCATCTCCCCCTCTGAACAGCCAAACCCAGGGGTCTGGCTACGGCAGCAGGAGGCAGGAGAGGCGATGTGCGCAGATCTCCTCCGGGGCATCTCCCCCGCGATCGCTGCCGGGCCCTCCCGCGGCGGCGGCGGCCCCGAGGGGTTGCCAGGCTCGGAACGGGCACAGAGCGCTGCGAGCGGGGCCCGAGGCCCCAGTGCCCGGGACGCAGTGCCGTGCCCGTACCGGGAGGAGAACCTGCCTCTCCCGCCCCACGGCTCGCACCGGGAGTCCGGCACCGCGCTCCGCCCGGCATCCAGCGGCTCCCGCCCGGCTCCCGCCGCGCCCGCCCAGCGCAGGCCGGGCTGTGCCCCCGGCACCGCTCCGCACTCACGGGCACAGCCGCAGAGCCGCCGCCAGCCCCGCCCGGACAGAGGGTCTCGGTCGGCGCCGGTCTGGCGACATCACCCAGCGAAGCTCCGCGTCTGCCGCGCTTCCGCTTCCCTTCCCGGGCGGAGCCTCAGGGCCGGGCTTGCAGCCGGGCCCGCTCTGACGCACTTCCAGCGCGGCGGGCCCGGAGCGCCGCACGTGTGGCGGCCGCCGCTGCCCCCGCGCCTTCCCTCGCCCGCGTTCCCCGCCGCCGCCATGGGCCTGACGCGGCAGTACCTGCGCTACGAGCCCGCCGCGCTCTTCGGCCTGGTGGCCAGCGCCAGGGCCGGCGTGGCCTTCGTGGCGCTGCGCGGCGAGCGGGGCCGCTACGTGGCCGTGCCGGCTTGCGAGCACGTGTTCGTGTGGGACACAAGGAAAGGAGAGAAGGTGGGACCCGGGATGCGGTGGTGGGGCAGGGCTGGGGTGCAGTGTGCGGGGCTCTTAGGCCGCCTGAAGCGAAGCGGTTTGTGTTACTGGGCGGCGTTTGGAGGGAAGCGGCACCTCCGCGGCCTCCCCCCGTCTTGGGAAGGGTGAGCACAGCGTGAGGTTTGGTTATGGTGCGGGTCTGCAGCTCAGGCTGCGTCCTGGCCCATCGTGCTGTTGTATTCCAGTTCCGCAAGGTGGTCATTGGACAGAAAGGATCCTGCATGGCGTTATTTTTGAGTAGTCCAAAATAAATTCCAACGTTGGATGCTTATATGAGAAAAAACTTGGTACTATTGTTTATTTCTGTTTAAGGGATGGACAAAATTGGCATTTGTTGAAATCTTACAGAGAGCAGCACGACCACACACAGAGTAGAAGAGGCTGCAGATGGACAATGGATATCTGGAATGCAGCAACTCTCATCTTTGTAGCCGTCAGTTGTTGGAAGGAGGGAGTAGTGGTTCTGCTGCTCTGCTCTTGCTGTGAGAGTAATTTGTTTTATCTTGACTTGGTCCTACAATGGCTGAATCTCACTGTGGATCCCTTGACATTTGCCTCAGGACCTCAGTTGTGGAAGAGCAATTGCTGTCAGAGTAACTGGAAAGCTGCTTCCTGTTAAGCTGGCTGTGTGAATGTTCTTGGACAAATCAGGGATGTCATGGAGTTTGTGTTTTGGCTTGGAACTGAGCATTCCATGTAAAAGTGTTCTCTAGGGAGGTTGTGAGTTGTAACTTTAAGGATTTTGCCACACACTGGCTCCTGTGAGATTCAGAAATCACCATAAGTACTACTGTCCATACAAACTGAAATCTGGCTTTGTTTCACAGCCTCTGGAGCACTGCCTGCTGGTATATTGTTTTGGAGATGTTCGTATCATTCTCAAGTTCTTGTGCAGTCTATGGAAGAGTAGCTCTGTCCTATACCCGAGTAAGGCCAGGCAAGAGTCAGGAAGAAACTTTCCAACTTTACTCTCAAACAATGTTTCTTTCTCTCTGGCATGTAATATGTGGGGGCAGAAATTTCAGGTTCTGAATTCCAGGGCTCATTCTACACCAGTTTCCTGCGTGATTGTGAGAAATTGCTTTCCTTCTAGCTGCTCTTTGCCTTTGAAAATGGGGTTAATGACACTGTATATGGTGCAGGAAGTTGAAAAATGAACTTACAAAGTGGCAGCAGCGCTCAGCTGGAAGTTCAGGAGAAGAGTAGACTGTATTCTTTCCGCTCTGTGAGTATCTGACTCTGACATGTCATTTATCAACATTATACATGTTTTGTCTCCTAAAAATTGCAGGTTCTTATCCTTAAGGGTCTCAAGCAGGAAGTCAGTTGCCTCTGCCCCTCTCCGGATGGGTTGCACCTGGCTGTTGGATATGAAGATGGAGCAATCCGTGTCTTCAACCTCCTAAGTGGAGAATCGACTGTCACTTTCAATGGACACAGGGCTGCAGTCACAGCCCTGCAGTACGACCACCTGGGTGGCAGGCTGGTGTCTGGCTCAAAGGTGAGGCTGTCACATCTGGAGCATGGCCCTTTCACAGAGGTGCCCCATGGGGAAGGCTGACCTGCACTGAAATGTTCAGTATTATAAGTGTGGCCTCTGCCCATAGCCAGAGAATGGCAGTGAGAGGAGCTGGGGACAGTGATGGGGCTGGGGGAGCAGCAGGGGCTGCAGGCAGGAGTAGGGTGCTGGTAGAGCTGTTAAAGAATCTTGTGAGATCAGGAACAGCAAAAATGCCTCAGGCTGGGACAGCAGTATGTTTATCAGTCTGATTGCACCTTTGGGGAAGCAATGTCACTTGCATTAATCATCCTTGAGATTCAGGGTGAGAAAGTGTGCTCTCAGGTAATCTTTTTGGTCTCATGGCAGAAGTTTTGCAGAGACAAGGGCCAGTCCCATGGAGACACTCTCTCTGTTCCAGGATACAGAAGTCATTGTGTGGGATGTCATCAATGAGAGTGGCCTGTACCGGCTGAAGGGACACAAGGATGTCATCACTCAAGTCCTTTTCTTGAAGGAGAAGAACCTGTTGGTCACCTGGTGAGCCAGACTAAGAGTAATTGTTGGCTAGGGAAGCAGGCATGGTTGTACTTTCAGTTTAGACATCCTCTGTGCTACAGCCATTTGTATTTTCCTTCTTGCCTTGTGATCTCCGCCCCACCAGCATCTTTGAATATGATTTTGTCACAGCCACATATTTTTTAAGTCTGGTGCTTGAATCCAAGTCTTAGAGCAACTGAAATGGCCATGCTGAAGAAAGTGTTTGGAAAAGGGTTTAATGTCTTGGTAAATGCATCAACTTAAAATTATTGTAACAAAGAATAGTGATAGCATGTTTATTACGTATGTAACCATTTTTGGGGTTTTTTTTGTTTATCTTGAAGAATTGAGCAGAATTCTCTTCTGTATATGTAATTCACACAGCAGTGTGACAGAAAAATTGCTTCCTTGTAAGCTGTAAGTACACGAATTAATTAAAAGATGATAGGGGTTTTTTTAGTTGATTTTTAGTTATTCAACTAAATGAGCTGCAAGTTGACTGATTCCCTTTAGTAGTAGATGGTTGACAGGAGATACTCTTGCTGAAATATCAGTCAGGAATTTTTTACTTTTTAATATGCCATTTACTAGCTTAGTAGAAAAGTGCATGCAGTCAGTTCAGTTTAAAATTAAAACAAGTTTCTTTTGCTTTTTTTTTCCCAGTGGAAAAAGTAGTATTTTGTTGGTTTGGTAGGTGATACCCATTTCTTAATGCAATTTCAAATATTTGCCAGGTCAGCTTCAGTGACTTGATAGATATCTTTTTGCAGCATTGCTGTACTTTGTTTTTGTTTGGCTTGCAAAATTCAGTGTTTGAGCAGCTGCTCTGTGATACGTTCTGACACGTTTTAGGTTCTTTGTATTTCTAACACTTAGAAAAGTGGTGAGCTCTGGAGTCTTCCCTCACGTCCGAGTTTTTCTTCTTTGTTCCAGTGCCAAAGACACACTGGTGAAATGGTGGGATCTGGACACACAGCACTGCTTCAAAACTCTAGTTGGACACCGAGCTGAGGTAAAAAGGGGATGTGTGGGAGCTGTTGGGCTGGAGGGACTTGGGATGTCGTGGCTCACTCTGTGCTTTCCTTGCTCTCAGGAGCTGTAAGCTGGCACCATCATGCATTTTACCTATCATTAGGCTTTAGGAATGAGCAAATGAGAAATTTCCAAACATTCCAAGAACTATCATCAGATGCAGTGGGTGACAATTCCCATACACATGTTCCCAGAGGAGGTCCCAGCTAGATCCATTCTCTATTTGGCTGCTGTTTAAATAAATCAATTAAAGATGCTGGGCTGTTGTTATGATAGTTAAAGGAGTCAATTCTTCACATTGTGCCTCTGGACAGGTCTGGGGGATGGCTTTGCTATCCAAAGAGAAGCGTCTGATCACTGGGAGTGCTGACAGTGAGCTGAGGGTGTGGGATCTCATGTACATCCAGGAGGTAAGAAATTCCCTCTGTAACCCCTCAGACCCCCCTGCCCAGCTGCTTATCTTTGAACTGAAATGGAACTGGAACGTGTTCAAATCTGATGGCTGTTCTGGGAAACAGCCAAAGCAATGTCTTTGCTCTCTGAGGGGTCCAGAAGCTGCTTGTGGGATGGGCTTCGCTGTTTCCTGTGTTTTGAGCTTTCAGGTGAAGCTGTGAGCGCTTCCCGAATGAGATTTCCACAGTGTGTCAGATCTTCCTGCCTTCTGACTTACGGCTAGAGAAGACAGTCTTGTGGGTGGATGATAATCATGGGGACACATGGAGTGCTTGGTGCCTACAGGAATGCTGTAGGACACTCCAGTGATGCTAGCCAGTTGTACCTCCAGAGTAATGAAGTGTGAGACAGAACCCACAATACTGTAGCTCTTGAGATTTAAGGTACTCCTTTTGTCGTTTTTCTTTTTTTCCTGTGAGCAGGTTAAAGATCCTGATGAACCAGAATCCAAGAAAAGCAAAGGGTCTTCTTCACCTGGAGCAGAAGAAAACACTGAAGAGGATGAGACCTTAGAGTTGGATGAGCATCCTGAGGAAGTAAGATCAGTTTTCCATGCTGTCTATGAAACGGTATATCTAACCCCATTTGCATGGTTTATATCCTGAGTGTCATGTTCACCCTGTTTGAGAAACTGATAATTCGTGTCTTGCTCCCTAACAGCTTCCTCAGCAGCAGTTGCTGCCTCATCTGCCTGCAAAACAGCAGAAGTATGTGTGCCAAAACACACACAGATTTATGCTCCACTGACAGTTTTTCTTTACTTTCTATTTGAGAAGGCCTAGCAAATGTATAAAGCTAAACAGTGCTAATAGAGCTCTTTAATCAAACAACACAGAAATAAAATAGTTGCGAGCTGCTTGGCGGCTGCTGAGTTCAGTACTGATGCTCAGCTTTGCAGAAACTGAGATGTTTTAGAGTTGCACTGTCATGAAATACGGTGTGAGATTGGATTGCAGAGAGCCATTCCCACTTGTGCTGCTGCTGGAGACTTCACTGAATCTGTCTTTCTGGTAGAACTTTCTGGGGTACTGCTCAGATCTCAGACTGTTTGTAGTTGTGGTAGATACCTGACCTTGTTAATTAATTTTCCAGCTTCCTCTCCAGAGGATTTCTCTCCCTTCAGTGCCCTGTTTAAAAGTCCCTGTTCTCACCTTCTCTGCCTCTTTTGACTGAGCTTTGCTGTCTCTGTAGTGTAAAAATTCAGTTGTCTCTTAAGTGGCAGTGGTTTACCAGTGGTTATTCTTCCACTGAGGCTGCCAATAATTGTTCTCAACTGAAAAGCAACAAAACAAAGGAGATAAGCTTGTAGCTCACACAGATGCTTGTTTTCGGCCTTTATTATGCTTACTAGCTGTTCTACCAGGACCCTGTAGGTTCATTTCCGCCTCTCCTTGACTTCCCTTGTCAGCAGATTTCTGAGTTTGTTTGAGAAGATCCCTTGACCTTTCAGGCCCAAGTTTGTTCCTCTTTCCCTGCAGCGCATCGTTAAGTGCAGCAAAGTTGGATCCATCATGCGGGAAGGGAGAGACCGAGTGGTGACTCTTGGCACAGACCGGACAAGCAAGTTTTTGGCCTGCCATGTGAGTAATGGGGGGGCCCAGCTTTAGAAGAGGCTGGTAGAGACCTTGGGTACTTTCTGTAAGGGCCAGCCAGGGCTTTGCATACCTTTGAATTTGTTTGCTCTGACTTTAGGGAACAGATGCTGTTCTGGAAGTGTTCACTGTCCTTTCTGAAGAGGAAATCCAAAAGAAATTAGAAAAGAAAATGAAGAAAGCAAGGAAAAAAGCCAAGTAAGTAAATTTTTGGATGCTGTCTGTGTCCAGAAGACTCAAGAAAAGCTCTTTGGTTAGAAAAACTTTTCAGTAGCATTACACAGTGGTTGAACTCCAAGTTTCTGGCCACTCTCTTCGTGCTAGCTGTTGTATTTTGGAGTTGCTGTTCCTGTGCATCCTTGGTGCTTGTCTGAGCAACACTGCTCAGACAGACTAAGCAAATACCTTTCTTTCTGAGTCTTCCCCCTGATAAAAAAAATAAAGCTAAAGTGTGCGAAGAAATGTACATAGAATGGGTTTTTTCAGAGCTGCTCAACTCTACCTGACATTGGTGTTTATACTGCTTGGTGCATTAAAGTAAGTCCTTGGTAGGCAGTGCAGGAATGAGAGTTTCATCTGAGAAGTCACAGTGAGTCTGATACCTCATCTCCTGTTTTACAGCAGGCAGAGATGCAGGTGAGAACTTTCTTAATGTTTACTCTGTCTGTGTTAAGTGTCTCTCTGTATCCTGGCACTTAACAGGTGCCTCAGAACACCCCTTAGGGAGGGGTCTGTCTCCAAGGTAGAAACTAAACCACAGGGCATGTAAATCTGGAAGTGCATTTTGGCAGTGGCTGAGAGCTTTTGGTGAGTGATAGGAGATGAGCAGAAACTGGTCTTGCTCTCAAACACAGCTTCTGTTGCCTGTTTTGTATCCTATCTTTGTAATGTACCTTGTGTTTTGGCCCCAGAGGAGGTTGCCTTTCTTAGGACAGTTTGTGTCTTTAGGAGTCTGCATACTGCCTTGAACTTCACTGTGCACCCTATTCTTAAATGTGGTTAGCACTGCTGGATAAGAGGGAGGTTGTTTTCAGCGGGCTAAGTGATTTCCTTGTTTTCTCTGTCACTGTGTTAGTTTGTGTTGGCTGTGCTGGGTCATTTGACTCTCCTCCCTTATCTGACATTTCCAGACAGAACTCTGAAGAGGAGCCTGAAAGGAGTGTGGAGCTGAGCCTGCAGGAGGAGATTCAGCGGGTCACTAATGTCAAAGCTTCTTCTAAAATCAAGTGAGTGGAAAGCCTGTTGTAGAGTCTGATCAGTGATTGTGCAGCTACCTGGGGAGAGCTCTGCATGGCTTAGTGCAGGCAGAGGTGGAAGAAGATTCCCCCTCAACATGTGTTTAGCTTGGAGCTGCAGAGAGGCCTGCCATGATCTCCAGTCCATTCACGCCTCTGTGGCTCAGTGTGCCCTTGCTTGTTGGATGCGCTCTGTCTATATTCCTCTGTCTCAGTTGTTCTTGATATTTGATCCTTCCTGCATTTTTTCCTATTGCCCCTGTGTACAGCTCTGATTTTGTCTAATCAAACAGGTCATTTGACTTGATTCTCTCTCCAAAAGGAGAGCTGAAGATGGTGCTGCTGCTCCAGAACAACATCATTGAGTTATACAACGTGGACCTGTCAGCACAAGTCCCCCAGGCTGTCCGTGTGTCCAGGATAACCATTGGAGGCCACCGCAGTGATGTCAGGACGTTGGCTTTTAGCTCTGACAACATTGCCATTCTCTCAGCAGCTGCAGAGTCCGTGAAGATTTGGAACAGGTACGCAGTCCAGTTGTGTCAAGTCTCCCAGAATTCAGGGGTGCTGTGTTAAGAAAAGCAGCGATAAGGAAAAGGGGACAACGGAAAGAGATAAAACAGTGAATGAAGTAGAGGAAGTAAATATAAAATTATTTTTCTTCTTTCCTTGTTAGGGAAGCTGAAGAGCTGTAAATCTAAAATTTCAGCCCAAGGTCTAAACACAGGTCATACATAGCAGTCGGGTGTAGACTGTATTTCGCTATGGGTTTTTTTCTGTTTTTTTCCTTTTTAATAAGAGGTATTAACTGTTACCCTAAACAAGCTACTGCCTGTTCTTTAGGGAACATGCAGGTTTCTTGACATCTTACCTGAAGGATCTAGTATAGACTGAGTAGGCTATTGCATTGATCTAGGGTTTTATGTGTTGATGTGTTGTCCAGTGTTTCTGGGTGCTGGTTTCAAGCTTAGTTTCCTCTGAGCACAGTATCTTACACTCCTCCCTCCTTTCCTGAATTGCTGTTTGAAGTTAGGAGCTCTGTTCCTGGTCCCAACAGCCATAAGTCATGATGGAAAACATAATGGCATGCTTTTATGGAAATGTTGTTAGCAGTAGTGCTGGATAGTGTTTGGGTCAATAGGATGGTGGTGACTTACCTTCTGACCCCAGCTGAAAGACAGCTGTAGGTAGAGGCCACATTGGAGCATGTCTCACTGAGCAGACCAGATTCTGTGTGTGATAAGAGGTTTTGGGCTCTGTTTTTGTCCACAGGTCGACCTTGCAGTGCATCCGGACGATGGAGTGTGAGTACGCGCTCTGCTCGCTCTTCGTCCCCGGGGATCGGCAGGTCATCATTGGGACCAAGGTAAGGAGTGGCCTTCTGACCCCAGGCTGTCCAGGTGTGGGAACGTGTTAGGAAAATGTCATTAAGGCAGCCTCACAGAAAATACATTGCCTTTCCTGATCTGGAGCACTGCTGTGTTCCCAGAGTCATTATGGAGCTCTTGTGGCTTGAGCTGGGCAGCAGTGGAGAGCTTTGGGAAGGCCTGATGGAGATCAGGAGTTTGGCCATCTGTATGTAACAGCCGCCTAATGAAGCTGGCTGCTGGGGACGTGGGTGGCAGGGAGCTCTTCTGCCAGGAGCTGTCACGAGTTGTAAGTAGAGGCTGATTCTTCCTCCGATGTTTTTTTCCCCAGACAGGGAAGCTGCAGCTGTATGACTTGGCTTCTGGCAGTCTAATGGAGACACTTGATGCTCATGATGGGGCAGTGTGGTCCATTGCACTTTCACCAGATCAGGTAACTCAGCCATCCTTTTAAGTATCATCTGTTGCACGTCTTTTCATGTAATTCCTTCCTATAGTACTGTGTTTGCTCCATGGAATTTGTTCTGCAGCACATGTTTTGTTCCATGGAAGCATGGAACTCCTCACCCTCAAGAGGTGGGGGATGCAGCTGGTAGTGTCTTAAGAACTTTCTAGTGGAATCAAAACCATAGCAAGAAATAATCTGCCTGATATTCATCCACCCTACAGATTAAAACATAAGGGGTAGATTTTACTGTTGTTCTTCATGTAAAATGTTAGTAGTGTTCCTTTAGAAGGCTCTGCTTGTAGGGTGCTGGTAAGGTGTGTGTGATCCAGTAACAGAGAGCGTTTCAAATTGCCCACAAAACAAAAGCATGTTGTTACTTGCAGCTGAGATGATTGCTTTCAATCCCAAAGTGTCAGTCCAGGTTTTGTTTTACACTGGGGTCTTTGTCTTAGACCTCCAAAAAAAAAGCTAGAGCTTTTGAAATTGTTGTTGCTCAGCCAGTGCGTGCTCTAACCAGAGCAAGTGCTCCTGGTGGTATCCATTTAGGCATTAATGCTGTAGGAATGTGGGACAAATCAATGTGTTGGCAATTGCTTGCTATAGGCTTTCTCTGGGTGATAGAAACTTAGTTTCACGACTAGTTCAAACCTTCCTCTTTTCCCCTACAGCATGGCTTTGTGACAGGAGGTGCTGATAAATGTGTCAAGTTCTGGGAGTTTGAGCTTGTGAAGGATGAGAGCAGTGTTCAGAAAAGGTGAGAAGATAAACCTTGTGCAGGTTCCATTGTCACTGATGGGTGCTTTGGCCTTTGCTGTGTACTACAAGAACTGCCCATGACATCTGTGTGGAACACGTGGAGAAGCATGTGGGCTCAGTGCAGTTTTGTGAAGACCTGAACTTAGCTGGAAAAGGGCGCTTGCCCCATTCTGATCCCTTTTTGTGTGTGAATTTAGTGTCTGTGATCAGGCTGGGCCTGCAGGTTGTTACTGTAAATGTAGCAGTGTGGTTCATCAGCCATCAGAGCCTACTTATTTCCAGTCCTGTCATAGTGACGAATGAGGTGCTGCATGTTAGAATTCACTTGCTTTCCCAGGGTGCAGCGTGGGACTTGTATCCACATCTCTTCCTAGTTTGTTTGCTTGGGATAACAGTTGTTTTCTCCCTCTTGTTGCCAGGCTTTCCATGAAACACGTGCGCATTTTACAGCTGGATGAAGACGTGCTCTGTGTGCGGTACAGCCCCAACCAGAAGCTGCTGGCTGTCTCCTTACTGGATTGCACAGTGAAGGTGTTCTACGTTGACACACTCAAGGTGCATGACCAAATGGGCTGTGGGGCTCTGCAGGAAGGGGTGTAACTGTAGCCTGCAAGATCAGGAATACAAAGGAAAAGTGTTTATTGTGGAACACCAGTAAGAGTCAGAGACACCATGCATCCTCCTTCAGGGGCCTGTTTGCTGGCAAACCTGACAGAACCATGGCTGTTCCGCACTAGGAACTGGAAGATCCATTTTTCATTTAAAAAGAGTTATGAGCCTGCAGGTGGGAAGGTTCATTCTAAACCCTGCAGGCATGGTGGTACTCAGATCTGTCAGGCACTGTAAGGGTAGGGATGAATGTGTCTCAGGTGGTGTTAAATAGGGCGTGGCAGAGGCAAAGCCTGGGGGAGGAGAACCTTCCTTGTGAGCAGTGTGTGGTGGATTTGTGAGCTGTGTATTAGCATGTGAATGTTAGGGAGTGACACAAGACAGACTGGTGCTGACAGTTATGTAGAGAGAAACAGAAATAAACTCCACAGGCAGTGGTGATAGGCATCAGAGTTAGCTAGAGAGCAAACAGAGCTAGCTCAGCTTGCTTGGGTACTTCCACCTTCTTCTCAGTTCTGCCCTCATGAACCTGCTGCTAACAGTGTACAGGGCAAGAATGAAAGTGGGGCAGCACTAGAAAAACAGCTCCTGAGGCAGAGCAGAAGTAGCCTGGAGCCTGAGATTTTCACACCTTGCTACCCAGCGTGTCTAACTGAGTCACTGTTCTTCTGCTTCAGTTTTTCCTCTCTCTGTATGGACACAAGCTGCCAGTGCTGTGTATGGACATCTGCTATGTAAGTATTGGTAGGGCTCTGTTACATGGGACTGTGGGGATGTGGATGTGTGTGAGAACCTCTGATGGCATCAAGGCCTCTAGGATAATGTTCTTTTGTCACCTCCTTCCTCCTGACTTAACAGTTTCTGGGTGGGACACAGCAAGCCCCATCTTAATCTGCAGTCCAGTGCTCACTGGAAGGGTTGTCGGAGTTGGGATCATGACAGAACTGACCTGGGGCATTTTGGGAGTGAGTGGAAAACAAAATGCTGTAATGGTTCCTTACACTCCCTGTAAGAGGTACAGCCTGCTTGCTGCTAAAGCTCCTGTGTGAGAGGAGCCTGAATTGTTAGTGGGAGAAGAGGGCTGGTGCTGAGAGGGAACAGCCTCTTCGTGCCTGTTCATTCTTGGGCTGCATCTTGCTCTGAGGTATCTTTGGAATGAGGCTCATTGAAAGCCAAGAATGTCACGATATAACCAAACACCTGTAGAGATTCAGAGGAGGGCCGGAGTGCTGTCAGTGAGCTGTGCCAGTACCAGAGCATGGGCCACTGGTGAGGGGGTGGAGGGATCAGGAGGCCGTATTTCAGGAGCCAGGTGTCTGCCTGCTCAGCTGTGCTGAGTCACTGGGGCAGCAGCAGTTCCTCATGGGGCTGCCAGCCAGCTCCCCACACCCTCCTCTCTCTTTGTTGCTCTCTAGGATGGGACTCTAATTGCGACCGGCTCTGCTGACAGGAATGTGAAGATTTGGGGCTTGGATTTTGGGGACTGTCACCGTTCTCTCTTTGCCCATGATGACAGGTTAGTCAAATCCTATAGCATCTCTGGGCTGTGGACTTGTCTCCAAGAGGTTGTGATCCAGCAATGATCCTTTGGTCCAGTATAGAGCAGGGGGAGTTCTGCAGTGTTCCCCAAGTGGGTAAATTTGAGCCTTTTTCTCTTCCAGTGTGATGTATCTGCAGTTTGTGCCCAAGTCCCATCTCTTCTTCACAGCTGGGAAGGACAGCAAGATTAAGCAGTGGGATGCAGATAAATTTGAACATGTCCAGACGCTGGAGGTAGGAAGTTTTGGAGACTATTGAAAGGAAGCATTATCCCTGCATGAGCAGCATTTTCCTCAGGGGTGGAAGGTGGGTGGTGTTAATGTCATACCTCTTCTGTCATCCATGCAGGGGCATCATCAGGAGGTGTGGTGCTTGGCACTCAGTCCCAATGGAGACTACGTGGTGTCAGCATCCCATGACAAGTCCCTGCGCCTCTGGGAAAGAACGAGGGAGCCACTTATTTTGGAAGAGGAGAGGGAGATGGTGAGAGTTGCATCTTTCCTACCAAAAATGACTTCCAGGCCTGTTTTTTTTTGTCTTTAGTTGTGATTTTCTACAGGTCTGTTGCTTACAGTCTTTGACATTCTCTTGTGCTCCTTTCAGCACAAGTGTGCTTGGGAAGCAGTTCTGCAGGTGGCTGATGTGGAAGGATGGAGAGCACTGCTCCCGTTAGATGCGTTGTGTCCCTTTTTGAACTGTGAGAGGTCCATTCTGTCTCAGTAGCAGGCCCCAGAGCTCGGGGATGCTGGAAGAAGCCCCTTCTATTCCATTTGAGCACGTATTGTGAGGAATCAGACTCAGAAGGATTTCAGTAGGAAGGAAAGTCTGGAGGTCTCTAGTCCAACTCTTTGCTCGCTGCAGGATAATCTTAAAGCTGTATCAGAGTGCTTAGAGACTTACCTTGATACATTGACACCTCTAAGGAAAGAGATTTTCCATGCTGTCTGAGCACCTGTTCCATTATTGAGCTGCCACCGGGGTTGGCTGATGAATTTGTTTCATGTATCCAGTTGGAGATTCCCTTGGAACAATTTGTAACTTATCTTTTCACTGGATCCCTCAGCAAACCCTATCTCTGTCACCCCTTCTTAAGGTAGTTCTCAAACCATGGCACGGGGGGGAAGGAGGCAGAAATGCAGAAGCAGGAGTGGATGAAAAACCTGCAGTGGGTGTTCAGGTTTTTTTTAATCCCAGCCTGTTTGCAAGAGCCAGCCCACAAGCTGTACCTTGATGCGCTGTGTTTGGTAAAAGGAGAGACAGAGAGAGCTCTTTTCCAGATTCCAGAAGAGTTTGTTTTGGGTCAAGTTTGAATAGCAAGGTGGGCCTGAATACACAAGTAGTGAGTTACACGTAACATAATTGGTGCCCTTTCATGTGAGAGATGGCAGACCAGACTTCCCTTTTGCAGCCCAGGGTAACCCTGGGACTTCTCTAGATTTGTTCCCTCTGTGTTGTGTGACTGGTGAAAGGTGTGGTGCTGAGCTGTGGTGTCTGTCTCAGCTTGGTGGGATCCTGAAGGGCTGTTCCTGCATCCAGAGCAGAGACCTGGATTTCTTTCTCTTTGGGAGATTCTACAGTTCAATCCTTGGCTTGGGACCAGGGACCAATGGGCATTTTGCCACTGACATTGTTGGCCTCTGCTGATTGGTCCTGGTTTTGCAGTGGGCTGCATGAAGCCCTCCAGGCTGCCTTGCTCAGTCTGGAAGGGACTTGCACCCTTGCCTTGCTAACCCCTATTAATATGTTGTGTTCTAATCCTCTGTAGCAACGAGAAGCTGAATATGAAGAGAGTGTGGCAAAGGAAGAGCAGCCTGTGGTGAGTTGCACCATCTGAATGTGTGTCAGTCTGTACAAACTCCGGAAAAACTATTTCTGTAAGAGGCATAGAAGAGGTATCAGAGAGGATGGATCATCATCTTGCTTTAAGGTGGTCCAGGTGGGAAGGTGGTGCTGAAGCTGTGGCTGCTGCATGATGCAGTTGGCTGTGGTCCTTTGGAAGGATGGAGCTGCAGTTCTGTATTTTGTATTTTGTAGGTGGCTGGAGAGAGGCAAGGAGAGACAGGGCTGGCAGGAAAGAAGACCATTGAAACCATCAAAGCGGTAAGGTGGTGTTGCTCTGCCAGCGTGGCTTTGTGCCTTACCAGTGTCTCAAGGGGGGCTGTCACGGGGTCCCAGCATCAGTTTGAAGAGTAACCTGTGCTGTCACATGAGGGCAGATTGCCTCTGCCTGCAGGGCACTCTGTCTTGCTCCGTGGTCAGTAGGGAGGGTTTTGACTCTGGGCAGTCACACACCAGGAATTCTTCCGTCCTGAGAGGAATGAGATGTGGGGTTCTTGTAGCTGCAGCTGCTTGTCACATGTGGGACAGACAGAGCTGCTCTTGCCCTGTGGGGTTTCCATCCCAAAGGAGCACAAGGCAGCTGGGATATTCTCAAGGCATCAGGCCTCTCCCTGAAGGGCAATGCAGTCCAGTGGGCATCTGTGGAAGGTGGAAATCTACTGTGGTGCTTGAGGTGGGAGATTGTACTAGAAAGGTGTGGGGGTGGGTAATTCCATGGTTGCAGGTTTCAACAGTTTGGTGATTTTCAGAGGAAATCCTTAGTAAGGATAGTCAGAATGGCCTGACCCTGCTTTGTGCCTCAAAGGGGCACTGCTCAAAGGGGGTGGTAATCAAAGCAACAACTGAAGTTGCAGCAGAGAGCACCCAGGGCAGTGGGGGGATGTGGATGGTGTGTGACATCTTGAGGACATGACCTGTGTGCTCAGGGCAGTGGTGCAGCCTGGAGTAGAGGTTATCGAGGAGATGCTGTGTGCTGCTCTGTGTCAGCACCTCTGCTTCCACCTTCATTTGTTCTGCTGAGCTATGTCCTGGCTTGTCTGGTGTCACTGATCTGCTCTTCTTGTGCTGCACAGGCTGAGAGGATCATGGAAGCTATCGAGCTGTACAGAGAAGAGATGGCAAAACTAAAGGAACACAATGCCATATGCAAAGCTGCAGGAAAAGAGGTAAAAGACTGAGGGACCTAACAATCCCAGGGTGTGTTGGGTGTATCAGGTGGAAAGGCTTAGCCTGCAGATAAAGTCAGGACAGCTGGAAACAGCAGATATTTGCTCAAATCTTTTAGAGAACTAAATGGCACCATGCCCTGAGGCAGAATTAGGGGTGTATTCTTTCCATTAATCTTTATGGTTAAAGTCACAGCAGGATGTAAGTTTTGTCCCTGGAAATGCGTGCTGCTGCAAGTTCACCCTAAAGCCTCATCTTTGCCTTCATCTCAACATTCCCTGCTAAATAAGGGGCTGTGACAGAAGTGGGAAAAGTGACATGAAATGGAAGAAAATTCATCCATGTTTGAGTTAGTCATATATGTCTGAGCATGAGATTGTCTGGTGGCTGCAAATGAGGCCTTCAGCAACATTCTGGGGAGGGTGGGGGTGTGGGAATTGCAGGAAGACACTTAATAAAAGCTCTCTTCTACTCTGGGTAAAAGTTTGCTCTGAATATGCATTTATACACACACACACACACACCTGCCTCATTCTAACCCATTCTGTGTCTGCAGGTTCCCTTTCCTGTCAATCCCATTCTCCGTGCCTATGGAAATATTACAGTAAGTGGAGTGCCCAGGCCACAGGTTGTAGTCTATTCTCAGCTGCAGTGGGGCTGGTTGATTTGCTGGCTGAGCCAACATGCTGAGGGGCTGTGGGAAGAGACTGCTTGGTTCACCTTCTTTTGCTTGTGCAAAGTGAATATAATTTATATAAGCAAAGCGAATATAATTTGGGGTTTTCATGTTGATGGAGTCTTTTTTGTTATTTTTTTATTTTTTAGTATCATGCATGTGTGTTACAAAAGTTTAACCTGTCATGGTTAAACAACCCTGATGGTAGCCATGACCTTATGATGTTCCTTACCATGACCCAGAGGTTTACAGTATTCTCTAAGATACAGGAAAGCTAGTTTTATACACTCCCAGGTTTATTTATGTGGTGTTGCTACACCAGTTACTGATTTTGTTCCTATTCCCGTAGAGTTTACATTGAGAAAATCCTGAATGGTATTCTCAATGCCCAGGTATTGCAGGCTGTGGCTGGTGCCCTTATTCACTCATGTCACACTACTACACAACAGGTTTCACTAAATTCTGAGAATTTTTGGCATATTACAAAATACACAGACAAGGATGCATGTATTTAACTGATAAATGAAAATCCACTACTCTGAGTAGATTAGGTTTTTTGTTTATTCCCATGTGCACTTCCAGACCATGTTTTTTTAAGCATCCTTAGGAAGATCCATGTTTTTTCACTCACCCCTTTTCATGCAATCATACAATGGTTTGGGTTGGATGGACCTTAAAGATCATCTAGTTCCAACCCCTCTGCCCAGGGCAGGAACACCTCGCACTAGACCAGGTTGCTTGAAGCTGTGTGTCAGCGCCAGATGAAACAGCCTTTGTCTTTCTTCTGATTACCTGTAACCACCTTGCAAGAGCCCTTCTGTCCTGTCCTCCATGATTATAGGTCTGTTTAATTATAAGTTGGAGAGACTGAACAGAACTGAATGAAATCCTGTGACTTAGTAGTTAGAGGTACTTTTCTTTCCCAATTCCCAGCTCTGGTCTGCATCTGCCAAACGCTTTCAGCTGATAAAATTGTCCAGTTTATACAAGATTCTTTGACATGAATTGAGATGATTTAGCTGGTTGAATATAAATTAGATTTTTCACAATATTCTTCACCAGTGTAGAGTACCCTGAGAAGGCTGAGGGAGAACTTCTCAGAATGGCAGCTGACTGAAGCTGAAGGGGTTTCCTCTTTGTTACATTCAGCTTGATGTGTGTCTCATAGGATGCGATGGTGTGTTTTTAACTGTGTGAAATAGACCTTAGGGCATGTTGGTCCTGGAATGTTTCTTGTTGAGTAGGGCTGGTGTCTTTCCTCTGTTGCAGCCTTCTGCGTATGTGCTGGAAGTTTTCAAGAAGGTCAAGTCGAGGTGAGTCCCAAGAGCTTTATTGCTGAACAGATTTGTGACTGAGTGTTGGGTTTCTAGGCCCAGGACTGGCTGGGGTCCTCGAGCAGTCTCTCATGCAAGGTATGGGCAGTGCTAAAGGGTCTGGAGTCACTGTTCCTGGCAGCCTCTTTTGGAACATGCATGGATTGGGGAATGGGAAGTGTTCCTTCCACGGGGAGTGTGGGCTGAAGCTTGTGGATGTGGCTTGGCTGCTTGGGGATGTGCATGTGCATGGAGAGCAGTTTGGGGATGCTGAGGAGGGAAGGCTCTGTGCCTGCTCCCTGTACCACAAGATGCCCAGGCTGTGCAGATGCAGGGCATCTGGTGCAGATGTGGGCAGTCATGGACCAGCTGTGAGGAATGCTTAGCATAGCGGAGTACCAGAACCTACCTATGTGGACGTGTTTCCTGCTCATCTGCAGCTGTGTGGTGGCTGAGACTAATGCTTGTGTCCCTTTGCTTTTTCCCTCAGCGAGCTGGAAGAGTCTCTCCTGGTTCTGCCCTTCTCCTACGTCCCTGACCTGCTCAGACTCTTCAATGAATATATTCAGCTGGGCTCAGATATTGAGCTCCTGTGCCGAGCTCTCCTCTTCCTGCTCAAGTGAGTCCTTTATCTGCCCAGACAGTATTTGGGTTTTCGTATGAGTCTCTGGGCCTGAAACTCTTGGGAAGCATCCTTGAGAATAAACATGTGGTCTCTGCAGGAGATAAGGAATCTCTGCAGCCCACGGTGTATGGGAATGAACTGATTGGATGCAGAGTGCTGACATGCCCAGATGAGGTTGCTGGTCCTGGTGGCCCAAGTCTCACTGGAATGAAAGATCTTACATCAAGTCTGACGAGGCACTGTTGGTGGTGCAGAGTCACTGTAGAGCCGGTGTCCTCAGAGAGACCTTCCCCTTGAACCACTGTTAAACTTCAGAAAACAGCTTTTCCAGATAAATTTGTCCATGGCTGTTAACAGTGCTGGTCAGGGGAAGACAAATTCAAAAAAAGTATGTCCAGAACATACAGAGGCTCAGGAGAGAGGCTTTGTGATGTTTCTAAGAACAATGCTGCAGTACATCACCTCCTGCTTTGTTCTCAGGATACATTTCGGGCAGATCACAAGCAACCAGATGCTGGTGACAGTGATAGAAAATCTGAAGAAAACCACCATATCCAGAGTCACTGAGGCCCGGGTGAGTGTTGCACCCTCCCGTGTTCCAGGATCCAGAATAATGGGATGAGACAATGTGAGCATGAGTTGTCTTTGGTGTCCAGTGGGGAAGTTGGCTGGGAGTCTGAGCCCATTTAAACCATCCTCTTTTGCAACTAGGCTGCCTTTTCCTTATGTTCCTCCTCATGTGAGAATACCCAGTGGTGAGCTTACACTTGTGCTCCCTGCCTCATTTGCGCTTGGTTTTCTCATACATGTGTTTGGATCTTGTTTTGCTAGTTTCTAAATATGTAGGAGGTAAAGTAACTCTCTGCTTGTTTTGGGCTTTTCCGTGGGCTGCTACCTCAATGCAGACTCTGCATTTTCCCATAGGAAGCTTCAGGTGCCTGCCAGCAATTTGTCTTTCAGAAAATACAGTGCATTATAACTGCTCTTAAGAGAGGACTGTGGGGAACTGAGTTCAGGACTGACTGTTCTCCTGCTCAGATGAAGTTTACATTTAAACTAATGTTGCTTTCTTTAAATCTATGGATTGTCTTGTTTTCATCATCTCTTAGTAGAGGGTGGCCAATGCAGGACCCTCTGCCCCCTAATGAGCTTGGGATGTGCCTCACACTGTGGTGCTGGTCTGTCTCTGCAGGATGTGCTAGGATTCAACATGGCAGGGCTCCAGTTCCTGAAGAGGGAGATTGAGGCCAAGGACGAGGTCACATTTTTTGCTGATGCCACTGAACGTTTTGAGGAGAAGAAGAGAAAAAGGAAGAAGAAAGAGAAGATGGTTCTTGCAGTGCTCTAGCATTTGCTGCCCAAGGCCCAGAGCACCTGGATGGACTCATGTAACCTCACTGCTGACCATGGAAGTGTTCTTGTGGCTGAACATCTGTGATGATGTCCAGTGGCTGGGATGAAGTCTGTCCCCTCCCCATGTGGTATAACCCAGGATGTGAACCCAACTCAGAATCGTTGTCTCTGAGATGAACTCTCTGTAGTCTGCTGCAGATGGATGCATTTGGACTCTTCCTGAGGTGGCTGTCAAAGGCTCTTCCTCCAGTGGAATGCCTGTTAGAAATGGAGTTGATTTATCCTGAGATCAGCTCTTTCTGGCAGCATTGATTCAACAGAATCCAGTACATGAACTGCTGGTGAGACCATGCCCTGTCCAGGGAAGGCAGCTGGCAAGATTTTTCACAGTTTTGGCACTGCTGGTGGCTTGTGGCCTCTGGAAAAAGCTCTGTAACTTCTGCTGAAGTGTTAGGACTTGACCTACAGCCACTCACTCCTTAGTGAGACAGGGAGAAACATGGCTGCAGTCTATTAAAGGCATATTTATATTTGCTTTATGAGACAATTTTGTTCATAGTGTTTTGTCCTGGTATTTCTTATGTAAATCTTCAGCTGGCTTGGCCTGTGTGTCAGTTTTCAAAGGAGTTTTTACAGAGAATAAAATCAGTAGGAGCAAGTGAAAGGGCTGCCATCCCAGATTGTGTTTTTTTGGAGAGCTGGCAGACCAAGTGTGAGAAGCCTGGATTGTTCGTCTTGTACTTGCTCCAGGTTTTAGAAATTGCACTGATTTGTTGCAGTGTTGTACTTGTGCTGTATCAGATAAAATGATTTATTTTCACAGTGGGGGCAGTGGGGAAGAAAAAAAGTGAACAAGTCTCTGCTGCTGGTTTTTTTAGTTTATAGCACGTGCTATAAATCGGGGCTGCTTCCGGATACTTTGCTGACTGTTGGGCTCTCATGTCTGACTCAGGTACTCAAAGATGAACTTCTAACTCGAGTTTCATAAGGATTTTTAGTTGCACCCCAGTTGTGGCTGGCTGCTGTCTTTGACTTAGGTTGTCTGTTCCTAGCAGTTATGCAAAAGGCCAGCAGTTCAGTTGGGCAGTCTGTAGGCAGCACCTCAGGCGTAACAACCACACTTCTGCTGTTTGTAAGTAACTTTGTTGGGATGATTGCTCACTTGCCTCTTCAGAGTCTGGGTAATTTACAGGACCACGTTGTGCTCCATTTCCAGGTGGGTCTCAGACTCTATAGAAATGGCAACCTTCATACAGCTCTGCCAGTTCTTTCCGGGTGCCCCTATAATTTTATATTTGTCCAGATATGGCTGAAACTTGTGATCAAACAGCTGCACTCAAGCATGTCTCTGTCCTGACTTCTGCTGTTCTATTTCATTTTATTCTGTTCTTTTCCTTTACTACTCCCAAAATAGACCCTCGTAAGAGGGATTACAAGGAGGAAGAGGAGGCACTGTAGGATGATACATTTTGTTGGTAAAGTCAGTTGACATCTGTTATCCACATCAGCTGCTGCTGAAATGGGCCAGCCTGCTGGGAAAACAAGTGTTAGAGATGGAGAGGTGGCTTGTGACGCCACAGTGCACTCTCAGCCAAGGTGACTGAGGAGAGAGATGCCAAAACCAGGTACCAAAGGGGGAAGGCTGACTGTGCCTCTGTTTACCTTAATGACGGAGATAGGTGTTATGGATGCTGTGTAATGAGCTGCTGTTTGATGATCCCCTGGAAGGCCTGGGAGAAAAAACATGACCACGGGCACATGAACTCAGGGACTGATGAGAAGGATGTAAATGGTGCTATAGAAGAGTGGCTTGGGATGCAGAGTCATCTTAAAATGGTGACTCTTAGATCAGGTATCCTCTGATCCTGTCTATATCCTCTATACCTGACTTAGATCAGGTATCCTCTGATCTAAGTTGGAAGAGGTGGAATTCCTTCATCTTTGTCTCTGTTTGCTATCACTGGTATTAGGGAAGAATCCTTGGAGAAAAGGTCTTTTAAGTGTTGGAAAGTTGTTGTTCTCTCTCCCTAGCTGCTGACACAGGCTGCCCCGTTGAAGTTTCCCCGTGGTTCTCAGATTTCTATCACTTGTGACTGATCTGTACAGATGCAGTACCTGGGTGGCTACTGAGAGAGCCCAGCATATGTCCTGCGCCAACAATCCACTGATAGGAATTTTGATACTCTTGGGACATCAATTTGCCCTTTTTTGGGTGAAACTCCCTGGATTTACAAACCTGAGCAGGAAAGCACTTTCAAGTACAGGGCAAGCTTAAATCTGTATTGTTAGAATATGTATCTCACCTAACAGTGTGGATGAGAGGGTTCAGAACTGGCATTCGTATTTCACACTGGTGAAAGCTACTATTAGTGCCCAGTCATGGGATTCTCAGTCACTGTGAAGTGTTGAGAGAATAAGTCATCTGCATGTATCAAGGAAAATTCCCCATCTCTCTCTCAGGATGTCACATGCTGGAAAAAGGATGAAGCATGGGAAAGCACCTTGCTAGAAATGAGTTCATAAACTGGAAGCAGAGCTGCACTTCGATACACAAATATGGTGGCTCAAAAAGAGCCTGTGATCTTTATTTTAGTCACTGCTGTGAGGTGGGAACAAGCAGGGGGGAAAGACCCTCTCTAAGTGGCTCAGTCTTCCACCATGAAGAGAGATGAGCAGATGAGCATTGGAAGGTGCTCATGTGTGATGGTTAACAAGAGGGTGTTAGAATCCCTCTCTGTCAAGTGTAACTTTGTGTACTCACAGCCCCCATCTGGTGTTTGCAGCTAATCAAAGGTAGGTGAACACACAGAAAGTTAAGCCTGTGATTGTGAAAGCAAACAGAAACTTAGGAATTAGAAGATCAGAGCAGGTTAGCAGCTCCTGAAGAATCACAGTTGAATGCATTGAAACCTGGTGCATTCCCAGTACTTGAAAAAGATTTCAGGTGTCTCAGCACAGGTTATTAGAAACCTCATCCCTTTTAAAAACAAACTTATTTGGAACCATTCAGCACTGCTCTGTAGTAGGGTTGAAATACACTAATCTTTCCACTGTTTGCATTTCAGACAGTCGCATCAGGAGATTGTGCAACTTTTGGACCACCTTTCCCATTAATAGGGAACACGTAAAATACTTATTTAATCTGATTAAATGAATGAAAAAAACCACGTTGGGATGTTTCCATAAGGTTGAACTAAAATCTAGGTATTTCAGTGTTGCTGATCCTCATGTTGATCTTCTAGGGCTCTAACCTGTAGTGGAAGAGAACAGGAAATTAACATGAATGGAAAGAAGAAAAAACAACAAGAAACCCTAGCTCTACCTTTGTACAGTTGTTGAAGCAAACCCAGTAATTACATCCAGATTCTTTGCAACTGTTGTGTGAGCACTGTGATTGCTATGGACTGGCTTCAGAAGATTTGGCCTTTTGCTGTTGGAAGGGAACAACATGAGACAGAGTTCTTACATGGGCTTCACACAGATCAGGAGTTTGCTTTTATTGCACAAATTGAATGACATAAAAATCATAACCACACATTCAGGATGGACAGTCTTCTTAGGAATACTGAAGACTTTAATGGGTAGCTTCCTGTGATATTTAATTCTGAGTATGTTAAGAGAATCTTTTCGAAATGTTTTAAATATTAATGTGAAATAACTACAGAAATCTAAATGAGATAGGACTAAGTTTGGTCAGGTGATGCTTGATTAGTGATTCTTGCTTGCTGGTCTCTACTGGGAGGTGTGGCAAATTTCTGATCAAGTATAATATTGCAGGGAAGTTTCTAGGTCTCAGTGGAGACAATCATTGGCTCTGGTGATAACCACCTGGGAAAGCTGATAGGAACTTAGAAAGTTGTCATGGTGCCTCTGCAGTGACTTGACAGCTTCTGTTCTGGATGGCTGAACAAGACTATTTAACCAATTACAGGATTTAACCTAGGAGTGTCAGTGTTTCCTGTTCTGGGACACTAAAACAACTAATCCAGAGTTCCTTGACATGTCTGAGATGGATATGGTTTTGAGTCCAGGAGATTCTGAGGGGAGGAATGTTCAAGAAGGCACTAGGTACAGTTGTTTGGTAGCATGGGGTAGCTGTAGCCAGCTTCAGTAGCAATTATCAATCAGTTCACAAAAGAACACTGTCAGAAGAGAAGGGAGGTTTGGCTGTGGTGACAGCAGCTGTGATTAGCTGCCTTAGCCATGTGGGAGGAGAATACTGTTAATTTTTTTCCCTTGGTGCTTGTCATGGAAGATGACCCTGATCAGAATTTCTCTTTGGACTGGGAGTGTCTCACTAAAATGTAAACTGACTGGGTGAGTATTTCTCTTCTGTTCCAACACAAAGTGAGAAAAGTTTGTTTAAACGGCTTTCACGATGAACTGCAGGTTGTAAATCCCTATAGTGGAAGGCATTAAACTGGTTGTTTTTCTAGACTACAATTGTGTGTTACTCTTGGGGTAAAATTCCACACTGGAAAAGGTAAGAAGATATTTAATCAGGGGAAAAAAAGCTATATTTGATGTATACTAGGCAGTCCTAGAGCAGATGCAGCAGTCAGAGGTACATGGCTGTGAAGTTTTTGAGAACTGACTGATGTGGTTGCTTTTCTTTTTCTCCAGAGGAGAGGAAATGAGATACAGCTGGGATTTCTGTGCTGATTGGTTAGATAACATGACAGGCTTACAGATGTTTAAGTTGAAAGAAAAAGATGATGTCAGTGTTACACATATGAAGCAAACAGGGACTGTTGAGCTGAGGAGAGACATCCATAGGGTTCCTGCTTATGAACTGTCACCATCGATTGTATTGTAGAGTGCCTGAGCTCATGGGGGTGAGGTGAACACCAGCCTAATGTTAAACATGTTGACTGGTGGTTTGTGAGAAATTCCCAGTAAGGCTTTCGTGTTGTCAGGGAAGACTTAAGCATTCTAAGACACTCAGAAAGTGTCCAGAGGAGGGCTACAAAGATTAAAAATTTGGAGGGGAAGCCTTGTGAGGAGTGGCTGAGGTCACTTGGTCTGTTCAGCCTGGAGGAGACTGAGGGGGGACCTCACTGCAGTCTTCAACATCTTCACAAGGGGAAGAGGAGGGGCAGGCACTAATCTCTTCTCTGTAGTGACCAGTGACAGGACCCAAGGCAATGGCCTGAAGCTGTGTCAGGGAAATGTTAGGTAGGGTATCAGGAAAAGGTTCTTCACCTAGAGGATGGTGGGGAATGAAACAGGCTCCCCAGGGAAGGAGTCACAGCACCGAGCCTGACAGAGTTCAAGAAGTGTTTGGACAATGCTTTCAGACACATGGTGTGATTCTCAGGATGTCCTATGCAGGACCAGGAGTTGGACCTGATCCTTGTGAGTCCCTTCCAACTCAGGATATTTTGTGATTCTTCATATAGACTGATTCTGTAAAGCCACAGAAATGTGCCGTATGAAACTGTGTGTGCAGAGGGTTGTGTGTGATTGAACTTGTCACATTAAGGCTGCTCTATCTGTAAGACTCCTGTCCCTTATTAGAATTACTGTCAGTGTCAACAGGTCACCAGTAAGACTTGGTTTTAGAAAGTGAAGAGTGTTAAAGAGAGGCTGATTTATTAGGGCTTAACTGTAGTAAATCCAGCTGCCAGGAGGCTCAAGGACTTGTTTAATGTGGAGACAGTAAGTAAAGGATTTGGGACAGAACTGAGGAGGCTCTGCTGTGAGTGCCTCTGCTAAGCTGAGCAGTTGTAATAGCCTGCAGTTCTCTTGTAGTGAGTGCTTTGGTTAATGCCATCCCGTATTTCCCTTCTCTTGTCACAGTTACCCAGTCAGTGTGATAGGTGCTTCGTTTGCATGGGGTTTGTTCAGGATGCTGCTGATGAAGCAAAGAGGAGGTAAAACAATTACTTTAATTTACAGCTGGTGTCACTGCATCCAGTACTTACACTAACTGCAAGGCTTTCGCGGGAGCGTAATCCGTAACCGTGGCTTGGGGCTTGTAGGAACTGCCTGGATTGCTGCTGCCATCCCGCCCTGGGGGTATCCTTCTGGGCGGCACTCATAAATGTCTGCGGTTAACACAGGTGGAATAGCATGTTAAGGATCTAACCATTTTGGTACATTTATTTAACTAAAATAACGTGTGGAGCAGGGAATGAATTCTGGAAATAAGGTTGTGAAACGTCTTGAATCTGGACTATAGCCCTCAGCTCAAAGATTAAAGGAACTGGTAAAATGTGGGGAGGGGCCCATGTTTTGGAGGCTGGTCTGCAACTGTGTCCGAGGACTGGGTGAGTGGGAACAGAACAGCAGCTGGTTTTGCTGCTCTGCCACCCATCCTGTCTAGCTCAGCTCTGCAATTATAGGCATGAAAGGTTTCTTTGGATCAATGCAAAGTAAATTTGGGGAGTTTCAACATCGCATCCTGGGCATATAATGGTTGAGTGGTGTTGCTGTTAGCTATTACTCTGGTCAGGCTCAGAGTACCCTGAAGTCCTCCTTTCTTTGGTAAGGGTGGTCCTTACTCTGAATGAAGCTTTTGACATGTTTGGATGTAGCTTGCCTTGCTATTTCTTTTACAGGTTTCCAGAGGACCCCTTCTCCCAGACTTCTGAGTGTAAATTTGATTGAATGTCAAAGAGAACTTCACCCTTCTAATCTTGCCCTTAAAAAATGAGCCTGTAATTTTACCTAAAAAAAAAAAAATAATCGTAGCTTCTGGAGCACAAGGGAAAGAGAAATAATAGCTATTGACTTTGCTGTTTTCTTTTACTGTACTGCTGTCTGCAGTTAAACGACTGAAAAACCCACTGAACCCACAGAGGCTCATTTCTGACAGCATTCATGTGCTTCTGTGCTTGCATCTTTGCTACTGCAGGGATTATCCCATTTGCCTGTTTAGTATCAGGATGATACATCATTTTGTTGCTCATGATGTTGCATCACCAGATACTACTATAGATTTGAAAACGTAATAAAGCATTTTCATGAGGGGTGGTGGGAAAAAGTTCCTATTATTTTCATTTATTTTTAAAAGGCACATCTTTCTGAATTGCTGTTCTTCCTTTCCCCACTTTTCAAACCACATTATTTTGATGTAAAATTATTTTGGCCTCAGAATCTTAAATTGTTCATTTGTTGTGCTTTTGAATACACTCATTTTTGTATTTCTGAAAAGGACAGTAAAGCTTGCTGCTGCAACAGCCTGCACTGGAAACAATGCTTGAGGCTCCCAACGGGAAGATGATCCCAGGGTCAATGCTACAAGGTGTGTGTGAGAAATAAGACAGTAAAGGATATTTGCTTTCACAGGCAGGAGAAGAGTTTCAGTCTCTGTTAATATTTCAATATCATGGGAAACTTCTTCAAGGCCACCAGTGTCTTTCCCTCCAATTACCATGGCCAAAATCTCTATCTCCAGTTCAACCTGCAAGCCAGCTGCCACCTAGGAGAGACAGAGGATGACTCACAGGTAAGGTGCAAGTTTCATACGTGGTCCCCTTCAGCAGTCCTTGGAGCTGGTGGCTCTTCAGTGTGTGAGGCAATTAAAGACTCACTGCCCAGCACACGGGATTGCACTTGCCAGTTACCCAGTGCCTGTCCCACTTGAAAGGTCTGTACAAAACGTTGTCTCCTCACTTGGCAGTTTGAAAGAAAACTGCCAGGTGTTGGCATTTTCCCCCCTTAAATTTCATTTTAGATTCCAGAGGGAAAAGGGGAACTGGGACAGCTGGGAGAGAACCCAAATGAGAGATGGTTGATGTCCCAAGCCTGTCAGTGTTAGAGGTATTTGGAGAGTGTCCTTAATACCATACTTTAACTTTTGGTCAGCCCTGAAGTGGTCAAGCTGTTGGACTAGAGGGCCATAGTAGGTCCCAATCAAACCAAATATTCTATTCTAAAAAGAACATAGAGGTAGGGAGATACAAAAGGGACAGATGTGTGGAGAAGAGAATGGAAATTATTCCAGCCATCTAGCTGGATTTCTGTAAGGCCTTTGACACAGTCCCCCACACCATCCTTCTCTCTCAACTGGGACCTTTAAGGATCCCTTCCAACCCAAGCTATTCTATGATTTTAAGTACTGAGTTGTGGCTAAGGCTCTGGACTAGGAGGTTTGACTTGAATTCTGGCACTGCCTCTCTGCACAAGTCGTTGCTTCTTGATTCCATGCATTGCCAAGATAGTGCCTGGTATTACATGGATGCTCTGGGGAGACTGCTCTGGCCAGCACTAAAATGAATAATCAAAGATAACAGGCAGGTGAAGAGAGAAACTGAGCAAAAGGGGAAAGCATGAAAGCTTCCTACGTAATGGGATAATTTAATATGCTGTGGTGCTCTGCTAGATAAAAGACTTAAGGTGGAGAACATTTGAAAGCACGAGACGAAAGGACTGATGCAATAATTTACAAAGTTCAAATCCTGAAGGTATCAGGACAGGAAGTTAAGTCTAGGCATAAGACAGAGCAGATACAACAAATACCCTAAGCAGAAGGGAAAACTCAGAGGTAGTGACAGAGTAATCCTGTTTGCTTTGAAAAAGCTCTCTATAACCTTACTGCTTGACCTGCTGCTTTCCACTGAACTTAAAGTGTTTATCCCTCTGCACTCTGGCACAGGGAGTGCATGGGGTGCTTAGCTGAAGGTGGCACAGGGATGGCAGAAGACAGCATCACTTCAAATAACTTTAAACAAAACTGTGTACCCTGGCAGCTCTATTCCCAGACAGCTGGTGTCCCAAACAGGAGCCCTAGCTAGCCTGAGGGCCAGCTGACTCTAGAAAAAACCCCAAAAGCTCTCCTGTGTCACCTACAGGTCCTGGTGTGTACATCACTCTCAGTCCTGTGTACGGAGGTGGCTGCTTCACCCGAAACCTGTCAGAAAGAGAAGAGAATCAGTTTGCCAGAAACTGTTTCAAGCAGGAGAAGTCACATGTAGGAAGGAGGATGCCTGCTCTTCCTCTGCTTTTGTAAATGACAGCAGAATTTCTTAGCTCCTCCCTTCCATCATAATGTACAACTTGGACTACAGCAGTATTCAGGGCTTCTCACCAAGGCTCAAGTTTCTAACAAAAAACCCCAAAGGAGCAGATGATTGGGCCAAAGTAAGCCTTCAAAGAGCTTGTTAACACTGCCTGGTCCTTACAACAGAATGTGAAACATCAGCTTTTTCAACCCACACATTCAAAGGAAGCTGAAGTACAAACAGCTTCTTGGCAAACACCTATGTGTTGCACACCCAAAAGTCCATAAAAATCTTTATTTAATGTCCTTTGATATGATTCTATTGCAGAAGGCATGATTCTGGTATGAATTTTGTGCAAATAGTCTTTAATTTAATGGTAGCAATTAAAGCAGAAGTTTTGCTTCTTTTCTTACTGATTGTTTCACATCTTAAGATTCAGTTGTTTTGTGAAAGCAGCTTCCTACTGTTCAGATTTTTAAGGATCATTAGATCAGGTATGACCTTTACTGTTGCACTGCTCTGGAACTGATCCTGTGGATTTCATTCCTCCTGAAGAACAGTTTACCAGCATGCCCTTGCACCAGAAGCTAAGGAAAGGTAGTAGCAGAGGCATTCCTAGGATATGGCTCCATCTTATGGAAAGCTCTGGCAGACCTATAAAGTGGCTGTCAGAACTCCTGCACTTTCTCCGGAGTGGTGGCTGTTACGAGAAGCTGTACTTGATTTCTGTCAGGATCTATTTGGAGAGATAAAAACCAGGGTACTAAGAATTCAAACTAACCTCGAGAAGTGCACACCGACATTCTTCATGACTACAGTGGTTGCATAGGTGCAGCCTTCCTTTAGCACTCCAAATGTCACTTGGGGTGGGATGAGATGGAAGCCAGTAAGATCCTGTCTTGTTGCAAGAGAAGATATGCTGACCTTTCCTGCGACAGGATCTTCTATCTTTGCAAACAAAATATGAGACAAAGAGAAAGTTGGTGGCCCTTAAGTCAGGTACAGAATTACTTAACCTACATTTGACCTCTGTCTCCTCACCCTGAAGAATTACAAAAAGACATCCTAATTTGAGTAAAAACTGAAGCAGCACTTTGAACACTGTCTGAAAATTTATACTGGTTTGAGTTTTCAGACATGTTAAGCCATTGAGGTGTCTCAGAGAAAAGGGGGGAAGCTCTCCTGTTTTGGAAACAGAGCTTTCATGTAGGTGCCTGATGCAGAATGAGTTTGTCCTAGCAGCTGAGAGGAAAGGTTCTTCTAGAATTGCCAGTAAACATAAATAAATTGCAACAGCCATGTTTCAGTAAACAGATTCAAAATACCTTCCAGTATTGCTCCAGGGTGAAGATTTTATGGAAAAGAGATGACTCAGAGGATATGAATATTGACAAGAAAGATGTTATTTTTACCTTTTTATTTGGTATGGTGTTTGGTTTTTTCTCCTGAAGGTATGATGGTAATATTACTTTCTCTTTTCTTGTCTGTCCTGTAACATCCACCATCAGACTTGGAACTTTATGTTGAAAAGGTCTCTCTTCTGATCTTGCAGCCTTATTTAGGTCTGGAAGGGAAAGATTTCCAAAAGCATGAAAAAGTGACAGGTAGATTTAAATGTATTACAAATATTGTGCCAAAAATTATAAAAAGATATCAAGCTGCTCCAACTACATTCTGGAAGGCAGGTGTACCTGTTGTGCTGCTGGTACCATCACTTTGTGTGGAAGGATCCTGCAGCAGAAGGCCAGATGAAAGTGATGAATCACTTGTGGTATCAAGAAATTCAGCTGCTCAAGGGAAAATGGAATACTGAGTCAAGTTTTTTTATGATCATCATCATCATTTTCATAAACACGTGAAACAAAATCACAGTCTTTGGCACTTTATTTTAGACAATCTTGGAAAACTGTCTACATAACCATGAGAAGCTGGGAAAATTCTGCATCTGACATTTTGCTCTACTGGGTGACAGGGACCAAAAATGCCTATTGTGTGATTAGTCATTTCTTGTTCCCTGGCTAACTGAACTATAAGCCATGAAGGACTAAAATACAATCCAATGCAGGTCTCATGGTGATTGAAAGTGAGGAAATATGGGAATTAGTGGGGATCTGATAAAACCCCACAGAGGACTCTTTTCCTGATATAAATCTTTGCTGTACATGATTTTTAATCTCACTGTATGATTTTAGTAACTTGTCAGGGCTGCTTTTCAAACAGAACTGAAGTATTCCTCTCAGTTCTATAAAGCTCAAGCCTGAGATTGATTCACTCTTTCACTGCTTCCTGTCATGGAGTCACTGCTTTCCTCCTATATCCTCCAATCTATCCTTAGCCTGAATGTTTCCTATTCCGTATTGCTTTTGCACCAGTTCCCTCTTACCACTGAGTTTCAGAATGAAATCTCCCATATTTTTCCTACAGTCATACTGGTTTTTTTCTGAACTCGGCCTCCTTGGTTCTAGCTCATCCACCCTTAACTATTATTTATTCCAATAAAATTTTTCTTGGGCATTTTTCCTCTATCCACCCCCCATTCATAGCCCAATTTTTCAGCTTAGCATCCAAAGTTGATGATTTTTCCAACATTCAGTGATGTCTGCAAGAGCTTCTTCCTCCTGAAGAAGATAGAAACCCAATGCCAGACAGTAGATTACCTCCGCTGGGTTCTCTTATCATCTCTAGAGGGGAAGTCACATTTTCTTCTTTTTGAAGTGGAGGAAGTTCCTTAGACATTGCTTCCAAATCAGGATACTAGAGAGAAGTAAGAAAGAGGGCTTAGGTTTCCCAACAAAACACCTTGAAAAAACAACCAGGAGACACCCTCCTCCCCCTGCAAAAAAAGAAAGGAAAAAATATAGAAAGCAGGGCAAAGGAAACAAATAAGCACAACCGAAATGGTAGCTATAAAAAAGATATACATAGTTACATCAGATTACAACCTACAGGTTGTACAACCTACAACCGCTAAGGGCTTTATGCACTTAGAGCATTTACCAGGTGAGATTACAATAGGAAAGCCTCCAAGATCACCTCTAAATCAGGAGTGTTAGTTTTACTTATTCCCTTTCTAATAAGCAGGGAGAGGGGTTTGAGGGGTAAGTAAAAAACCTGAGGTTGAGCTTTGCCCTGAATCAGACTCTCTCCAGAGTTTATGTAAGGAATTTTATACAGTTTGTACTCAGTGAACATATACCACCTTCAAGATAGGATTTCCTTTACAAGGGCATATAATTCCCAGTATTAATTCTGCCATGACTGTCCTTTGTAATGTTTTGTTGAGATAAATAGAGGCTGAGATATAAACCCAAAATTGTCTTTGGGAGTATGGGAGATACTACCTGGCCTAACAAAACTCATCCAGTTTTCAGCTGCATTACCTTTTCTTGGAAAAAGTCCTTGCTGAATTCAGATTCAAAATATGGAGCAAATATTTTCTTTTTTATTGCCATAAACGTTGTCTTCTGTTCATCCAGTTCTCTCCTACGTGTGTTTTTTACATTGTTGGTAAGGAAAAGAAAGAAAAAAGCATTATGACTGAGTTCACCCTGTTTTCAGTATTATGCACTAAGAAATGGAATTTGTGAAGGCAAGTGGTATTTTTTCCCTTCTTCATCACATGGAGTAATATTCTTGTAATTGGCAATTTTCTTAGAAGTGGATTAAGGACTGGTCTGATCAGAATTCCCATGGACAGTGAGTTGCCTGCTATGGAGAGCTCCTCCTCAGAACATGCTCCATTTCTCTAAACCTCAGGGAACATATCTGGGACTGCCACTGGTGTCTTTCCAACCTTCCAACAAACACTTCAAACTAAGAATTGGTATTCCAGATGCATTGCTAAGATTTTGAACACAAAACTCATTTAATTTCCTTATTTTATCACAGAAAGACTTGACAGCTCTGTGGATACAGAAGAAGCTGTTCAAACTTCTGAAGGTAAGGTTGACCAGAGTAAATATCAGTCATGTTTTCAGCTTGATTTAGCCCAGCTTTAAATTACTACTAGAGTTTCACTGACTTGCAGGGTCTAATGTCAGCTATGAAATGATCACTCTCAACCATACTGAGAGTTTCGAAACTGGTTTTAGTGTCAGAATTGCAACATGCTTTTGGGTGCTTGCTGCTCAGATCTAGATATTTAAAGTAATTTTTAAATAGGATCCAAAACAGTGTGAAATGCTATATTAAAATGTAACTTTGAAACTCTAAAAGGCTTTTTTATCTCATGCAAATCAGAAAGTAATTAAGAAGCAATATGGAAAGCCTCATGTGGAGTGCTGTGTCCACTTTTGAGCTGTCTGATGCACAAAAGGGCCACAAAGATGATTAAGGGTTTGGGAGACCTTTCATGTGAGGAGAGGCTGAGAGCTGGGACAGTTTTGCCTAGTGAAGCTTTGAAGCACCACCATGTCAGGTGTGTCTAGGGTTCTATTTCAAAAAATCAACTTTTATTTGTGCAATACCTGAATTTTAACCTAAAGCATCAGCATTTGAAAATATTAATATACAGTTGTGCCAGTAAAGGCACAATAAACACCTGCTCGGTTCAGCAGAAAGAGGGAAAAAGAAGAGACTTTATTTACATTTCTGATACTTCATAGGGTTTTCAATACCACAAGGGATTGGAGGACATGTCACTTCCTCCTCAATCCCACTGGAGAAAAAGGATGCTCATCAAACTTTCTCTTATCACAAAAGGAATGAAAAACAGAAAAGATGGTTAAATAAAGATCGGCTATTGTTTACGTGACACTCCGTGAGAAAGAATTCAGACTCCATATTATACACAGAAGGCTTTGCAAAAGCAGGACAACATCCAGTGTTTTCCACATTAGTGGCAGAGCCAGAAATGAAACACAGGGCTTCTGACTCCAGCCTTGTTTTGCATAGAGTAAGTTAACAGTAATGCTGTTAGATTTTGGGAAAATAAAAAAGAAAGAGACTCAAACCATTTATTTAGCATTTCTGTTGCAGAAAATACCCCATTATTTGCAGGCAAGCCACTGGACCATCACCCAAGACCTGGTGAAATCAGTAGCATTCTTTACAAAAGTAGATGAAGCTGGGTCATAAAATAACTTGATCCTACTAATATTATTACCTGTTCTGTTCTAGTTTGCTTTGCCACTTGGACCTTAGTTTTACTCCTTCTGAACTGAATCATCAGGAAGAAAAAAAAAAAGAGAGCAGTGGAAATGAGAAAACTAGCAGTGTTCTATAAATACAACAATATTTATAAGATAACCCTGGAAAGAAAATGCTTTTTATGAGAGTATGTTACATAAAAAACCTCAGGTGACTCCTGACTTGGCCTTGTATGGTTTGCACAAAATCGTTTGCTCATATCTGCATTTTTATTAGATCATTCAATCAAAGAAACATCCAAAATCCTTTCCCAACAAACACTGAACTATCTTTCAGATAAGAGAGGCAGAGAGGGACAAAATAACCACAGGACAAGATACATTGCCATATATATCTAGAGATCTAGGTCCCAGTCCTTAGCGACAATCAGTAAAGCACATTGCCTTGCCTGTGTGCTTGGTTTCACCCTTTGTGTTATTTACATTTGCACCAGTCCTCGCTGCTGTGTCCTACCTTAACCCCTGCTGCTGGTCCTCTCTTTGTATAGTGCTTGTCTTGTCTGTGTGACTCTGGAACACTGCCTTTTCATACAGCTCGCTCATACGGGCTGCAAGGTGAAGAGAATTACTGAATGGGCATGCTCTGCTAAGCACTCCTAGGTGTTACGAAGAAAAAACATCACAGGATATATTTTCAATGCATCTTTCTGCCACTTCATGGAAACCTAACAGAGTCTTTATTACTGTGAGGGAAAAGGCAGAAAGAACTTCATGCCAAAATCAAGATCAGAACTTTTACAGATAAGAAATTGAATTCAATATTGAAAGCACAAGAAGCATATTAGGTTTGTACTCCTGATGCCTTAGGTTTTAACTTTTATATTTTTCAAATCCTGTATTGTCTAGTGTGTAACTCTGAAGTTTCTTGTAGCCTGCTAGCTGCTGTTCTCTTATGCCAGATAGACACAACAAAGCCTCTCCGAGCTTGCTATTCAAGGACACTCAGATTGTCCTAGGCCCAAAAGGTGAAACTAGGGCCTCTAGAGAGGTGGAGAAATTGAAAAAATTACATCATTAGCTAAAGTTTTAATTGGCAAATTTATGCTGATATGCAAATGAACCAAACCTATCAAAGTGTGAAGAACTCATGACTTGTCCATCTTGGGGTCCATCTCAGATACCGCCTCTGGCTCCCCAGGGTGTACCTTTGAAGGCCTTTCAAATAAATACCTACCTTTATTCCCTTATTCCTGTCTAGTCTCTGTTTCTAGGTAGCCACTCAAGGCATCACTCCCACTCTGTATTTCCTGACATATCTTTATGTTCTTTCAAGATACAAATACCTGTGAATAGGAGAAGTTGCTGACATTCAGCCACTTTCTAACTAGGGTGCTCTGAGGTCTCTATCTACAGCTGAGGAAAATAATGTGAGCTTTCAGTGACCCTTATTACATTCAACATGCTTAAGTTGTGCTTAATTGAGGCTGTGAAGCAGCCATAATCAACATTCTCATGGAAGGAACTACAAGTTCAATATGTATAATGGAGAAATGCCAGTCTTTCCATGTTAAAGATTGTGACCAGCTCTGGGACTTTAATAAGAGTTGCCCTGTCCTCTGACATATTTTGTAAAATGTGTTGTTTACTTTAGGTCTTGAAGCTAAATCGTGGGTCCAAAGAAACTTCCTTGGCTGAAAAGAAATTTCAGTGGCAAAAATATAGGAGATGTGAGTATTTGAGAGGTCTGATCCTATTAGACTATGACAATATCTCTTAGTGTTTCAGGAATTACAAAAGTTCTAACTTCAAAATGTGGGGTTTGGTCAGCCTTTTCACCATAAAATACGATTTTATTTTTCAACTTTTTCTATTTTTACCAATATTAAAGAGACTTTCTTTCCCACTATCTTCTTCATTAGTAATGTTACATTAAAATTGCACCTCCATTTAAAAGGAAACTGTTCAGCAAGTATTTGTTGCAGCAGTTTCTGTTTGCTTTGCAGAGTATGCTTTTTTTTAGCAGGTAGAAATACTCTTGACAAGGTAGGAAAGGCAGAAAAATAACACTTTAAAGACTAGCATCATTATGGGATAGAATGTTAAGGATTTTCCTATGGAAAATACTTATGGGTTTTTAAAAGAAACAGACATCTTAATTTTTGTTTGTACATATTGAAAACATTCATCAATGTTAACAGGTATCTTATGAAAACTTTAACAGAGATGTATAAGAGAAAGCTAATGTATTGCTCCATCTTTTCCCTTAGGCAGGTGGATGTAACCAAAACACGTGATGGTTTGAGGTTAGATTTTGAAGTGTAATAAATAACCAGGATTTACTTAGTTACTTTGAAAGACTTGTCTGAAAAGCTGTTACTTGTATAAAAGTGGCCAAGTATTGTCATAGTTCCTATAACTAAGAAAACTCATTACATATGGAAATGTGAGTCAAAATGTCAATTACACATGCCTAAAACCAGGAATTATTTTTCAGAGGTGCTGGGCCATTGATGCTAACAAGTTCTAATCACCTGTCAGAATCACACAGAAGCATGTACATAGCACATAGATGAATTCACCTCTATATTCTTTCTTTAAAAATAATATTACAGTACTTTAAAACTTATTATGATATTTTGAATTTTAAAAATACAGGTATTCAATTTTTATTACCTCTATCACTGAGATTTTCAGTTGACTTCTCCCAGTGAGGGACAGACTGCAATGAAGAAGGAATAACTGTGACTACATGAGAAATAAAATTCACAACAACAGCATCTTGTTCAATGGATTTATATTGTAAACAAGTGCTATCTCGTTACCCCCATTCTTGTAGTCACCTTGTCAGGTATTTCAGTGTGTTAGAAAACATAAGATGAGAAAAAAGGAAATGAAGTACAATTTCCCTGTTCTAAACAGGTATTTGTTTCCTTCTTGATGACCTACTTCACAGATAGCTTTGTATTTTATATGGTTACTTCTTATCAGATAACTAAGCTAAGCCTAACTGAAATCCTTTTGCAAAGAATTTGAACAAGATCTAAAACTCATGGTCACAAGAAGTCAAATGGGAAATGTGTTCAGGAATTTGCAGGCTTTGTTACTGAGGAGCTCTCATGTGGCTGGCTTACAGTAAAGTGAATGAGGGATAAGAGACTCTAAACTGAACTGTTTCCTTTATTCTCATGCCGTCTCTGAAGCAGTTACCTGGAAACCACAGTTCCTGTGACCAGGCAGTCTGGGTTGTAACAGAGCTACTGGAGACTTGGGGGCAATGTGACACTGATTCCTGAATCACAGCAGGTGCACAGTGACACTGCTGCTCAGAAAAGAGTTGTCCAGTGTGAAATCTGTAGCTGGAAATGTGCTGAAGGTAGCCAGGACAATCAACAAAAATTAATCACTAGACAAGTTCAGTGGAACTGAGCAGCATGTGAGATTCAGCACCTGGGTCTCATCAAAGTAAATAAATGTCTGCCTAGAGGATAGAGGCAAATGGAGTTACTGACAGATCATTTCTTTGTCCCTTTTTCCAGAAAACCTGTGACCCTCTTCTCCTATTTACCCACTTTTCCCATTACCTATTCCTCTCCTTTTTCTCTGCATGCTCTATTTATCCATGCAAATTTGCAGATTATATTTTCCGAAAAAAAAATAGAAATGCTGCTAAGCAGTAATAACAATATTCCTCCAGACTGTTTTTGTATTATTCCAAAGGCAGGGTTTAAATTCCTGCTGTAGAGGTGGCTGTGGTTGTAATAAAAATCTCCCAGGTGCAATGACAACAGACTGGAAACATTTTCACCCTGATGCTGGGATATTAAAAAGAGTAAATTACTGGAAAGTAATTTTGGTCTGTGTGTTTGGGAACATATCATGCAGGACAGCCAAACTGGCTTGAAGTATTCTGAGCATTACTTCCCCAAGTGGCAGCAGTGCCCAGCTGAATTCAGACCAGATGAAGGCTGAGCGTGGCTCTGCTTTACCATTAATCTACACCAGAACTGGCACTGTGCTACTCTGACATTTGCTGTTTTATTAATGGATAATGTGTTTCAAGGCTCACACTTCCAATGCAATACCAGGGTTTTGTTGAAAGAAGAAGTTAAAAATTTTATTTTGCTCACTGTAATCAGTTCAAGGAGATTTGCAGCACTCTCCTTTTCCTCTTCTGTTCTGGGTTCTTTCACATTCATCTCTTCCAGTTCATTTTCCTGCTTTAAGATGTTGTCTATGTATTCCTGGTGAAACAGTGAAAAAGAACAAGAAAGACGCAGATGTTTCGTTTGCAGAGGTAGGCTTAAAATAGATATTTACAACGACATAATTATACCAACTGCTACAGAAAATAACACTTTCCTTTTCCCACATTTCTTTAAATCAGTTGGATGGAAAAAGGGTTCTAAACACACCACTCTGCCAGAAAGCTACATGCGGTACAGAACTTTACTAACAGACAGGTTTGCAGAAACAATCTGTTTCCAGTGCCAGTTCTTTTTCACTTGTTTGTATCTCTTTAATCTTACAGGAGATGGAGAAAGCAAGAATAATATTTTCTTTAGATCTTGATTTTGCTCTGACAAAGTGATGGTGGCTAAAGATTTAAGACACTTCATTCTGGAAAAAAATCATTAATTAAATATTGATTTATGAGCAATAAGGGTATTTTCATTGCACATTTATGCAATTATTACAACTGTTTTGTCAGTGCTAATAATTCTTCCTTCCAATGCAACAAACAGCATTCATCTTTCTCTAAAAATCAACAACAGATCTGGTTGATGGAGAGACTTCCATTGCTATTTTGGTGTGGAACTTTTCTTATAGTATTGCCTTTGAAAGATCAGTATCCAAATTAAAGAATAATTTTAATATATTTGTAGACTATAAAACTGATAACACTTAATTCTGATAGACTTGCATATCCCAAATATGTCCGGGCTGGACAACTGTCAGTGTTTTTCTACTGCAAGCATGTTTTCTTTGAAATGTAATGTGGGGGGAAAAAAAAATCTAACTAGCTACAATATGCTACCACCTTCACAAATTTCACATGCTGTTAACTTTCAGCTTCAGTCTGCAATGCCATTATCAAAGTATGTTAAATGAATAAATTACAGAACACATATATTTTGTTATTTTCTAATTCTTAAGTAATAATGAGGTTTTGACTCTAAAATCTCTTCTAAGAGCATCTTCAGAATGTGAATTAAATAAATGAATGTTTTACACCAACACTGAGAAGGGCAAAGCTGCTAACAAGATCAGCTGCAAAACTTCTGGACTCCATCTCAGAACACTGGCACAGGAGCTTGCACCTTGCTATGAACCGGTCACTAATGAGGGATGGCCACAAACTGTCAGAAGGCTACACAGCTATTTCCTAGATATGGATAGAGTAACAGAACTCAGACTTGAACCTGGAAATGTGCTGTATTGACTTGTGAAAACAAATACATAACCAAGACTAGACTGTGTCTCAGTGACCAAGTTAACTGTAGAATTATGGTGAGCTAGAAATTCTTGTTCAGCTTTATAGATTTAAATTTTTAAGACTTTTTGAAGGAAAACAAACCCTAAGCAAAATAAAAGTGAAGTAACAGATACCAATATTGACATCAAGGAAGTGATATGTTAGAGTACTGTCTGTGATGTACACTGGACAGAAAACTAGGTTTCTTAGGAGATAAATGAAACAATTGAGCTTTTTCAGAAAAATACTTACAGCACCTGTCTATGTATGAAATAATTATTCTTCAAATGTAGTAGATTTCTTTTTCTCAGGTATATACTACACATTTAGCATACCCAATTTGTCTACTTGTCTGTTCTCTATGGCTTACTGGAAGAATGAATAGATGTGGTTGTACTACCTTGAGGGAAAGCTGCAGCTTTTCTCTTAGTTCACCAGAGAGTGCCTTGTACTGGAATAGCTGACGGATTTGCAGTTTTTTGGGGCATTTTCGCCCAGGGACTGATAAGAGTGACGGTGCTGATCCAATGCAGAGACCCTTCCAAACACGCCTTTCAACTGGAGGACCTGTGATCTCCTTCTGAACAGAGAGGAGCAAACAAAAAGAGTAAGAGGCTGCTTATATTACCAAAAAATGCAGCTATTTGCAACGTGTCTCAGATGAAAAGCATACGCTGTCCTTATAGAATCATAGACCTAGACAATAAAGCCAGTAGATTCCTGGGAACAACTTATCTATCCTAAAACGTCTTCATCTGGCAAGATAAACTTCCCTTAAAATTGCTATATCCCCTCACTGAGTGTAAAAGGAGCCCAAGGGGACCACACATTTCCCTGACATAGCCTACCCCTTGCTCTGTCTGCTCAATAAACTGAATTTAGCATTCACATTGTTTAGAGCTTCATTTCCCCACAGAGAAACATCTATTGCTTTAACATAAAAGACAGTTTTGAAACAATTATACCCCAGAAGGAGAAGATTCTTCCTGAGTCCATGACTGAAGATACGGAGGAACGATACTCTCTGGTTCTTTCTTCATTACCCAGGGGGATGTTTCAGCCATAGGGCGGAGGATAGTAATACTTAAAATACCTGGTTCAAAGACACATTTTGCTAAGAATCAGTTCAAATTTAAAAAATGATGGACAAGTGTCTCAGACCTACAGAAAGAACCACTTAACTACGAAAAATCTTATTACCAACAGATAAAACTCCATGTATCCATGGCTACAGATAATATCAGATCACTGAGTTGATTACAGAATAGTTGTACAAGTTCAAATTACTCAAGCCATTTTAAACAATAAACTGCTTATGCTACTTGCTTTGATTCCTGGTTAACAGCTCAGTTGCATAGTGTGGGGAGTATCCGAAACAAGGAAGAGCAGAGCACTGACCCATGTTTACTGAATGCTAATCTCAGAAGTAGTACTACATATTCAGAACATGCATAATTCTTCACTGTATTTTATACTTCATAATCTGATCACTGGATGGACTCCATTAGAGATGACTTATTTGTATTGTTTGCATAAATTTCAATGTTCTTCAAAATATTTTTCCCAGCCCAACCCAAAAATTACTTAATCTACTATTATCTACCCCACAAGTGAGCTTCAAAATGGATATCACCACTGAAGTACTTTGTCACAATGATACAAAACTGGGAAGCATTGTTGTCAAGGCAAATAGAGCCAGTATTGTGAAAGCTGGAGCACGAAGTCTGGAAAATCAGATATACTACTATGATGACTGCTGGTTGGAAGTAAGTTTTCTTGACTGGGATTTTCATTGGGTATGTATGCTCTCCATATTTCTGATCTTTTCACCTTCTGCATCTTTCTGGCTCCCTCCATGTCCCTTCTTTTTTTTTCTTTTTCCCATGGCAGAATTATTTCATTTGGTTTCTCCAATGGGAAACCAGTCATTTTGTGAATTTTTGTGACTGTGCAACATCTTATAAGAGTAGTAAGTGGGAAAGCTGTTTTATGTCATATGCTTATGACATAAATCTATAAGAAATATGTCTTGGTACTTTATGGCTTGAAGCAAACTTCCCTTATCATCCCCTCATATCCAGGGGAACCATACTTTCCTGTCTTTAAAAAAGATTTTTTTGTTAGCACCTACCTGTTATGCCACAGTGTATTTTATAGAAACACAGCATCTCCAACTAACTTTACAATGACAACCAATGATTCCAGGATATAACTTCTTGCATTGCTACTTCAAAAGTGGTTGGTACCATGTATTACTGGCTATTCCAGTCATGTTTTTTCAGCTTCTTAACATGTATCCTTTCCAACAGACAGGCTAAGGGTCAACATCAGGGCATCACTGTCTTCATTGCTATATCATTAATGGAGACTGTGATACGTTCAATTTTTTAATGATCAACATAGAGAATATAGTCATTTGGCAATCACTTCTATTTGTGTGACTGAAAGTGGATAAAGATATGCCATTTGTTTGTTCACTTATCCCTTAACAGTGTCCTTCAGTTAATTCTCTGCTTCCCAGAGTTTTTCCCCAAACTCCTTTCTTTCACTGCCAGAAGTGTGAACGCTTGTTTACATGGGTAAAAATATTTCCTGTCCAAATAACCATTTTGAAACTTTGCAATTCTTTCTATTAGTAGTCAGAAAAGAAAAGGTTTCTACCTCTCTGTTCTTGTACAGGATCCTGCAAGACTGCAGTGGCAGGATCACTAGAGGCCTCAGCAATATACTTTTGTACATCCTTTCTCCGCAAGAGCTCCGTCCCAGAACCATCCGCAGAGATGATGAAAAACCTGCACAGCCAAACACAGATGGGGCTATATCAAGAAGGCAGAAGTCCAGCATGATGGCATCAAATGGGCAAATACAGAGTACTGAACAAAGGGAGCACAAATCTATAAATCCTGTACAAATACTGTGTAGTGAAGAAAAGAAAGTGTTAAACTATGAATGCAATGCAGTTTACCTGGGGGCGTGCTCAGCATAGGTGATAGGTTTGTTAACTTCATCTGCTGCTGAACTTCTGTCCTCCTTGCCATCAGAGGCAATGCTGGGAATGCACACATCTGTGCTGCCATCAGCCATGACCTATAGTAGAAATTAGGTGACATTACTTGAGTTAAAAGATACTTTTGAAACAGTAACTTGCTGGTGAACTTTAATATGACCTAGCCCAGTGAAAGAGACAGAAAAATCGTATTTCATGTTGAGCAACCTGAAACTCACAGGAAAAAGAAATAAAGAGGAAAACTGAAAAGACAGTAAAAAATCCAAAACATTTCTAGAAAGACATGCTGTATCATAAATACTAATATCATATGCTGATATTTAACAAATGCCCAAGAACTGTAATACAGTAATACTCACTCACTGGCCAAGCCAGGTAACTGTATACTCAAGACAGAAATTGATGTACACCTACTGAGTCAATTTCTACAGTATTTTCCTTCTTGAAAATACTATGTGCTTATTAACTAATGTGACGTTTACATTTTCAAATGAGATAACGAACAATGACCTAAAAAGGAATAATAACGCCTTTTTCAAGATACAGTTTAAATGAGGGTGACTGAAAGGACAGTGCATGAACTTAATCTGACACACCCAGTTTTTAATCCTCACTTGCAGAGCTGATTTTTTTGCTATAGTAGAAGTCATGCTAATTAAGGGATCTTTACAGGTGAGCTAAACTGTACACCATGTGTTCTGTTTCAGTCTCTCTAGAAAGGGATAAATATTTAAAAAAAGGGATATCCATCACTTAGTCAAGAAGATATCAGAGATCTGATTCTGGCTACTTTAAATATTACAAGGTTACCATTTGACTTTGAGAAAAGTTTATAATATAAAATTAGAATGCTGAAATGTGTCTTCTTCAATGTATTTTACCTTGAAAATATTTCCTTCAGGATCCATCATCTCACAAATAGTGCTGGAAGTGTGTTTCATAATATATCTCCCTGCTTTTTTCTCTTCTTTCTTGCTGACAAAATCATAAACTTCACGGGTATAAATTGCTGAGCAATCTTCATCAATGAAAAGAAAGCCTCCCTTGCGGGGTAAAACCTTTGACAGCAAAAAGGGAAGAGATTCACTCCTCAAAGGTGAAAACTTTAAAGGTACCATGAAAAGGAAGAACAGATACAAATCAAGAGGACAGCTTTCAGACACTTAATACTGAATCATCTAGTTTAGAGGAATCAAAGGGAGAGAAAGAAGGAAGATGAGGTCCAAGAGGTAGGCTGATCTTTGTCTCTCTAATATTTGACTTCAGGAAATTTAAGACTTTTAAATATACTGTGCATTTAAGTGTGATTTAAATATATTGTACATTTGTGAGTAAATATCTAAACATTGGCAGAGTATGAAAGAGATGGAATAAAAGGATTTGTAAAGGCTATAGAGAAGGGAGGTAATCAAGGTGAGAGCTGCTAGTGGCAGGGAACTTGGAACACAAAGCTAAAATGTCATTGTCACAAACTAAAAGTAATTCCCACCTGATACGTTCCCTGTGGCTTTGCTCGAATAGACGTCCCATCTCCAAAGAGAGTACAACAGGTACCATCCTCACAATTTGTAATAACAGTAGCAAACTCAGGATTCTCTACTCGTGTACCTTTGACCTTCTTTGTGATGGCTTCTGAGGGTTCATTTAAGAATTTATACAGAACAATGAGACAGGAGAACATGAATCACAGAAACGTCTTTGGATTCAATTTGCTTTTTCTCTCATAGTGCTGAATCTTTATCTCCTCAGTGCAAGACCTTCATAAACTTCATAGCAACCTTTATCACATATTTTTTTATGTTATGTAAACAATACACAACCTTTGACGTTCTGGACTGCAAATTCAATGTAGGAAAACCCAAAAGCAAAGAATTTCTATAACCATCTATAGCTGGCCAGTAAAGTACTCTCTGTACTAACCATAATGATCTGGATATTTGTAACATACAAGTTGGATCACTAAAATTCTTTGTGCCTGTAATACAAGCTCTAAAGTGTGAAGAAATTCCTATTCAGCAGCATAAATCTTGGAAAACAAATCAAACAGATATGTTAATCTGGTCATTCCCTTTCCATTGAAGAGACAGATCAGTTCAAGGGTCTTTTGACTTTTAAAATCCCACAGGTAGATGTTCCCGAACATTTCCCGCTAACTCAATAATAGACTTTTCCTACACTGTTTGAACAGTCCAGACACCCACACAGTAAATGTCCCCTTCATTTAATTAAGGAGGACAGGACTCATCTAACAAATGAAGCAAGCATACAGAATACAACACCAGGCAGAAGTAACATAGATGACCTTTAGCCCCAGTTATTTCAGGCAAATATAAGTTTCACTTTTCTTGGTATGACATTTTCCACAGCCATATTCAGGTATCTCCAAGGCTGGTGAGTCCATGGCTTCACTGGGGAATATAAAGATGCCTTGGTCCTCACGTACCTCTTCAGTTAAAACTCAAAGCAGCTTGCTTTTTATTGTTAGGGCAGGTGGAACCTACTAAAACTCTGGCACCGTGGTCTCATGGCGAAGGAGGACCATATAGGTATGAAAGAAGAAAATTTAATTACTTGCAACAATATAATTTTTGCACCAAATATATTGCTGAAAGGAAGCAGACAAACTAAGCCTAGACTGCACCAGTGGATCTGTTATCTAGGCTCCTGGTATAAGCCACCTTTAGTATATATTTTGACAACTTTCTGCTTCACAAGATATATCAAGTGCAAGGAAATAAGTGCTCCCCTTTTGGTGTTACCTGTTTCCACACTACCCCCTGGTACAGATCGGTCTTCATATTTTTCAAAAAGAGTTGTGATCCTGGTACCATCAGCATGCTCTACTACTCTTCTACCACTCGGCTTCTCAACAATTATCACCTCATCTTCTCGTACAGTCATAATCTGAAAGAATAAAGGAATACTCATTTATATGGGTACTGTGATACTTGTGACAGCAACAACAACAATATAAGGCACCAGGACTGAAGCTCTGAAGAAGCTTGACTACCACATCTTCATATACTTCAGAGACAGAGGAATCACATTTTCTTCAAAGTCTAAAGCTACTGCATTTCTAACAGAGCAATAACACAACCTGTAGGATGTTTTCAAAGAAAAAAATCCTACAATTTATGTGATGGCAGCCCTGTCTCTTAGCTTACAGACAGTGCTATAGTAACACAAAAGCAGTAATACCATTCCATCAGCTGGGTCTGTGACCTGATATGTGAAGACTGGCTTCAGATCCATTCTCGTTGCACCCTCAGTGCCCACTTGAATGCCTAAAGGAGTTGTTGTTATCCAAGTTCGTGCCTTAGATTGCTTAGAATTGGCTTTTTCATACTCCTCATCCTTTAGTGAGTGTGATCGAATGTTCTTGTCTCTGCGTTTTCCTGCAGAAACAAAAATTTCTGTATCAGAATTGATATTCTCTAAGGCAAAAGACAAATGCACTAAAGTGCTGAGTTTGTGAACATTGCTTTTGACAGAATTGCAAGAAGAACTATTTAACAGGCTAGAAAAAAATTACAACTCCTGCTACTCAAAGGCATGCACCTGAACTAACCTTATCTAATGTGCTTCCTTACAGAAAAAGTAAATAGCATGCTAATGACATCAATCCTATGGTGCATCAGAAGAAAAGGATGAGGATCTCATTATGAAAGGGAATTGGAGAGATCTTATTAAGAATGTTATAGAGAACTCTTGTCTCCCATATTCAGGAAAAATAACTTAGACTGAGTGTATGCAAAAGACAAGAGCACAGTCCAGAGAGCAGGCTAAAAGACTTATGGAAAATATCTAGCAAAAGAAACAAAACCTCAAAACCAAAAAGAGATGAATCTCTTCAATAGAAATTTGTCAAGAATAAGCAGAGAGGAAAGGTGGGGAAGATGAAAAACTGATCATAAATAAAGGACAAGAAATAAAGGACATCCACTGGTCACAGCTATTGAGAATTCATATTAGAAAACGGTTTGTCAGAGTTGTTCTCAAACATCTTTCCAGTTATCTTAAGGAATACCCTAAGAAAAAGGGCTGGACTTGACTCAAAAAAGTCTCTTTTTGAGACTCCTTTCTCTTCAGCAGCCATTTTTATTCATATACATCCAACAAATTGTAAATTTATATGACAGGTCGTAATTATTCTGTGTACTAATACTGACAGTGATCTTGGACTACACTCTGAGGTATGAAGTAAATATTTATTTGGTTCTTTCTCAGTCAAACAAAACACAGTAAGAATGGCTGTATTACCACCAACCACAAGTCCATACAACCAATTGATACTGACCAACAGTAGGTGCCTTAGAATACATACAGTGAGAAAGAAAAATATATCATCTGTGAGAGAAGCATTTCTTAATACAAAGACTAAAAACTGTGTAAGACAAAAGTAAGGATTTAACACTACTGTAGTTACAAGGATTTCTTTTAAAAGACTTTATGTTCAATCACTCTGATACCAATGAAGTTCTTACACAGCTTTTTACTTTTTAGAGTCCTACCATGTTAGAAGAAAAAGAAATTTGGAGTAGGAGAGAGATGATTTGCTATGAAGGTAACATAGCAGTGTGCAGCAGCTGAGTACAGATAAAATTGCATTTTCACACTGGCAGAGTTTTCAGACTAGAGAAACATGCCCTTTATTAAGTATCATCAACCCTACTAACTTTATATCTGTCCAAAACACAAAAAATATTACCTTTGTGAGTGCTGGTCTCAGATAAAACCTCTGATTCTGGTAAGGATTGTGTGTCACCTGAAATCGTAGGTGATGGTAGCATAGGACCAGAATCAGGACTCCTACTCACTGTGCCATCAGCAAACAGAATCTACAGAAATCCAGGACATACTAGAGGTTAAAATCAATTCAAACACCACTTGAAAGTCTTAAAAGAATTTGTCACAAATGTGATAGTCACTAGAATACTGTGGGTGATGGACAGGAAAAAAGTAAAACTCTCAGAATGAACACAAGAAATAAAGAAGCTATCTTGAAGAGAATTGATAGAACAGACTATTTCTGTTGGAAGGGATCTACAATGATTACCTGGTCCACCTGCCTGACCACTTTAGGGCTGACCAAGTTAAAGCATCTTGTCAAGGGCATTGTCCAAATGCCTTCTGAACACTGACAGCCTTGGGGCATCAAACACCTTTCTAGCAAGCCTGTTCCGGTGTCAGACCATGCTCTTGGTAAAGAAATGCTTCCTAATGTCCAGTTTGAACCTCCCTTGGTGCCCCTTTGAGCCATTCCCACGTGTCCTATCAATGGATCCCAAGCAGAAGGGATCAGCACCCCTCTCTCCACTTGTCCTGTCAGGGAGCTGCAGAGAGCAAGGAGGTTGACCCTCAGCTTCTGTCTCTCCAAAGCAGACAAGCACAGAGTCCTCAGCCCCTCCTCTCAGGACACACCTGCCGGCCCTTCCACCAGCTTTGTTGTTCTCGTCTGGACTCAGTGCAGGACCTTCCCACTCCTCTGAAGTGGCAGGGCCCAGAAGGGCTCCCAGCACTCCGGGTGAGGCCGCACCAGCGCTGAGCACAGTGGGATGATCCCCGCTCCTGGCCGGCTGTGCTGCCGTGTTTGATGCCCCCCAGGACACGGCTTCTGCCCTCTGGGCTGCCCAGGCACACCCTGCTGACTCTCACTGAGCTGCTGCCCACCAGCACCCCCAGGGCCCTCCCTGCAGGGCGCTCTCCAGACACTCCTCTCTCCCAGTTTGTACTCGTGCCTGCAGTTACTCTGTCCCATGTGTAGGATCCAACAGTTGGTTTTGTTAAATTTCATCCCATTTGTCATTGCTAGGACCGCTATTTGCTGCAGTTCACAGATGTAATTAATGGGGAATCTAATAATAAAAAGGCATTATAAAAATAAACAGTAAAGATTATTCTTTGACTAAATGGCCGTAGGTTAATGACTTTTTTTTTTGTAGCAGTGACAATGCATCTGTATTGACATATTGATCTATACTGAGGTATTCCTGCCTAGGGCTGTTGTTAATTTTTTAGCCATTATGATAGTTTAAACATCTTGGGTATTTATCTAATTATAGCTGGTTTCTGAGATCCATTACACTCAACTGTTGACATGCATGTTTTCTAGGTGTCAGATAAACTCTAGAATTACTCCAACTATCCCCAAATTAATTTATAAATACAGTACAGTATAGAAAAAAATGGACAACATACAGAAACAACTCTTGAAATTGTTACTGTAAGGAATTAAATATTTTTTTTTGAATGCTTATCATATGCAATACACTTCTGATGATTCATAGGCATTAAGTTAATATTAAGAAGGATGCACTCATAACCTGTTTAAACAAAAACTACTGTAAAATCATGCTAGGCATATAAGATCTACATTTTTCTATCAGGAGACAGTATGTTGAGAATATATAGACATACAGCAGCTAGGTTTCCTGCATATTTCTCAAATGGATATATTTCTCAGGAATCCTGGCTAAATGGTTTAACATCTAGTGTAATGAATAAATGTCAAGACCTTACACTAGGTGCTGCGGTCTACTTAGACAGCAAAAAGAACTTTAGGAAATAAGGAATTGTTTTGACAGTTTCTGAGTCAAATTAGATTCCTCTTTTCATCTGTTTGCTAGCTACACGTAGAGTCTTAGAGTTTAAAAAACAATGTTGCTTGTGGATTGATTACAGTATTTGCAAAGATCGCCTATAGCACCTAAGCTGTACCAGAATTCTAGGCAACCTAAATATGAGTAAACAAAGCAGGTACTTAGGAATATAAAGGTGTTTTTCCTGAAAATTTAGGATATGTAAAGGTGTCTGCAGGACTGAAGAGCAGTTCAGATCGTTCTGGATCCCATATGACTCTTTAAACTGAAAAAAATATGTGGATGCTTTCATATTGCCAAAAATACCCAAAGCTGAACTAATCCACACTTCAGATGCTTAAGTTTAGGCATGTAGTTCTCTGAACCATATTCAGCTATTTCCTAATCACAAAATTGCCTAAAATCTTCACAGGCCTGAAATTTTCATGCTTAACTCTCCCTAAGTTCTGAATAAAGCTAAGAGCATTTTAATCTTGACATGGCTGCATAATTCAGTATTACTTAACTCCTTCATCTACACACTGGACTCTTCTCTATCTCAGCAGACAAAAACAAGCTTAAGGGTAATCACCTTCCATCACAATGAATTGTACTAAATCGTACTGCTCGCAATGAATTCTACTAAATATACCTGGGTAGATCCATCCATCAGGTACTTTATGACAGTTCCTTGACTAGTGATGACTCTTGACACCTCTTGTTCTGCTTGCCTCCCCGGAGATGTATAAAGATGAGAGTTCTTTACCTTTTGGGGATAACTCTGTCTAACTAGAATTTTCAGAGTAGGCTGCTCAGCCCGTTTGCTTTTGGTGTCTTCGTGCTTTATTTCACCTTCTGTAACCTGATGTTCCTCCTCTCCACTTTCCATAACCTCTTCCTCCTCTCTTTCATCTGCTTTGGCCTCACTTTCCTCTTTCTCCACTTCTTTCTCTGCTTTAGTGCTAGTGGCTTCACCTTTCAAATCTGAAAACAAACTTTGAATTACTTAATACTGCACAGCACACATTCAAACAGTGCTACACACCAAGCAACATGGTGTCGACAGAAGATGTACAACTTTAGGTGAGTAAGACTAACCCTCTTTGGCTGAATCTGTAATCCACAGAGTAAGAGACAGACTCTGATCTCAGAAAAAAATTCGAAACAGTTACCTACTGAGAAACTCTGCATCCTTTTGTGAAGGTGGCTGTCTTTCCAAATGAAAACAAGGGAAATTTGAAAATGGGTTTATTATGGATGCTGAACTTTTGGAAGACCAACATCAGGTGAGAGGAATTCCCTAACTGCCCACACAGGTGAAAAAACCCCAAGTTTCACTAAGTTTGAATAAGTATAGAAACTCAAGTTACATATTCTGTCTTCTTGAAAAAGTAAGTATTTTAGATTAAATGACGGGAGGGTTTTGAGTATGCTTATGGGTATAATTATGGTAATTGTATTGAGAGACTCCATATATTTGCTCTGTTCACCTCAACTATTCAGCATTTCAACTTATGCTTCTTGTCAAACTATCTCTGTTTGAGAACACTCTGCATGTTCTTTACTTCATACCAGATTAATCAGAGTACAGCTGTTGGGCTGTACAAATTTGTTGTACATAGGTATTAAATGAGGTCTGTACATGGCTGCTTTTAAAACTAACTAGATGACAAAATTCACATTTGTAATTGAGTTCTCTGGCGAAATGAGCCCACTATAAGATACATCTTTTGATGCTTTAATCATTCTTGGCACTTCCCTGAATCCTTCAAAATATTAACATTTTTGTCTTGTGGACTTACACACTTACACTTCCAAAGGAGGTGCAGATACAGGTAACTACCTTCCTGTTATCACTCAAGATTCCTCAATATATATGTACTTATTTATTGAATTTACTTGTTTTTCTCTACTATTCCAATCTACATGCATATTCAAATGATTATCCAACATGACTCCCAAGGGCTTTTTAGGGTTGCTACTTGCTTGCCCTCAATCTTTTATGTTCAGCCAACTTGTGATTCTAGATTTTATATTTGTTTGAATAAAACCACATTACTCATGTTGCAAATACTATTAAATGGACATTATGACAAACTCAGCATTCTGACATGAAAAATCAGTTACATCTAAACCCATCAACAAAGAAATAATTTTCTTCTGTAATCTTAGCTTCTCTTAAATTCCTTACTTTGCAGTGTCTCAGAAAACTAACCTCCAAACCTTTCACCAAGGAAAGTTAATACAAGTCCATTGGGATAGGAGACATTCAAACTTGGAAAAGCAGGAGCATCGGACATCTCTTGTGTTTGGGAAACTGATTCTTCCGTTTCCGTCTACAGAATGAAACATGAATTATCTTTAAGCCACATTTTAAAATAAAAAAGAAAAAATTAGACGACAGATTTCAGTTTTAACAATATTTTTTTTTTTTTTAAAAAGTGCTGCCTACCACTCATATTTAACATTTTCAGAGTTTATGGATTCTGAAATGGAAACATTAGTTGTTTTCCTTGATTATGCAATCTTCTTTCATTCACCTTGAAGAGCAATCCCTCCTAACTTTATTCATTTTGCTGAGTCACTATGCTATCTTGTGCAGTGTCAAGACGAGAAGACAATGGATTATGTGAAGCATAACAGAGTGAAATAATTATTGAAGCTGCCTATCAGTTATTTTACCTATAATCATTAAAAGAGCACAAAAGATCAGTAGAGCAGTACTTCCAATCTGCTGCAAATACAGCACTGACTCAGGAAGAGACAGGAAAGAATGTTTGGCAGTTAAAATGTGTAATCCTCTTTGCACTGCTCTGCAGTGGAAACTCTTCTGATGACTAGAAAAAATGAGATTGACGGAAGGAATGTCTGAAGGCCCTGGAACATTTTTTAAAACATACAACAATACACTCTTACATGTCATTCCCTCAAAGACTTACGTAACAATGGACTACACTATGCCAGTAGTCCTAAGATGAAAACAGTTCTGGGTTGCAGACATATGTAACAGAGAGAACTTGTCCTGGTATTATCCCATGTTCTTGCTTTTTAGGAATAGAAATATAGGGGGGAAATGGCAGATATTTTGCCACCTGTTTTTCAGCATAAAAGATGCTGTATATTTTACAGTTAATTTACGTAATATTACTGGTATTTAAGGCTACTCTCAACACTGTAAGATTGTAGTCACAGGATCATCAGGTAGAAGTCAGAATGGGGCAGAAGTAACCCTCAGCTGTCATCTACTTCTGCGTGTCTAACAGTAAAAAGAATAATCAAGTATAACTGTATCGTTAGCGAAAAATTCAAATTCTAACCTATTCTAAAAATTTCCAGGGCTGGAGGTTTCCTGATAAACTATTCCAGCGCTTTACCTTGATTAACCTTACTGACATTTTCCCATTGATTGACCTGAATCACTACTGCAGAAAATTAGTTTACTTCTGATTTTTTCTGCTGATGATAAGGGCTCACATAAGAGATGATGATGTTGTTTAAGATCTTTACAGAAGGCTACTCTGTCTCTCAACTCAAGATCAAACAAACTCAAAACAATTATTTTAAATCTGCCCCACTGGTTAAGTTTTCTGGACCTGTAATCTTTCTCCATGCTTTCCTTAAAACTTTCAGTGCGGCCCATATTTTTCTTGCAGTGCAGTGTCCATAACTGGAGACAGTACTCCAACTGAGACTCTACCAGCCCTAAATGGAAAATAACTTCACATATTTAGCAGGCTTTACTCCTCTGTATTCACATCTCTGTAGTCTTTGCCCTTCTCACAGGAAGATGGCATTGTTGACTTATGTATAGCTTGTGATCCATGACAACTCTCAGACCTTTCTCTACAGAACTGTCACAGACACAACTATTACGCATTCTACAGATATATACTGTTTATTTATATGAATTTTGTAGAACCTACCACTTATTCTTACTGAATTGCATCCTGTTTTACAGACTGTGTCTGTGTGAATTTATCAAGTCCGATTTGGATTCTAATCCTGTTCTCCAAAATACTTGCAGACTCACACAGAAGGTGCTGTATGCGCTAACATGGATACTCTCTATCCAATGTAATTCTAAACCAAATAGTTAAAAGCCTTTTAGTTTAGAAGTCATCCTGACAGATCTTTAATTATAGGGCTATTTTTCTATAGGGTTCATTTGTGCCACACAATTGCTGTATGTTGTGCTGAGTGCTGTTTGGCAAATCTCTACACCACTTTCCATGATGCAATTAGGTAAGGAGTACTTTTTGTGAATATGCAGACAATCTGTGTTGCAACAACAGCCACAGAGTTGCTTCAACCACTAGGTATTAAAAACTATTTCAGAACAAAAATTCAGAATCTGATTTCCAAAGATTCATTCTTTCTTTCCAAAGACCTGTACTGTGATAGAAGTATTTCAGCTAAAGGCAAAGGTAACTTCCTCAAATTACTGGTCCCTGGCTTATGATCACATGGAAAGACCAAATATCAGAGCAAGATCTTGCAAAATTGTCTTCACTAATCTGCTGGTTGGTTAAACTTTTGAATATGAGCTTTGGGAAGCACAAAAATTTTTTACTTGGTTAAACGAAAAGTTTAGTAGTTCTTGTAACTGAGATATTAGTAATCATAGAATGGCTTAGGTTGGAAGGGACCTTAAAGATTGTCAAGTTCAACCCTCTTCCATGGGCAGGGACAGTTTCCACTAGACCAGTGTGCTCAAAGCCCCATCCAATCTGGCTTTAACACTTCCAAGGATGGGGCATCCACAGCTTCCCTGGGCATCTGTTCCAGTGTCTCAATCGCCTTCACAGTGAAGAATTTTGCCCTAATATCTAATCTAAATCTTTCAGTTTAAAGTCATTCCCCCTTGTCCTGTCACTACATGCTCTGGTAAAAGAATCCCTCTCCAGCTCTCTTGTGGGCCCATTTAGGTACTGGAAGATGCTCTAAGGTATTCTCAGAGTGTTCTCTTCTCCAGGCTGAACAACCCCAGCTGTTTCAGTTTGTCTTTGCAGGAGAGGTGCTTCAGCCCTCTGATCACCTGCAGTGTAACAGCTGTAACTGTAAAGCCAAAACTGACAAAATCATGTGGGTCATGGCAGACACACTGCTTTACATCATGGAATCATAAAGACTAAGTTCATTAACAGCTCTGAATTTGTACATCTGAGAACAACTGAAAGAGTAAAACATATCCTTAAGAGCACCACACATTGTTAGGAATGTGTAAAGGCACAGCTCAAAGCCCTCTGAGAAGAATATATGATTCTTTTACAGTAGTTCATGCATTTGAATTTTTGTTTGTTTCTTTGGAATGGATAATGTCTCTCCCCTCACCTTTTCTTCTTCTTGCTTTACCAGGTCATCAAGTGATGAAGAGGCTGATTTGCCACGGTTTTCTTTGGCAGAAGGCAGAGCTTTTCCTGATCTTTTTCTGTCAGACTTATCTTTTTTTCCCGGAGCTGGTGTAATAGGAGTAACTGTTGTCGGAATTATGGTCGGAAGATGAACAGAAGGGATGCTCAGAATTCTTGCTAAGACAGGACCTGTTTCATCATCTAAGGAAGGGAAAAGCAATATTTTTAATGTAATTAAGTTTCATAAATGTAGATGGCCACATTTTATTTTTTAAAAACATTTTGTATACTAAATTTTACCTTAGAAATAATAACCTCAGTGGAGGAGTTTCTTATTTCAGATAGAGGGACTGAATGTATAAGTGTATTTAGAAAATCTTTCTGTAGACTGACAACTTATTAGCCTAAAAGATATCTTGAAACAATTGCTTCCCACAAGTTGTCACTTGGTCGTCGCCTCAAAAATAAAAAAATATGATTTTAAAATTCTCTTTTTCCTCTAGAATACTTAGAAGTGGAGATATTCTGAATGTAGTATCTAGTGAATGATCACTGTGTTATGCTTTATCATGGGCTGATCCAGCACAGACTGACTCTAGTAACTTTGTACTGCATAGGTCTATTTTCCTATAATTATTCAGAAAGGTTGTAATGATCTAGACTTGATAAGAGTCTTGCAATTCTTAAAGCCAAGCATTAGGACAGCCTGCTAGACATGTCATCAGGAAGTAGTCATGTTGCCTTTCAAAACAATTTCTTGAAAATAAGAGCAATACAAACTTAGATTTTCAGCTTAGATGATTTCAACACACTGGCACTTCTCTTTCATAGAAATTTCACCTATGCCTTTATTTTGGTTGCCTCCAAAAATGAGCACATGGTGTCTGAGGGTAACAATGAAAAAGAGTGGATTGTAAAGACTGAGATAAAGTGTCTTTAGAAATCTTGAGAGAGACGTAAAATTCCAGAGGACTGTCTGTTAAGGAAGGTTTTCCTCCTTTTATACACACATTCACATGTCTAGGACTTGGAATTGTACTCTCATAATTTTGTCAAGACACAAAGAGTAAGTGCAGAGGTTCTATAGTACCCGGAATCAAAAGCAGGTGGTCAAGTAGTCCCAAATTCATAAAGAGACAAGGAGATTATTTCTAACATAAACCTAAGGTGATCTGAAGTTAACTTTTGATAGTGCTGAAGAAAACAAAGAATAATTCAAAAATTGAAGAAATATTACATTTCCCCAGAAATAAAAGAAGTTGCATAAAGCTGAAAAACAACTTGAGGCCTTTTGTCACCTTAGCTTCACTAAAAGGAAGAAGAAATAGATAAAGTGTGAAAAACAGTAAGAAAAATGAGAATTAGAGAGTTTCCAGAAAACTATTTCAGTACTGCAAAGGAAAAGGGTAATTTGCACACAATTTTACTGATCAGTGGAGAGAAACTACAGATTCCATGGTATACCATTCTGCATTAGGGATGGATGGCATATGAGAATCATCTAAGAGAGTAATTCTGGTCAGAATTATTCTGAGCGCTTACGATACAAAGAGCCATGGGAATTTGGCATAAGCAAATGATCATAGAAAAACTGCAAGCAATCAAAGAATGCCAGTTAGCAGTGCTCTGAAGCTCAACATGGCAAGGATTATTCTAATGTAGAAAAGGATGATTATGGTGAATGTGAAAAAGCCTCAACATCACAGCTGATACGTAGGTGTTTAATTAGACATGTCTCTCTTTTATGCCAAAATCCAAGTTTTTGCAGTCCACTATTGTGAATGCTCTTTTGGTGCAAGTCTAAAAGGTCTTTTTAAAAGTAATTAATTTATAAAATATATTTGAACAATTAAAACTGAGTGTAGAGTTCAATGGTTTACCACAGTTCACACAAAGATGCATTCAATTAAATGTTTTCATATTTCAAGAGCTGAAAAATGCTGAAATTACTTTCTGATCAGAGAAGGGTTTCACTTTTATCCATAAGATGGTTTCAGTGGCCTTTCAAATGCAATGGAAACAAAAAGCTCTTGGTAAAGGCAGACGCTGTTTTCACTGTGGTTTTCTGAAGCAATTGCTTCCAGTTGGTGAATGTGTTTATTGAAAGGCTGAGAGAAATCCCTCATTATGTCTACACAACTGTAACCTTAAGTCCAACTCCTAAAGTAAAATGAAAGTTCCGTAATCACCTATATAAGTTTACAAAAATATTATTTCTTGGAAAACCAAGAAGACTCCTCAGCAAATCACATTTTCTTTGGCTCAAATTAATTGGCTGATTTTGCTGGGCTACTTAATAACAATACTTGCACTGCTCTGTTTTCACAGTAAGCAGAAAAGCTAGGAGACCTCCCTCCATTTTGAAAATTGAATCATAGAATATTCTTCACAATGTAATCTCATTTTGAGCCTTGCTGAAAATTCCCTACCATGTAGTAACAGCTGCTGAGAAAGGCAGAATTGCATGCAACAAATTATTGGGTTAAGGAGTTTATGAAGGAAAAAAAAAGGAAAAAAGTTCCCCACATGGTTCTCAAATATCCTCTTCTATTTGCTTACTTTACCTGCTGCCTCCCCTGTAGGTCCATAATAGCTCAGGGACAGCTGGATTCCATTTTCCAAGGTGGCTGAAAAAGATCCAAACTTGCTCACAGCTTCCTTTTGAATTTTCAATTCTCCTAAAAAA
>VYXC01012985.1:371222-442989 GCA_013397175.1 Platysteira castanea | reverse complement strand
AAAAAAAAAAAAAAAAAAAAAAAAAAAAAATTAAAGATAGCAACACACATACCAGAACCACCTGACCTGTAAACCAATGGCTGGTGTGAGAAGTGGAACCTCAGTGAGGATGACTAACCTAAATAGACTAAATAGGGCAGGGAAACCAACATTCCATTCATAGGGCACTATATAATAGTCAGTTTTGTGCAATGTACCTGTGGTTTTTATCCAGAAATAGCATTCTAATTAGCTAGGTGTGTAAAAACAAGTTTAATAGCAACAACTAGTGAAAAGTTTTATTGAATTTAAGTAGCAGAAGAACCTAGTTCTGGAGTTGTGGATCCTTGTTTCTTGGCTGACAAGAATGTTAAACTGCCCATTTCTATTGCATGTGGCCTATGCACTAATAAAAATCACTGTCTCTCACATGTTGTCAAAGGGACAGGAGCTGGACTTTGATTATCCCCGAGGGTACCTTCCAACTCAGGATATTCTATGATTCTATGTATGTACTTGGAGGAGAAAGCAAAAGAAAGGACAAAAAGTTGAGAAATTAGATACAAAGACACGTCTGGGATTTGTAAAACTGGATCAGGAGTGAAACTCACAAAAGGCACAAATCAAGGTGCCATGTGATGAGTACGTCATGGTGAAAACCACATGAACTAGGCAAGATACACCTCCCAGACAATGGGTCCTACCTTGCCTCTACTCCAACTGCTACTGCCTTAGAGAAATGTTCTGTTGGTAAGAGGAAAACTTGGCATTCCCATATGGGGAACAGCTTCTTAAAACTGTGAGGAGTAGCAGAGAAGACTACAAAAGAAGGTTAAGGCAGGCCATCTCCCAATTTTATCAACATGGGACACATCCTGAGACCTTGTCTGCTCCTATTTCTTGTCTGTCATTGCAATGCTTATTGCTGAATACCACCTGCAGGATGCTGTTTTGGAATTTTGACTGTTTTACAAGTTTACCATTGTACCACCCAGCCACTGTCAACTATCAGAATGGATTGATTCTTGTCTTCCCTGCTGCCTTTCTACGAGGTGTTCTTGTTTACATGGGAGGAAAGGCCCTCACTTGTGCCCAGTGAACACAACTTGTCTCAGATACTCACACACTGGTGATTGCCAGCACTGTCTGGCAGGCCTCAGAATGACACAGGTCAGCTTTCAGAAGTGCAGACAAAAAAAAATCTCATCTGTGGAAGGGATGCAAATTTTCTATTCAGACAACCTACAATTACATCGCTGGTGGCTGCTGAAGCCAAGGGGAGAAGCAAGAGCAGGATGCTTTCTAACACTGATGAAGATTAAAAGAGATAATATGTCTAAGTTATCTTTTTTTTACTCCTCAAATTGGTGACAGCAATTCCATAATGCTTTTGGCAAACATATACATAAATTTTTAGAAAACGGCTTCCTTCTTGGAAATGCTCTCACCTGGGTTCAGAAAGGATTTGGATTCAATACTTTCTGAGTGTTAACAATATGTCAACCAACAGTAGAACTTGCTGGACTGCAGAAAGATCTGTTTTCACAGAAAAGGTCTTGAGGAGGCACTAATGCTATGGTCATCTGACCCACAAAAGCAGGTCCACTTCAAAAGGGGAAATCTTCCCTTTCAAGGGCAGATATTTACTTTGATCACAATGGACAGGATTCAGTTGTCATCTTCTTAGGCTTTCTCAGGCCACTTCAAGATCTGAATGAGTCTTCCACAAAAGAAGAAAATGATTTTCTTAAAGAATGGTAACTCTTCATTGATTTCTTTGCTTTGGAAAAGAGATGAGTTTGCAGATGTAGACCTGCACTGTGCTTCTACATCTTGCTAAGATCTCTCTATACAGTGCTTAAGTCAGCCAACCGGATTTTTACTTTGTTTTATGGAACACAGACTTTTCTTACTCTCTGCCATTGGTAACAATTCAGTTTCTGTTAGCTGATAAGTTTTGCATCCAATTATTAAATATGTTACACTATTAATTCTTTATATCAGTGACATCAATCCACTGACCTGATCTAATTTGCTGTTCTTCATTAATTTCTTGCTCTTCAGCTTCTTTAAAGTTCTTCTTGGGGTCTGTGATATGAATGAAGAAATTGTGGTTGTCTTTTATTACTTTCACCTTTATCAAAGTTGGACCTGTAAAGCAATGGAATACTATTATTGCTCCCACAAAGCTTCAGAACTTATTTGTGCCCAAATAAACCCTGTACCTGCAACTTTAAAGCACTCAGAAAATGAAAATTGCTTGTAACTCAACTGAATCACGTACTAGAAGACCAAGACAACAAAACTAAGATTATCTGAATTCAGACTAAATATTCAAAACCTTTGTGATAATTAGATCTGAGAGCCTGTAGAAGAATCTGTTGCTTAGATAAGTTGAGTGCATTTGACTGGAAAAATAATTTGAACATTCTTGAAATATCATGCATCAGTTGCCATTGAACAAATAAATATGAACTGATTTTTCTGCATTTTCTAGTTTACTGGTACTTCATTTATCTATCATCTGTTAACATATTACAGGTAAATGTAAAGATTAGTAGTGATAGAGGCTAATATGGAATTTCATTAACTGAATTTTTTCTGCTGAGACGTGAAAAAGCATTTATGGATTAAGAAATTATCCCATCAATTAGTACTGAGTCAAAGAAAAGCACAAAGAAATAAAGAATCACTTTTTACAAACTCTATCTTCTCTACGTGAATCTGTCCTCCATCGGATGGGAAAAGGTATTGATTGGTTCCTGATACTTGAATGACATTCTCCCCTGTATTGTAGCCATGAAACTGGAAAAAACAAGTTTTTAATTATCTGTAAATGAGAAAGGCAGAACCCATAAAAGAGGCAAATGAAGGACAGATCATCATGATCACACTGTACTGCTCAACATCTTTTGCTTGGATATTTAACTAATGTAATAAAAACTTGAGCAAATATCTAGCATGCTATTGTCACATCCAAATAATTTCCCAGTTATTAACTGAAGTAACTTGTTACATGTGGAAACCATTAAGGAAACTGAAGAGTAGCAAGTAGACTGGTGCGTTAACATGTGAGAGAAAGAAAAGTTCTGGTCAAATACAAAGAGACAATTTACAATGCCATGGGATCACATAAAGGGCAGGTACAGATTCAGCTTTCTGCCCTCTAGGTTTTGGAATTCAGATACTGTAAATCTAATTAGATTGCTATGCCTTCCAAAGTGCCACAAGATACTCAAATAAGTTCAGACTGAAATATCTATTTCTGAGTCTGAAGTCTGTACTTAAGAAAATTTAGACTAAACTATATTGATTGCATGCAAGTTTTGGATGCAAGACAGACTCTGCAAATATAAGATGGTGCAAACTGCTGAAAAACTGTTTGAACAAAACTAGTGAAGAGCGCCCTCTGTTAGTGCAACAGGCAGAAAAACGGGAACTGTTGTCTCCACTGAACTGTCTAGACATGAATTCCTGGGATTGCTAGGGACACGAAGCACAATTAAAGTTTAGATTTCATGTGCCTTAATCTTCAAGAGTGAGCTGAGTTCTACATTTCCCGTTGTGCACATGCCAATGGAGTTACTCTCTGAAATACGGGAAAAATCCGTATTTCAGATTAGGGCACTTCAAGAACATGAATTTTGAAAGAGGAAATGTAAGAAACAGCGATTTCCAGTGTGGATAGTCAAAACTTCAACTAGGTCTAGTGGTCCCCTTATATGGAAGATGGGACAAGTTCTTATGTTCCCCTTTCCTATCCTCTCCCAAAAATATCACAACATGATCAACTTATGTTTGTGTTCATGTCATATTACACTAAAAAATAAAATTAAATCATCTGGTGTGGGGTAATCTTGAACATCAAAAACTGCTTTTCAAAACTTTTAGAAAAGGATCTGCTGAAACAACAGAGGTAACAAGACACAGGTGTAACTTGCTCTGAATTAAAATTTCACAGTAGATAATAGCTTTGCTGTAATCTTGACTCTATATAGAATTAGCACTTATCTAACATGGTGTAATAATACAACTTCTTACCTTATAAACTTTCTCAGAACATGGTTCTGGAATACTATGATCCTCCTCAAGTTCAGAAGCTTTTGCTGGCTCATTTTGAGAATTCTCTTCGAAAGGTTTTTTGCTGGAACTTTTTCTTTCTTTACCTTTTATCTCCTGTCCTTTCTTTTGACTTTTCAAATATTCTTCCTTTTCTTGTTTTTCTTCCTTTTGTTTTTTTTCTTCCTCTCGTAATCGGTCCTGCTCCATCTTCCAAGCCTACATTCAACATTAGGAATTAAACAGACTGTGTTTATCTTTGTACTACAAGATATTTCATATGCACATGCTGAAAAGACTAGAAGCAAAGAAAACCAAAGGAATCAAAGTTCTAAGCTAAGACATGTTTCCAAAGGTGCCAAAGTCTTACAGTATTATGCACCAAATTTTGGACAAAATTACTGATTCATTCAATCTACAACAGCAGCCATTGTTGACCACAGGAGATGACTCAGGTGATTATTCATATCTTATGCAATCAGTCATAGGAGAATGATTTTGTTGTGTACTTTTCCACAATGTTCACCAGCAAACCACAATGCATCACTGGTATTAGTTTATTCCCCAAATGCAACTGTGAGATAAAGCAATTTTATTTTTTTACAGAAAGAGGAATGAGGTATCAATGCCAAAAACATCAGTTTGCATCAGGAACACGTTTGAGATTTTCTGGAGTATTTAGGGTTTTGTAGCACTCTATAGTCTAAACATACAAAAGCAGAAGCATTTCTGGGGGAGAAATGGCAAGCATTGAGAGTTACAAGTCAGGTGTTAGCCTCGCTTGAGCTGTGACAGTTAACACCATTTCCTATCTACATTCCATATCAGGACTTGAATTGCACAGCATTACACACTGTGACAAAGATGAGACATATTATGTCTGCGAGGAGTCAAAAAAAAGCAGGTGAGCACAACATCAATAAAGCTAGATTTGTGCATATTAATGGATAATGCCAGTGCTAAGACCTAAACAACTGTGTGCTTAATTCCTGCCTCAGCCAGAAACTTAACTGTGTGAACCTGGGCAAGTCAATTAATTTGTAGTGAATGGTAATGGAATAATCTATAAAATGGGATTCCCTGACATCGAGGAACTCTGAGATACCATATTTACATTCCGTAATTTCAAAGGGCTGTAGACAGTGAAAGTAGAGTTGGGTAAACAAGTACTTCCATGAATCTGGATCTCATCTTTTCATACCTTTACAATCAGAAAACTTCAGTAAATAGTAGGATATTATCATAACTTTCATTTCCTATTATTGCAACTATAAATTGCTTTGGAATGCCTAGTCTAACTCCAAATAGTCTTCCCTTAACAAAACAACATAACATGACTCACAATCAATAAGGAATAAATTAAAGAAAATAACATATACAAAAAATAACAAAGAGCAGAAAAAATAAGAGGATTCAGTCAAGCCTATGTAAGAACAAAGGCTTACCTTCCTAACAAAGCAGTGCTAGTTAGTCCATTTCAGAAACATATATATTTTTGCCTCACCTTTAGAGAACCTTCTCTGATAATGGGATTTTCTTCATTCTTGAATTTAAACTCTGTTATGTTCTCAGGTGATGTGATGCCTTTGAAAAGGGAGAATAAACAAGATTATAAATATAGGAAAATCGAATAATTTTTAAAAACAGGAAAAAAAAAAGATGTGCAAGTAAATAAAAACGTATATTTAAAAGTACCAAAAGCATAACAGTACAATAAAGCAAACCTTAAATATTTTTAGAAATAAAACAGAAAGTCTGTTTAGGTTAGAAGAAACTTATCTGACAAAGAATACTGCTTGATTCTCATAACTGGGGACCAAATACACTAAACAGTATATCAACATGTAAAGAGGTAAAGACTGACTCTCTGCTTTTTGCTGTTGAAGGCTTTGCTCCAGCAATATGTATGTATGTATGTATGTATGTATGTATGTATGTATGTATGGTTTGTTTGTTTGTTTGTTTGTTTGTTTTTTTACTGAGCCAGAACAAGCTCAATACCAGAGTCATAGATATTGCAACCTTTCAGGATAAAAAACCCAAATAAATGCTATCTGAACCTTCAAACCTTCACTAAAGAAACACTCACCATATCCCTTGTTTACTATTATGGCTTTATAGCATCTGAGAGTTATGAAAATAGTATCTTCTGTGAGTGTAGTTTTATACTACGCTTGGCTACCCCATATTTACCTTCTAGAAAAGATAATTTAAAATACTCGAACCGAAACTTCTAGTTACATTAGTTTGTATGATAAAGTAGAAACTGCAGTGTCAGTGAAATTGAAAGCACCTAAGGACACCCTTGCCTATCTCTGTGTTCCAGCTAGAGGTGATTATGTCCTTTCAGCAAGTGAACTACTCTATGAATCATATCTGTCATGAAGTACCACACGGGCAAAATTCAATCTAGCTCCTGTGACAACTAGATATGTACAAATTATGATTTAGTAGTCATAACTGTACTTTTAGTTTCCAAACTATAATCAGAGGTGTTAACTGGGTTGAGGAGAAGTGTTTCTATTTTTGTAAATGCTAACTGCTAGTCCTGGGAGGTTTCAAAGTGCATTCTCAAAAAAGGTAAAAAAGCAAAGGTTAAACATAAACAAATCATTGTTAATACCATTTTAATACACAAGTAGACAATTTTGACAAAAGGTCTATTTTGTTAATAGGGGTTTTCATTTCTGTTGCCTGCTGAACAGTTGCTGTATGAACTGCTTACAATTTTCACTACCGAAATGCTGCTTGTAATTCAAGTTTGCTCTGCAGTCTTGTCAATTCAAGTTTCCAGTTTTAGCCTCTAGCCTTCAGCTTCTGACTTCCAGCTTTTATCCTGCCCTTTAAAAAGGAATTTTCCTGAACGATGTTGCCAGCTTTAACTACTGCTCACTTCTTCATATGCTTAGTCGTCTGAACAGATTCATATTTATACATAATTCTTAATCTCATTAGATAAGCACAGCTACTGAAAATATAAATTGATACTAAAGGTCTCAGTTTTCAGAACAGAGAATGATGCAGAATATATAAATATATGCATTTAATTAATTCCAAAACATATTTATGCCTAGGTATATGTCAAAACAAGGTCATCCTACAAAAAAAACACATGCAATTCTGCTCTGAACAAATTTGTGTCTCAGCACTTAGAGTGAAAAATTAATTTCCTAGAATACAATAAAAAGATAACCACTTTTGGCTTTCTTACTAAAGTCAGTTTTTTTGACAGCACAGGGAGACAGTCCAAGGGGACCCTCTGCCATGGCTTTCTCCAATTTAAAAGACTCTATTTCCTTACCCATTTTCTCTTTTTGGTATTTTGCTTCTTCCTCTTTCACCCAGTCTTCAACTGAGTTAGCCACCAGCTCAAGATAGCTCCTGAAAAGCAGAATATCTCTCTATTAAACATAATACAGTTTTCACTAATAAGATTTCAGGTCAAAAGAGATCACTGGGCTTCTCTTCTGTTTCTTATACAAGTATTTTTCTATAATCTTTGACACAAGGGTTGTACTTGACATGGTTTCTCTCAGTTTTCACAGGAACTGGTACTTTTGCTCTGCTGATATTTACTTAGTACATGTTATACTTGGAATTTTGGTTATCCTTTCTGCAAAGACACATAAGAAACTTGTCTGCCAAAAACACCTGCTGCTAAAGAAAAATCCAGAAAATCAGAAAACTTTAAGACATTCAGTTTCAAAACGGTTCAGACTCATTCTCATCCTCACTGTTTTACCACTGAATAACTTATTTTCTTAATTGCTCTTGATTGATGTTGATTTTTAGAATATGCTTCATTTGTTTGTTCAGAAACTAAAGTGTTATTGTATGTAAGGTCAAGCTCTTTATCAGTGTGGCAAGAAAGGTGTTTGGAAATTGTCATCCAAATCCAGGTTAGAGAATCAGCGCACCATGACCTGGCATAAATTAAGAATATTCAGAATTAACAATTAAGTTGAAGTGATTACTGAATGACAAACTATCTAGAGTTTGCAGCTGGCATCTGTAGTTGCATTGTCTCATCTTCCAAAGGTGTCTGAAATGACTGCTAAAGTAGCTCACTGTAAACAACTGCTTTCAAGAAAGGAGGAAGCCTGGGAATCTTATATGCAGTTGCCACTCAATCCCTCATTCAGACTGTTATCACACTTCTTTAAAGTAAAATTCTTCACGTGTGCAAAATTAAAAGGTGCTTTTGAAGAATGCATCAGGTTCAGTTGCTGTGTCTTCATGGTATTTGGTATTTACCAGTTCAAGATGATTCAATTGTATTCAAAAACTCTATACAAAGTAGAGAGTTTTGGGTATGAACATGCAGACAATACAATAAATTCTTGACCTTATGACAGTTTTAAAGTTCTTGTTGCAGCAGTATGTCCAAGAGAATTAATATGTAGGCCATGTACACAGGCTGGAATACACAGTTCATGTACAGCTTCAATATACACACCTCTCTCTCACCTTCTGCAACGTAGGTGGAGTCTGCTTTGGGAAACTTGCATATTGATCATATACATACTCAGTAGGGAGAAGGTTATTCTGCTTGTATCTGAAGAAAAGTGTACAAGCTATAAAAACCTATGGTGTTGAAAACAAAAGGCAAAACTAGTCTGGAACATAGAGTTGCCAGTACTGGAATAACTTGAAGATGAATATACGTTATAAATAATAAAGAGATTATTCGTGTGGAAAATATTTTAGGCCAATGAAACAGTCATTCGAAGTCTAAAATACACATTCTATTAATATGTATTCTGATGTCACTACCGCCAGTGTCTGACTCAGAAGCATTTCTCAGAAAGGATTACTCTTTTCCAGTAACTTGTGTAATGTGTTTACTATGAAACAGTAAACAAATGTCATTAAGATTATCTTTGAGCAAAAGAATAATTTTGATAATGCCTGAATTCATTTGGCTTCCTGATAGAGTGGCCACTTATCCTTATTTCACCCAGAGTTAAAATGTTTTATATACACAGTTATCACTGCAGGTACATGTGTCCATGCCTTTGGATTCCCTTACTCAGTAGCATCATTAGATTTCACACACAGCCTCCTGCTGCCTACCCTTTAAACAGTATAATTTCTGAATTCTTGGATATTCTACATGAACTACAGGACCTGATATTCATAAAGAAGAAGGAAGGTAACTGGGATCTCCAGGAGCAAAACCTGCTGTGATGTCAGAAATTTAATTTCCTCTTTGCATGAGTTTGCTGTAACAGGACCCACTGTAATCAAAATGCAATAATTCTGTGATTCTGTAACCACCTGATTAGAAGATAACAGAATTATATTCCAGACAGCAACTATGAAACAACCCTACAAAGATGGTTTGTGGCTTATAAGATGTCACAATAAAGAAGTAACAAGTGAACATAGATAGAGAACTCCTATCAGAGAGATGGTCAAGCACCACATCTGTTGTGCACTTGAAACTCTTCTGTGATGAAAGTGTGATTCTTAAAGACATACCAAAAATTAGAATGATAGTAATTTAAATAAAATATTAGTCAATAAATTGTTACTAAACTCATCAGGAGTCAGTTATTTCATACAAAGGTAAAACCAAGTTATACTACCTCTAATTAATAAGTAGAGTTTGTGTCCATTTCTGGCAACTCAGCAGGATCTGGAAGCTAATTGCAGGCAACAGCTTGAAGCGCTCCAGGTATTTAATGAGTGTCTTCCACAGAAGTGTTATGTTGCTTGGAAACATACACTAGCAAATATTTATGATACTTTGCCTGGAAATCTGAAATGATCTTTAGCAATAAGGCTGAATAAGGTCTGAAAATGCACTGATTATTTTGCAGAGTATAGGCAGGTATCAATGCCACATAACAGAACCAAAACAGGACCTATAGCTCTTCAAAAATTCTAAGTAGCATATAAAGCAGTGATGTTGAATATGTCTAGGAAACAAGAGCAAAGCCAAAGTATCTTGTTAGTGTTCATGTCATTTTCTTTAGGAACTCCTCACTGCTTTGAAACAGAACCTGGTGAAATGTCACTGGACAAAGAAGGCATGCCCCAAGCAGAAGCTATCTTTAATGTCTAAGCCTTCTTTCCAGTGGATGTGGAAGAGGAAGGAGGAGAAAGCACACAGTTATTTCATCCTCAACCGAATTATAATGCATCTATCAGATAAAATGCATCATTTCTCCTTTGGATGCCAAATTAGCAACTTTTCGTTTGCAGATATTAAGAGTTTTTCCCATTTCTCAGTTGGTCTTGAACTATTTCAATGAATGCCCTTTCAAGGTGACCAGCCAATCTGTGGTTCTACAACCCCACAGATGAACAGTTGTTATCTCAGGGAGAAATGCTTCCTGAGGAAGTCTGGTACCTCCCTCTGCTTCTACAGCACCAATATGCTGCTGGGATGAGGTGGTACTCAGTGTATGCAAACACCAGGTGACCTGTTAGATGTACTGCGGTGTGTGACCTGCTCTCCCGTGTTTGTTCCAAAATTGTCTGCCCTGGGTCTCATGTCATATGTGTCAACCCTGCCCAGACAACTCAAATACACCAGGCAGCTAAACTGGCACCAACTGTTTGTGAAGAAACTTGAATTAGGCATTTAAAGTTCAGTTTCACAAAGAAGTGTAAGAACGGCTGGCAGAGTAAAGAGCTCTGGGTACCAATAGATTTCTGTGTAACAGACTTTGAGACCACTGACCCTCTGCTTGTATCTATCTGAATGCAAGACCCAGCTTTACTTGAACATACCATACTTCGCTTATCTTTTGGGGAAGATTTTAGTTGCTATATAAATGCAAAACCACTGACCAGACATTTAGTGGATCTGCCCAACAAATACACAAACCAGCCAACATTTTCTCCAGGGAACTTTGAATTTCTGCTGGTAGATCTCTTGTGGCTCTGGTCCTAGTCACTGCTAATGACAACAGCCTCTTTTCATGGCAAATAATGTAATTCCCAGTGCCTGAAAAGCTGAGGTGTACCTACACAGAGTTCCTTGACTGAGAGCAAATATACAAAATACAGCTTCAGGTAGGCACATTTTGCCTATTTAGTATTCAAACCTGTTCAAGTATATAGTTGCCAACAAAAGTTTACTATAAAAAATTCCCATAATCTGATAAATGAGGCACTACACTTAGGAAGGGATACCTGCAGACAAATGAGGGTGAGGGGGAGGTGTTTCTACACTGGATAATTTGCTTGAAATTCCATTTGATAAATCTAATTATTCAATAGAGCAACAGAATGACAGAATTAAAGATAGCTCAGCTGTCTCTTCATGGTATTTTAATATTTTTACATAGTACATGGACACTTATTCTATTTTCAGTCAATTATTTAGAATAGCAGTTGGATCTACATCACCAGTTATATCACTGCTTCAGTGCAAAAATGTATTCCAAAATAAATAGGTCCACTGACAAAAGATCTAATAGTGGACATATCAACCACTTGCATGCCTCTAACTGGTGAGCAGATAGTGACAAGGAATTAAGAAGAATGAGTTATTCTGAGAAAAAAAAATTCTAATACTAACAAAGGGATTTGAACTTTTCTCAAAAAAATTTTCCACTGAATCACTCCATTTATGGATATATAGTTGAAAAACCTGGAAAGTATATACTTAGACAGATTTATCCTTTTAACATCCTTCACCATAAATGTCCCCAGTACAATTTTCTTGAAGTGGCATTCCTAATATGATTCATATGTATGTGTGCATTATTTACATTTTTGCATTTGATGATAAGGAGCTACGCACTGCATTCATCTCACTCAGAAAAGTTTAACAGAATTCTTTTCATACAGCACTGGTTTTGACCTGCATAACTTGCTTTCTCATAAATGTGTCACACAGCCATACCTTAATTTCAAAGCTTTCCCCTAAGCACCCTCATGCAGGCTTTAATGGAAAATGACTGTGAATGAGACAGGGAAGATAAAATCAATTACCTGAATCCAACATTAGAGTGCAGGGCAATATCCCAAGTATCTTGGCACAGACGATATTGATTCATAGGATTGTGAAAAATCATTAATAAAGAGTTATCTTGGGTATGGTAAAAGGAATCAATACATCTATATTCTTGGGATGCTCTATGAAGAACCTGAAAAGGAAAGAAATAGAAGTACATCCTCCCTGCAGACAGTAGCACGTGTGCAGAGGCTGCACAGCACAGCTTTGAGCAACAGGTGCTCCAGAACACCACTCTCCTATAAGATGTACTCAAAGCATTTGGATTCCTGCAAACTGTTCAGGTAGGTGGAAATTGAAACTGCACTGCTATTCATGTTGAGAAGTTACCAACTATGCTCCACCTTCTGACTGACCATGAATGAAAAGTTCAGCTACATAAAATCCAAATAAATTAAAATATTAAACAAATACTTAAACAAGTTTAACAATTAAAATACTTAAATAAATAGTAAATAAAACCAGAATTATCATATACCAGATAAAAAGAAAAATAATCTTTTTACTAGACTCAGTAATTATTGATAGTTGAAGTAGTATTAGCTATTTATGTTGCATACAAAGGGGTTCCCCATGTAGTGAAATCCATGACCAGACTTTAAAATTGTCACACTAATGAGGTGCTGCAAAGTCCAAGCAGCACTCCCCTCACCCATGTATAGCACATGTCAGGGTCAAAAAAGAGTTACAGCCTATGAAGCTGAAGGCAGCACAGAACTAACAATCCACTCCTCACAAGAGGATGCCTCCCAACTCAAGCCAACTACACTCGAACCTATCTTTCACATTTTGGTCTTTCTGCAAGATAAGTTTTAGTTTTTAGCTTGCAAGATTTCTACAAATGATGCTTTTAGCCCTTAAAGGGTGAAGTACTGCAACAACCAAATTTTCTATTTGCCCATAAAACATACACTGCATAGGCATTTGCAAAGTATGTTTTCACATACACTGCACTGAGTCCCAAAACTGCCACAAAGGATCACCCCTAATGGCAAGGTGGTTTTGTCTCCACCACACTTTTAGCTAAGAGATTTCCTGCCAAATAGAACAGCCACAGTTTAGCCAAACCAGGAAATAAAAACCCATTACAAACTAAATTTCACATGAAGAACTGAAAAGTAGCTAAAGCACAATGAGTTTTGGTGAAAATTAAAGAGATAAAACTAAATCAATTACCTAGCAGAAAAATACCCTGAACTCCACTACTAATACTTTATATAGAGTTCTGAGGGGTGACAGTATGTATGAGATCGTCAGTTCACAGATACCTGACGAAGAATATGTGGTTGAAAATGCTCTTCCAAAGTCCAGTCTGTCAAGCAACGCCTCTGTGTCTTTTTTATTTCTTCTAAACTTTGTGCTAGGCCATAATTTTCCGGACTCGCCTCAAAATACAACAAACCAAAATAATGAATATCAACATTTCAGTGTCAGTTGTATTAAATTGACTGTAATCTTCTTGGATTAATAGACATGTTGCATCACAGTTAACTGCATAATGATGCATATCTGCAGACCCATATGGCACTGTTTAATAAAAAATACAATTACTCCCAAGGGGTTTTGGTTTTGGACTTTTTATGACAAAATAATCTAAATACTTTTATTATTAGCTTTTATGTTTTTGAGTTCTGTAAGAAATTATGAGTATTCAAACATGTCCTATGATGTAATTTTAAAATTGCTGTGTTTATTACGGGATATGTGGCAGGCAGGTGATTCTGAAGATGCCAAACTACACAGTTTACTAGTGTGACACAATTTGACAATTTCTTTCAAACTTTCATGTTTGTATTTGACACCTGGTATTCAGTAAAAACAGAACAGAATTATCATTAGCAGCTTCATCAAAACCCTTCTCCTTGGAATTCAAAGAAAGGGATTTTGCAGTGCTTAAAAGTTATGTCAGTATTTGCCAAACACCGCAAAATTAACATTTGCATGCAGCATTGCAAAGGAATCCCCAGTAACATGTCCTGGCACCAAGCAGTATCTTCTGTTGTCTCAAGTAAAGCCCAGTTGACTCCATTTCTCACACTTGCCATATCAGAAACAAGAAGATCCAATTCTTCGTTCGAAAGAGGATCAACCAGACCATGTTCTTCATCTTCGTCACTTATTTCTGAATGCCCTGGAAATGGAAAGCAGAATGTAAGGAATTGTTCCAGAAATTTCAGCCCTACTAAAATTGGAGTAATGCAATTTCTTCAGTCTCCTCGATGAGATTAACATCAAGCTGAAGTTTCCTTTCATCACACTTGTCCTATAAATACATGATCAGCTCTGCTACGCTTCTTTACTAAAAGGGCACGTCAAAATCCAGCAAGCACAAGTGCCAGATAGTTAAATAAAATCTAAAAAAGAAAGAAAAAGAAAAAAGAACACTTTATAAAACCCACTCAAATCATCCTTTCTATCTGATTCATGCTGGCCCACTAAAAATACTCACAGAAGTATCCTCCAGATTCATAAAGAACAATTTTTCTTCATACTTTAACAAGCAGTCCTTCGCACAGATGACATTAAAATAAAAGGCAAAATCAATTGTTCTGATATTTTCACACATTTTTGACAAATGCAGATTTATAGTTTAAATTAATTTGGTTTATAGAGATCCATAAGCTACTGACAGAATATTACCTCCACTGAGGATCTGACCAGTCATTCCATTGTTACAATGAGCACCTGATATGAACAGCATCACATGAGGACTTTAACTTCTATATTCTCCTAATTTTAAAAAAATAATTTCCTTTTAATAGAATTCTTCATTCCCTAAGTTAGGGCAGAAGTCACTAGTATTTGATCAAAATTTACATGTTCAAGAAAATTACTCTTTTAGATGAAAAAGACAGCACAAAGTATTGGCTTGTAAGTATCTTATAATGAGCTCAGCTTCCACACATACATCTTTAGGCTCTGCTTCTCTTGGAAATTAGTCCTGTTTACTGACTGCCTTTAGAAGATTGATTGAAGAAACCTGAAAGCAAATGTTTTATCTTCCTGGCATTTGCTTTTGTGCTGCAGAAGTGCTGAAATGTTGTTACACTTGTAATTACAATATTTAGTATTGTGACTAGTATAAAATCAGAATAAACTAACACCCAAAAATGTTCCCAAGATTCAGAAGAAAAGCAGATAAATAGGACTCATTTTTGTCTGCTCCAACCTTCTAAGGAAAGGATCCCATCCAAGCTGCTTGCTTAGACATCTCTATTAGGAGAGAATGGACAACATCACAGGCAGTACTCTGCATCCAGCTCTGCGGTCCTCAGCACAGGGAACACATGGATCTGTTGAAGTGGGTCTACAGTAGGGCCAATGAAGGTGATTAGAGGGATGGAGAACTTCTCCTGTGAAGACAGGCTCAGAGTTCAGCCTGCAGAAGAGAAGGCTCTGGGAAGCTCTTCTTATTGTGGCCTTGGGAGAGACTTTCTAGTAGGACTTGTAGTCATAGGATAAGAAGTAATGGTTTTAAAGGAAAAAGACTAGATATAAGGAAGAAGTTTTTATAATGAAGGTAGTGAAACACTGGAACAGGCTTCCCAGAATGGTGGTGGATGCTCCATCCCTGGAAGCACTGGAGGTCACATTGGACTCTGAGAAACTTGATCTAGTTGAAAATGTCCCTGCTTATTGCAGGGGTGACAGGATAGATGACCTTTAGAGGTCCCTGCCAACCTAAATGATTCTATGATTCTATGATCATGAAACTAGAGGTATAGTTGCTTAAACTGACCTAATTTCTACTTCTCTTGCCTCCCTAAAAAATAATAATTTGTTTTTAATGTTGTTTTTTTGGCCAACACATCTCCTTTAACCAGGCCAACAACTTTTCATTATGTTAGAATCTGCAGGAGAAAATGTAGAACTTCAGAAAATTCACTCTGTATCATCTACAATTGTTAATGCTGTAGCACAAAATAGCTTTTGTCTTTATTCTAGTATTCCTACAGAGTTACTCAATGTACGGGCTATACAATACTTGAAAATTTGTTGACTTGTACAAGGAATCAAAATCACATCCCTGCAATAGCAAATGATATGGTAAGACAAATAGTGGATTCAAATTCTTCAGGAGTAAGGTAAACAGAAAGCTTTTTACCAGAGCTGCTAGGAGATTTCCCATCAAGCTTCTTTTCCATAAGGAAGAGTTGTCTCAGCTGTCTTGCAAACATGGCTGGATTATCCCAAGGGATATAAGACACTTCAGAATCACCTCCAACTCTAGGTCCAGAGCTCTTCAGGAAACCAGAGTCACTTAGCTCAGTCAGCTTCAGGCTTTCAAAAGTAAACACTCTGAAGGCTCTTTCTACTTCAGCCCAACTCAGAAGTTCTAAAAAAGAATTACAATCATTAACTGAAAATGTCCTTACAGCTCAGCAGAAAATAAATACAACAGTATTTAAGTGTATTGTTCTTGGCAACTCTGCAAAAGCCAACAGCAATTTCCTTAATGGTACTGAATCAACTTATGTGGGCTGTATTTTAAACTGCGTTCAAAGTTGAATGCTTCCAAATTGCAAAATGATACGCCTAAGTATTAATCCATCTTAAATGAAGTGGTTCCTACATCTGAATACCTTCTGGCTCATTAACTTTATATAAATGATGTTGATTTTAAAATACTAAGTAGACTTTATCAGACCAGTTAGTAACTAGTTATTTTCAGTTCATGAAATGTTTCCATTATCTGTAACTTCTCAAAAAAGTATCAATCTTTTTTCCTCTTCAGATAGAACTTTACACATAGTTTAAACAGAAGTATGCAAGGTGCAAAGTGAATAATAAATCCTATTTATGCTTGCATGCATTGGTGTCCATATAACAATGATAATCATGCCAAGGACTGAAGTTTAAGGCAGGTAGTATAATGCCCAAATCACATAAAGAGTATCTTCAGTTTGAAATGTTTTCTCTTTAGGGTGGTTAAGCACCTAAACACGTTGTATATCTTGAGACTGTTGGATCTCTCATCTTCTGTTCAAATTAATCATCTTCTTTGATAAAAGCAAAGGCTTTTCTAGCTAAGTTACCAGTTGGGAGAGTCTGGCAGTATAGTATGGCCCAGTGAAGACCATCAAACTCAATACCCATCAACTGGAAGACTATAGTAATACTGAACACTTTAATGGCTTACTGTCCAAAATGAACATACCAACAACTAGAAACAACACAGCGAAGTGTAAATTAATCCAACACAAGGGACTTCAGGATGAAAGAGCTGGGAAAGTACCTTCAAATCCTGTGCTTTATATGATGACATAAATGTAACCAAGGGGATTTGGATGTTTATATTTCTTAATAACCTAGAGCAGACTTTTGATACTACCTAAGGGTATTTACGTAGTCTTTGGGATTGTTTCCCAGTGTATGTCACGGCAACAAGCGCACTCCAAGAAAAGGTAACTGCAGAAGTGATTATGGTTGGAAAAGTGAATGTATTCTTGGTTTGATAAAGGGACTGTTATAAAGTAGTTTCATTATTAACACCAACAGCTTGCACAGAATACATTCTGAAAGCCATGCATTGTTCCACAAAAATTGTCTATCTAAGATATATGTGCTTTACATCCAAAAGGGTGTTGATAAATAAACACAGTTTACATCAGTGTCTCTCAAAATGCATTCTACATTCTAGGATCAAAATTGCAACTTTTACAGCTATTTTTTTCCTCAGAATTAGTAAGTGTTTGTATGTTTGCAAATATAAATAAATAAAGTAGTTCTAAGACACTTCCAGTTCTTAGTTATGCAATATTTAACACTCATACAGTTGTTCCCATTAAGCATCAAACTGAGGTCTGAAGTTAGGGTTAAATTGTATAGTATGCTATAATTATATATAAGCAAGAATATGAAAATGGGAAATTCTGCAAAGGTCTTTTTGACAGCCTAAAAATCTTGTCCCAAAATTCCTGCTATTTAAGAGGATCATCAACCAGAAATAAAAAGAATGGAAATTATATCAATGAAAATCCTTTTACCACTAGTACAATAATGCATGAGCTCATGAACTCTGGCCAAGCGTTTAGTGTTGTTTTCAATTGAAGGAGGGGTGAAATGGATAAGTTCTGTAAGAGGCAGTTTATCCATCATTTCACGCTCAATCTTTTCTGGATTTAAGTTCTCCTGGAGCTGGAACAAAAATCAAAGTACCAGAGTTAAAATAAACTTTCACACTACTGACTTTCCAAAAATTATGTTTGAATAAAGAAATCTTTCTATAGCAGAAGACATTAGCATGTGCTTAAGTCAGTTGGACATAAATTTGAACATGTGCTCACAGTGTGGTTTTGAATCATGGCATCAGATATTGTAGGCAGAAAAACATTAGACTCATAAGAGAATGACTGACAGCATAATAGCAGACATTTGTTAGAAGTTATTTGCCTGTGCTAGCCAAATTAAAAAACACAGAAATATGTACTGATTAATTCAGACTGGCAGCAGGTACCTTCCACATATCTTTCAGGTGGTCTGTGCTACTTTTCATGGTAATGAAATCCATAAACTTATTGATCAGTCTATGATGAGAGGCATCCCTGTATATTCAAGGATTTATTTTTTCAGACTTAGTGGTATCTTTCAGCTTCACTCTTTTTAGTATTACACACTTATGGTACCTTTTCCTTCACTCTTTTTAGCATTACACACTTATGGTACCTTTTCCTTCAACTGCATATTCCAAATGTTTTTCTACTACTCTTTCCTCAAACATTGTGCTGTATCCTGAATTTCCTCTTCAGCAAGCATATAAAATACATCAAGGATATGTCTGCTAACAGCATCTCTTACGTTGATTACTCAGTCCTTCCTTCTGCTTGAATGCACCCAATGTGTCAAACCTGAGTTGTTTCTAAATAGTTTTAATCAATGGTTGTCAAAGCATTCCCCAGATAATTTGTAATCCATGAAGCCAGGCAGACACACCTTAACTGTGAAATCTAGAACTATATTATCTTCAGTGAATTTTCAAAGTTTAATGGTAAAACTACACCTTGTCTTTAGAAAAAACTGAGACATTTACAGTGCTTTTTTCATTCTGAAAGTCTGGGAACTGTTACTTTGCAATAATACCAAACTATGCATCTCTGAACCTTTCTGCCTTCGTTAGAATTTGGCAGTATCTTGGTTACACACTATGCTCCAACTATTTAGCCAACCTGAATACACTTCTTGTGTTCATTAAAAACCTCTATGTATTTTCTTACACTTCTCTACATTTTAGTATTCAATCTAGTCTCCATGCTAAATCACTGTGAACAAGTTAGCAACTCATTTTCCATAGTATCATCAGTGTTTAACAGCAAATCAACAGTTCTGTAATATCTCTCATCTATGCCAAAGGCTAAACATTCTCATTAGTAATTCAAATAGATCATTGAAATCAGTATATTTGTGCTCTATGTTTGTGAGGTGTCCTCCATCAGTAACTCATTGCTTCTTAACTAAACTAAACACATTGGTGTGTCCACTTCAGTGGAAAAAAAATTTAAGATATGCTGTCCTGTTTTGTAAAAACACCACTCCTCTCCTTCTAGTGCATTGAGCATTCATTGCCTGTGAACTTTGGAAGTAATTATATATGATAGCACTGTACCTTCAGCAGGTGCAACCGCTGAGCCAGAGCATCATGGTAGTTAAATAAGAGAGGGTACTGGGGGGTGACAGCCTCCTGTTCACTGTATTTAGGAGAAAAGTAGTCATATAGATCCTGTTTAAAAAGAAAAGAAAGAGGCATTAAATCCCACTAATGAGATTTGTCATTTTAGGAAATGAACAAAAGACGACACAAACCTTTTTTTCATTCATAGGAAGTGAAAGAGAAGGAAGGACAGAGATTATATGATCTGCAATGGCACGATGTAGTCCATCTGCCTGAGGGTCTGGTGACACCAGACTCGGTGGTGTGAGGTCTTCTTCACTTGCAACAACCTGGCAAATGTAGTATATGTTAGCTTTCATGACAGTATGACTGCTGCTTAACTTTACCAGAAATACCAAGCAAATCCTGCTATAAGATAAGCACACATCCAGAAATTCTGTCAGGAAACAAAAGTGCAATTTTTTTCTACAAGTAGCAAAAATACAATTTTCCAAGTTAGTTCCTGCACAAAGCAAAGATTATAGAAAACAGAATTAAATGTTTTTCCTATTATTTGCTTTTGGAAGGATAAGAAGAAAAATATTTCTAAGTTGAAATGTTAAGTATTGTTAAGGAACACAGGTAATTAAAAATCGATTGTGTATTAGATGTTGAACTTTGAGTATTCTTACCCAAGCCTATTTTCAGACTAAGTTACAAAAATTAAAAAGCCCCAAAACTATGCTGAAATGTTACTCCTAAAATAAGGATGATTTCCCATTCATATTGTATGTCTCTTCTAAATCACAGATTGTGCCTGAAATCAACAGAAATCAGATCTGTCTAGTACTACCATTGACACTTTTCTGTTAGGCTTGACCTAAGACCTTTGAACTGAGTAAACAAGCAAAGGTTCAGTATCAATAACATTGTTGAAGGACATGAAAAATTGTTGTTTGTTGACCTGGATAAGAAATTACACCTTTCTCCTCAGTTGATTATATTCGTAGTTTTCAAAAATTAATTAAGGAGTGACACTATATATATATATATATACACACACAGAGGGTAAGTGCACAACATGAAAGAAAATCAAAGTTTGGAGTTTTGACTCCTTTGTATTGAACTTCCTTGCTCAGTGCCTCAATGCACAGTCTCATATTTTAGGTTTAAACAGATGGATTTATTGATCCTTGATTCATTATATCAGATTTAGGCCCAATTAGCCACAGAAATCAAAAAGAGAACACTCCAACCTGTTCCAACATGCAGCTCAGCATTAAGGGTACAGATATGTACTCATCAGGAATCCACCTCAGCAAGTCATTGTAGTATCTCATGTCCATGGAATGAGACAGAATAGAATCTTCTTCGTCTGCTGTATTAAGAGATAAAACTTTAGGATATGTTTGTTCAGAAATGCCAATTTATATTCCAAGTTAGTTCTGCAAGTTTGCAGATGATACAAAACTGGGAGGAGCTGTTGACTCTCTCAAAGGCAGGGAGGCCCTGCAAAGAGACTTTGACAAATTAGAGGGCTGGGCAATTATCAACTTCATGAAGCTTAAAAAGGTAAAGTGTTGGATTCTGTGCCTGGGATGAGGCAACCCTGGATGTACAGACAGATTGGAGAATGAGATGCTGGAGAGCAGTGCCACAGAAAGGGATCCAGGGGTCCTGTTTGATGGAAAATTGAAAATGAGTCAGCAGTGCCCTGGCAGCCAGGAGGGCCAGCTGTGTCCCAGGGAGCATCAGGCCCAGCACCACCAGCTGGGCAAGGGAGGGGATTGTCCCACTCTGCTCTGCAGTGGGGCAGCCTCACCTCGAGTCAGGGGAGGTTTAGGTTGGGTATTAGAGAAAGGTTTTTCACCCGGAGGGTGGTTGGACACTGGAACAGGTTCCCCAAGGAAGTGGTCACTCCACCAAGCCTGACAGAGCTCGGGCTGTGTTTGGACAACACTTTCAGGCACATGTTCTGATGTCCTATACAGGGCTAAGTTGGATTCAGTGATCCTTGTGGGTCCCTTCCAACTCAGAATATTCTGCGATTCTGTGAAGCTTCAAACAATATTTATTAAAAAGAGTCAAACAAAGTTAGAGATCTAACAAAATTACTCAGATCTTTTGAATCTGTGACCAGAAACAGAAAAAGTGATTTTCTAAAGAATTTGGTTATCACTATTGCAGTTTCCGGACACTTCCACAGTGTACTCACCAGGATACACAACATATTCAGCTAACTGCACAAATCATTTTGAGCATTTGTGCTGTCAGATGAATGAATGGTTTGACAGAGTGAACAACTACAGATGGGTGCTTTAATCCTTTAAACATACCCTCTGACAAAATTACTGGCAGAATTTCTTCTGGTTTCCGTTTTTTCTTTGGAGGTGTCATCTTTGGAGGTGTCTTTGCAAGTGCTGGTTGTTCCTAAGTGAACAAAAATTAAGATAAAAAAGTCAGAAACCATAAAATAAAGGAGTATTGCACAAACAGGTGGGAGAAATTAATTTCATTTAGCTTTGGTTACCCACCGTAGACTAGATGCTAATCTTTTAAATGGAACAAGATAGTAAGAATGCAGTGCATGTTCAAACAGGCTACTTTCTTCTGTCATCTTAAGCTTTTGCCTGCTATGAATAAAATAAAGTGATCTTGCATAGAACTAATGATCTTTTTTTTTAACAGTCCACAAATCTGCAACATTGCATAGTAGCTCTTTGCAGGCATATTGATTTTTCACACACAAGAATGTATCATCAGATGCTATTTAAGAAATTTTTACACCTGTGATACTTTATGTCTGTAGGATCCTTCCAGTTTTCCTTTTTCTGTTTCCCCAAGCTCAGCTATTTTTTTCCCCATTTTCTGAGGTTTTAAATGCTGAAGACAAAAATACAAATTTCACTCACTGAAAATTACTTGTATAGTGATGGTCTCCGGTGAACTTTTGAGTTAAAATTAAAGACAGGTAATTCTAGCCTATAATTAGTTATTCTCAACAAGAAGGGAAGAATCCTTGCCTCAGTTGCAGGTGGTTGTACTGACTTCCTCTCTGGTAACATAGGCACATTAATAAACTTGGTGTTTTCCAAGTAGTTGCAATGCTGTCTTCTCCAGTCCAGGCAGTCGTACATCAAGCAAGCAATGTGTTCAAACAGCACGGTACCAAATGCAAGCTGTGAGAGAAATTCAGATACAAAGGATGAAGTTTGCATATAAAAGTGTCATGTAACTTAGTGATAGGAGTCATTAGCTCTTTAACCAGCATATCTGCTTCTGCTCATAAATTTTCCAAAAGATTTTTTTCCTTCACCAATTCAAAATGTTTTATAGAGTTGTTCTAAAGCCTCCTTCATTTTACTTGCCTGAACACTCCCACAGCACAGTATGGACTGTACATTGCCTAAGTGCTTTAGTTGTTATAAAGCCTAACTTGTCTTAACAGTAACTGTTCAAGGTCTGCTATCTTGCACATGGAACTTTGGTTGTTTTTTTGGATGAGAACAAATAGGAGAGGAAATTTAAAATATTTTGTTTCTGTAATATATAATATGTGTACATTTTTACTAGTGATCAATGTGCCATATATTGTCAAAGTCAATCATTCCCTTGTCCTAGAAGGATAAAAAATAAAACCCCAACCAGGTAATTAATATCATCTCATATTATTTTCTTTCTTTCTGTTGCCCTTTGAAAACAAAGAAAGCCTCAAGAATGGCACTCTGAAATCCACAGTTGTGAGTGAAGGAATGTCAGCACACTGCCCAAATGTCCAAAGGGAGAGCCCTGTATTTGCAAAAATCAGAAAAGGAAAGAGTCATGGTTCTTGAGGTCATGTACTGTGGTTTTTGCCAAAGCTTATGAGGAATAAAAAGAATAATACCAACTGCCATTTTAAATGTTAAATTTTTTTATACAAATACCAAAACTCTGTTGGAGACCACATGAAACACTCAAGTTTCAGCAGCTTTAATGGACGTATTCTTCTCCTGTACATCCTGGACTTTGTGGAAAGGATGGAATTATTAAAACTTTTAGACAATTTCTGTAAAAAGTCCTTTTCTTAGTTGTTCTTTCACTTTTGTGAAGGTAGGGCAAGTCTCTTGTATGAAGAAGTTTGCCTCTAAGAGGTGGCTAACAACCATAAATTTCTCAATTTTAAGTTTCCTAAAATAAAACAAAGCGAAGAAGCACAACTGACATAAAGCACTAAGAACAATAGCAAACCCTTAAGATGTATTAAGAATCTGCTCTTCTCAACTCAGTGCCTCTTTACGACACTGGAAAACAGGCAACCCCAAATCACTGATGAGTTATGGAATACTTGTCTCAATTTTCATAACTTTTAAAGACTAGAAGAGACACTTGGGAAATAAATTCTATTTGTGAAAACAGAATGTTCATTAATCTACTTGCACCTTTGTTTTCAATATTCTTCTGAAGAGTGGGTTAGTATAACACCTTTTCATCCATATATTACTTAAAAAGTATCATTAGAGCACATTAAAGTTTTATATAAACTATTGGTGTGTTTTAAATTCACAGTCTTTTAAATAAAACAAGTTTTTTTAGAAAGTAATAAGTAACAAAACCTGGTGCTACTCAATGGGATCCAAGCAAATCTTAGTGTAATTACAATTTTTTAATTCAGTTTGCCTTGTCTCTCCTCAGGACATAGATGCTCGTCAAAAGCTTTTCAAGTCTAAGTATTAGTGACTCTTCAACAAAGAAAATATTTTTGAAAGTATTTTCCTGTCTAAAGATCTCAAATCTGAGAGCAGAGACTACTTGCAGTATGCAATACTTTTTCATTTTTATATTGATGTCCAACATTTTGTCACAAGAATTTTCCTTCTGTGTACCTTGCACTTCAGAGATGCAGCAAGCTTGGACTCAGAGATTCTCCAGCAAGTCCAAAAGACTTACTCTATCCACCTATGATTTCAGAACTTATGTGTTCCCCACCTATTTCTTAAAAAACTTACAAACTTTCTCACTTCTGTAGGGCTCATGAAATTATAACTACAATCTGTTGAAATCCGTTTCAGTGACAGATCATTTTTCCTTTATTTCAGCTATAATATAGGTGCTTGCAGGATATTCAAAAGTAGAAACAGTCCCCTGTAATATGTGATTATAGGGAAGATAAAAATTGTTTTCCCAAAAGAGGCTTTGCACTGTAAGATTATAAAAAGAGTATAATGATAAGTAATATTATAAGTAGCAAGCCTACATGTTTCCACAACTAAGGCATTTTTAGTGAATGCTTTTCAAACCACTGTGAGTTGTTTGTATACACAACCTACTGCACTACAAAAGGGCTAGAAGAATGTAGTTTAACCCCAGAATGCCCTTTAACCCTAACAGACTACAAATACAGTAGGTTAAATTATAGCATGTTGCCTTATTTTGCTTTAGCAGTTTATATTTTTTACTGCTGACACTGTAGATTGAAAAAGACTGGACTCTTTTACCTCACTATACTTGAGAGTCTAGGATGGAAAAAATTTCTAATGATTCACTTTCTCCTTCAGTGTCTGGTAATAGTCCTGACTCAGCAGGCTACAATGAGTAAGTTAGAGCCATGTTTTAGAGAAAAAGCATTACTGAGTATGATAAAGCAACATCATATATCAAAAAGTATTCTTGCATTCATCTTAGTTTTTTCTCTTGTGTCTGTTCTGAGGTGCAGTAAGAAGGCCTGTTGTCGTGAGGACAAAAATACAACTTCTGTGTTATTTCATACACACATATCACACTCTAACAAGATGAAAACTGGGTCTACAAAGACACTGAATAAATTTAAAACCTCAAACTATTTTAAAGCTCTTCTGCTGTGGCCTACAATGTTAAGAAACTCCAAATCAAGCATTTTTATTCAAAGGACTCCTTGTGAACAAATGCTAAGTAAATGGATACATTTCCGTTTAAGATTACAAATATACTAACTACCGTGGTTCTGTTTCAGAGAAGACTTGAGATTAAATACCTAAAGTATTCTTAAAAGTTACAAACCCTAAAGTATGCCATGCACTGTAAAAACAGAATGTACTGACCAGCATTACGCTGTCTGACCAATCAGGGGGAAAGTCACTTTCCTTAACTAGGTGATGAAACCTGGCAACATCAAAGAGACTTGATCCATGCTTTCCGCTGTTCAGAACTGGGTCCAGGTATTTCCAAAATGTTTCCAGGTCTTTGCTAGCTTCATCTTCCTTTCTTTTCTCTGCTTCTACATCTAAAATACATAAGTATTTGACAAATCATGGTACAATGTCTCCCCATTACATAAAGCACAAAGCATGTATCAATCTTCTCTAAGTACTGTTAAAATATTTCCATCCTCAGAGTCTCAGCAAACATCTGACACTCAACTTTGGGATTAAAAAATACCCTCACTTATATCTTGCTAGTGTCTTCTATTCCAATTACAGAATCATTGATGCTGAAAGGACCTTGTGGAGGTCATCTGGTAAAACTCCTCTGCTCAAGGAGGGTCACCAAGAGCAGACTGCCCAGGACCATGTCCAGATGGCTTTTGAGTACGTCCAAAAATGAAAACTCCACAACCTCTCTGAGTAGTTTCTTCAGTGTGTTTACAGTTCACCCTCACAGTAAACAAGTGTTTCTTTCTCTTCAGGTAATAACCCATTTCAGTTCTTGCCATTGTCTCTTGTCCTCTCACTGAACACCACTGAAAAGAGCCTGGCTTCCTTTTCTTTGCACACTCCCTTCGGGCATTTATACATATTGATGAGTTCCCTCCAGGCTCTTCTCCAAGGTAAACATTCCCAGCTCTTTCAGCCTGTCCTTATATGAGAGATGCTTCACTCCCTTGAACATACTTGTGTTTGTTTGATGGACTCTACCTATTGGCTCTGTATCTCTCCCGTACTGAGGAGCCCAGAACTGGACACAGAACTCCAAGTGTGGCCTCACCAGTGCTGAGTACAGAAGGTTCAAATCCCTCGACCTGATGCAGCCCTGGATACCATTAGCCTTGTTTGCTACAAAGGCACAGTGCTGGCTCATGTTCAGCTTAGTGCCACCACCCCTAAGTCCTTCTGTGCAGAGCTGCTTTCCAGCCAGTCAGCCCCCACCATGAACTGGTGCAGGACTTGCCCTTGCTGAATTTTATGAGGTCCCTGCCCATTTCTCCATCCTGTTGGGTCCCTATGAAAAGCAGCACAATCCTATGATGTTTCAGCCATTCTTCCCAGTTTCATATCACAAGAGTACTTGCTGAGGGAACTATCCTGATCACTAATGAAGATGTTGAACAGGACTCATATCACCAATCCCCTCTGATACCCTCTGGGCCAGGAGATTCAGCCAGTTTTCAATCCAACTCAGTGTTTGCTTATCCAGCTTCTTTATGAGAAGACAGTGCCAAAGGTCTTACTCAGTCAGGGCAAACAATATTCACTTCTCTCTCCTCATCTCCCAAGACAGTAGTTTTGTCATAGAATGTTATCAGGTTGGTTAAGAATGACTTCCATTAGCAAATCCATGCCAACTGACCAACTTCTTGTCCTTCATGTGCCTGGAAATTGTTTCCAGGATTAGCTGTTCTATCATCTTAGAGATTGAGGAGGGTCTGAGTGGCCTTTAGATTCCTGAGTCATTCCTGACATTTCTGAAGATAGGAGTGATGCTTTCCTCCAGTCCTCAGGCACCTTTTCCAATTGCCATGTTTTCTGAGAAATAATTAACAATGGTCTTGCAGTGACATCACAGCACTCAGTATGCCTGAGTGCATCCCATCAGGTCCCATGGACTTAAGTATGTCCAGTTGGTTTAAATAATCCCTAACCTGATCCTCTTCCACCAAGAGCCTTGCTCCAGACCTTCCCCCTCTCTCTGGGGCCTGGAAATCCCAAAGGTCATTCATGATCACAACCACTTCTTCTGCTTCCAAGGTTCTTTAGCCAGTCCTTAGAGGGAGGCTGTTTGCTGGACTGAATAGATGTCTGTACTGTAGAGTCCATAACTCTATTCTCATGACAGCCAAGTAACAGAGAATAACCACTTCCCTTGATTTACTGGCTATGTCACTACAGCCCAGGATAGTCAGCCATCACTGATGACGCATATTTAGCTTGCTGTTCACCAGGATCCCAGTTCAAGAGAGGTTTTCCAGCCTGGAGACAGCTAAGTACAATTACAGAGCATTATTCTGTGGCAAATTCTCCTGTGGCTGGGGTCACAGTCCCAAAGTAGCCAACTGTCCACCCTCCCTGAAATTACTAAATGAGTCAAGTTTTCTTACCAGTGCACTTCCTAACAATTCACAGAAGTATGCATTTGATAAAATGTTGTTCTTTGGTGGCTACTGTGGCTGCAAACACTGCCTGCTTAGTCAGCCCCTCTTTCTACTCTCCAGTATTAGCACTGGCAAACCATTTGGTTTGGTGGCCAACCAATGGCAATACTACTTTGGCACTGGCAAACACAGGTGCTCATAGGTAGCATGCACAAACACAAGGCATGGAGAGGGAGAAAAACACAGCCAGAACAGCCATTTCCTGGATATAAAATTATCTTCTTTCTACGCATTTTTTTTATAACCAGATTACCTTCAGATGAAATTGAAGATTGTCCTTCAACTTTAGTTGCTTCCAAGTATGTCTGCAATGGCTTGTAATTCTCAGAAGAAATTTGAATTATACTTGAAATGTTAATCCCAAGGTCAGTCAACACAGGCAACAACTGAAGATTGGGGAAACCCAGAATTATAAAGTAATGATGAGCACCATCATCAGGTTCATCATCTGTTCAAAACACAACAAAAAGAGATTAGAGCAAGGACATTCATCAGCTAAACAAAATTAATTTTTAGTTGACTATATCAGGTAATGCAAATTAAGGTTAGAGAAACAGTTCTTTTGGGAAAATTACATGTAAGTTCAAAAATATGTGCATTAGACTGAAGTCTTTTGCACTCAACCACCTAGAACATAGAGGGAAGAATACAAGTCAGAAGTAAGAATTGTTTGGAGAAGGACCAGGAGAAAAAACTTCAGAAGCTGATTATAATCACAACGTTGTAGCAGCATTTCTGTAATTGCTCCTCTCTAAGGAGTTGAGTGTCAGGACATATCCACATGCTCTAATAGTAGTTTAAGCTATCCTGTTTCATCCTGCATAAAGCTGGACATGGAGAATACACAGAGTAAGTTACTGTGTCTTACATGAAAGATTACACAAGTCATAATAATTTCAAAGGATTAGCTGCCGGTAGCAGCTGACTCACTTCTGACTCCTCCCTACCCAGCAGGTTCATATTCACTAGATGTATTTCTCATCAAAATACTCATCAGCTGGTAATACCAGGTCACACTAGTCCTTTTAGTTGGAAGGGGCATATCTAAATTCATCTTAAAGTGCAGATGAGAACTTCCATTGACTGCCCGTTCTATTTGGGCTTATCAGTTATGTAGAAATATGCATAGCAACATTTCAGTACCAAAGCAAAATGTTAAGCATGATATAAGTAAAAAGGAACTCTCTAGAAGCTCTAGAATTGTGTAGTTTCCTTTCATGCCCTATGGAGAAATACAGGTAGTAAGCCAGGCATCAGGTGATTTAATTCATCCAGTACAGTTATTTATCCTAAGTTAACAGAAACAGCCTGCTGAAAGTCCTGTACCTCTCCATCGATGCTGAAATGCATAGAGGTACACAGTCTGTCCTGCATTAAAAGGAAATCACAACTTTATACTCTATTTAGCATTAAGGTCCTTTCTTATGCTTACTAGCACATCACATGTCTAAGTGCTTCACTGAGTACTCAGCTCGCGGGACTCTTTTATTCAAGGAAGGAAAAAAGGTAGCCAGGCACTGACATCTGCCTGTGCTCAGATACACAACCAGGCCTGTGCAAATGCTGCTGCCACCTGGAGCAGCAGGCTCTCTGTTGCTTGTAATATTAGCTAAACATAAAATAACATAGAAATTTAGAGAGAGACTGACTGAGGAAGCAGCCACCACAGTACAGCACATATATGGCATAAAGCAAAAATCAAAAACAGAAGAAAACTGGCTTATTATTTCACATCTAGCACTGAAACAGAACTACATAAATTTATGCCTCAGTTACTGCAGTAAGAAAGGGTATGAGAACATACAATTACTGAGCATGAATGATTTTTAACAAAAAAGACAGGTGTCTGCATAGTCACTTACAGAGGTCCAAAAATTCCAATGCATTCATGCTGAAGACTGCCTGCCATTTGAAAATTATGATTATGCTAGTAATCATGACAAGTGGATAACAATCAGTCAGTTCTAATTATCAGTGACTAGTCCATATGCAAAAGAGGAAAGACATCAATGCAAGTAATCTCAAGATTACTCAAAAGCAGAAATGTGTAATTTCAGAAAGGTGATAATGTATCAGGGATGAATGATAAAATAACTGTTGGCTACCAGAAACAGATATAGACTGTCTTTGAATTCAAGGCATGGTCTATTTTTTTTTTCTTTCTTTATACAGCTATATTAAAACAAATATAAAGAGAGGAAGTTTAGATTGGATGCTAGGAAAAATTTCTTCACTGACAGGGTTGACAACTCTGTCAACTCTATTTTAATTTATAGTATAAGGAGAAATCCTTTGCATACTGACATATTTAGTTATTCTGAAATCTTTCTGTAAGATACGTTTTCTGCAGGATTTGTTTAGCTATTTCCTTTTAGTCTCACATATGCCCAAACATTTTTATGTTGACATGCCACATATATCTTATCTGTATTTTACTTCTTGGACTGCACAATCCATCCTAACACTGAGCAGAACACAGTGCCCTCTTCAAATGTAAAGTGGCAAAGCTTTGATATTGCCAAATAGATCTTGACTTTTCAACACTGAACAAAACAAAGTACTCCAAAGGTTTATCAGAAGTATATCTGCATTTTTTACATACCAATGTATTTGTCTTTCATTTCCACTTCTCCCCGTTGCTTCAGTTTGGTGTTCTTTTTAACAGGGGGTGGTGCCACTGTCTTTTTTCCTTTACTGTCTTTTCCAGGTGTCTTATCAGGAGGTTTAGCTTTTTCCTTTTCTTTTTCTTTTTCTTTTTCTTTCTCTTTCTCTTTTTCTTTTTGCTGCTGTTCTGCCTGACAAGATGAATAAATGAAGTCTTCATTGTAGCCTTTGTGCAGAACAAAGGTCAGACTGCTGTAAAAATTTAGGTGTTCAATTTTTTTATTTTAACACCTTTCCCTCTCAGCTGCTATAATATCCATGTGGTGGAGCTGTCTTGAACACCCTTCTTTTTCCTGCTCAAATATATCATTCAGTTATTTATATATTCTTACTCAATCATAATGCTAAGACTTCACATTAAAAAGGAACTGCAAGAGGTAGGTAGACATTATACCTACCAAACTAACAAAATGCATATGGGTAGGAAGATAAGTAAAAAATCCCTGTGCATTAGTTGCTTCTGCTACAGCACTTGCATCTGCTACAGCCAGAAACCTTCCTTGGATGGAGAGGAAATATGGCAAAAATTCAGTATCTGTTAATATCTTTAACATCTCTGTTAACACTCTAGAGTATGGTGTAAAATGGCACCAGCATTATTTTCCTTTGATGTAAATATCTGTCTAATATAAACTAGAACCAAGAGTCTTGTGGTCATTTCACACAGGATATTACTCAGCCATTCTCATTATTTTCCAAGAAAAACACCTACATAAAGCTCTTCCCAGTAATTTAAGAATACAGGACAAAAAAAGATTTTGTAAGTATCCCAAAACCTCACACTATAAATCCAGAAAATCAAGAATCGGTCTAAAATTAAAACAATCCAAAAAATATTAAGGCAAAGTAGGTTCTGTAGAGCAAGAAAGCCTCCACCTTATTTTTGCCCAGCAGAAATACTACATTCAAACTATGCAAAAATTACATTTCAGGGTTATAAAGCTAAATAAAATAAAATAAAAATATTACCTTAACTTACAGTTACAATGCTGCTGGTGTCACTTTAAAGGCTATTAAAGCAATGAGAAAAGCCCTTCATGCAAATGAGAGAGGGCGGTTAACTCTACATAGTTGCTTTCCCTAGATCCAGCTGAAAAGCAGACTTTCCAGCTGTGGAAGTTGTATTTCGTTCAAATTCAAAATCAAAACAGAAAATCTTTTCCTGCTCTTCCTTTCCTTCTTCAATTTCCTTTCTGTAAAATTTAGAAATGTCTTCGACAGATTCTTGAAACTATTTGCACTGTGAAATGAAGGATTTGGAGGCTTTCATTATTTTCTTTCAAATTTGTTCCACTTTTGACATTTCAAATTAGAAATTTTGATAGTACTACTTTGAATTCTAAGCTGATGAATATACCAAACAGGTGATACAATCATCATGCCACGAAGTTCACAATCAACTTCATCTATTGCATCTGCATAGTTTTAAGTAATTCTTAAATAAGCAGAGACACTTCTGGACTTGCCAAGATTCTCACAAAGAACACTACTTCATCTTAATACTTCAGAAAGCAAAAAAGTCTCTCCGTTCTAGGACTCTATCCTTTTCCTTTCAATGTCATATTTCTCCTTCCCTACAGGGTGCACCTTTTTGTGGAGTTTCTAATATTCCATTAAGTTCTGCAATTTTATTTTAAGCTTCACATTACAGAATTTTACTACCTCAAACAGTTTTTAAATTCAGAGATGCTTCTTGTCTTCTGCATATTATTTTAAATACATACACCTCTCAATTTATGACAAGCTCCTGCTCCTAATGAAATACAGAAATATTCTAATCCCTTATTTTTGGTTATTTATATGTTGTATTAGTACTGCTTAGTTCTATTAACTGGTGTCTATTTAAAAAAATTAGTTCTATTAACTGGTGTCTATTTAAAAAAAGAATGGACAGATATGTTCGCTTTTTGAGAACTGATTTTCGAGCAAAATCCTGTTTTCAACACCCGGATTGTTGGCAACAAAACTTGCATTGTACAAGCTAGGTGGAAAGGATTAAAAATTTTATGGTAACCAATTTAGAGACAGAAGTCTAAATTAGAAGTCAGTTTCTGCCCACTCTGTACTGCAGAGCATCCTCATAGCCAAGAGCCCTGCAGTTATTGAGTCTGTCCTTCAACTGCTGCTGTCGTGTTTGCCTGTCACACATTGATACAGATACAATTCAAAGGAGGTGACAACTTTTGCAGACAGTTTGGCTAAAACAGAGAAGTAACTGTAAGTTCCAGACACTCTTCAACCTTCAACACTGACTATCTTCAAGTTAGCCAGGGAAATAAAATTACTGTTACAAGACTAATCCTGCTAAATCAAAGCTAAATACTCCATTCTGATATTGAGGTGCCATTAAACTTCAAAGTTTTGTTTTACAGTTTACTTACAAGAATTGACTGCTATCTTAGAGAAAAACCATTTTTTTCCCAATTCACTATAAACAATCTATTCTATAGCTTCAGCCTCTTACTTTTTTTCCCAATTGAAAACACATTATTTTTCTCATATTCTTCATATATTTCTGTGGCTTATATTATCATTTCCTAATAAATTGACTTCTGTGGGAACAGGACACAATTTTAATGTAATCATCTTTATAGCATTTAATGTTCTTGTGGTCATGAGCTACACTTCATCCACAAACTATTCCCACGAATAAAATGGCTGATAAAAATATTTACAGACTTTTCAGCTATACAAAACCGATTAAACCATTCTCTTCTTGCATCTTTTACATACACAGACTGCTTAGGTCTCCATGTCATCACACTTTATATTATAGTTTTGGATTGATTAACAGGGTAAACTTAGTGCAGCAATTATGACTTTCTGCTAATGGTCTTCAGTTTCATGAATGTTTGTTGGAAAAGGACTATAGCAAAACCAACTGTTCAGTAAGTTGTTGAAATGTACAACTGACAACTCCAAAAGATGTTAGAAATAAATTAGAGGTCTGATCTGTGATTCTGTGCAACCTTGGTGAAACTCCTCCTAGAACACATAAGTAGTCCGTCCAAGGCAATCTTGGAGCTAGGAGTGACGACTTTGGAGAACATATGGAAACAAGTTTTGGGAACACTGGAAAATGTGGTACCCAGTTCTGAGAAGCAGACTTCAAAATATGTACTGTTTTGAGAGAGTTCAGAGGAGAGGAACATGCATAATGAAAAACTAGAAGCCATGACATATATTTGGGTTTGTTTAGTTAAATATGTAATAGATTTCTGTAGAATGGAAGGTAATATTGTCCTCATACACAGTGAGAAATGAAACTGTAACAGATTTAAATGAGAGTCGGTTTGTTAAGACCAGAAACCTTTTCCAAATGGGTGCGTTACAGAGATGGTTCAGAAATAATACTGATCACCATGGAAAAGCAAAGACACGGCACTGGAAAGTGTTAAGAAAAGATTCAACAAACATCTGCCAGGAATAGTTTATGTAATTATTATCCCGCCTTAGTGCCAGAGGATGGAAGAGATAACTTCTCCGAATTCCCTTCAGAGAGGAGACTTGTAACAGTAACTCTGTCATAGTCTGCTCTGTCTATCTAGCTATTCTTGATACTTCCCAAGCAACACCATCTCCTACCTTTACTTCAGCAGGGATACATTCAGCTGAAGCCTGCTCCTATCTCTGTTTTCTATTGGTCCTGAGACTCAGCTAAACCACTACTAGCTCTCACTCTAGAAAAGAGTTCTTGCATACTATTTTTATTTTCTTTTACTTTCCACATTCTCACTGGCATTTGAGTAATTGAGAGCTTCATCCACAAAATCTAATCAACTTAAAAAGATATTTCTAATCACACTTCTCTTTAATTAGAGTTCTAGAAAGCCAGACCTGAGAAGAAAGCTGAATTTATGGAAACAACACTAGAATAGAAGTGTCTTCAAAAATGTAATGTTCCTAGGACATACTGTAGTACCTTCTTTTCCTCTTCTCTTCTCTGAAGATCCTTCTGTTTGAGACAAAGCAACTGAAATTTCAACAGCTTTCCAGTTAGTGTTACAGGAATTTCTTCACCCCTGTCCAGAAAGGTCTTGGCTAATTCTATCACCTGTAGAGGAAAAAAAATCCCAACCAAACTATTACTTGCATAGTTTGAATACTGCACTTGACTCATACTTATTTGCATGCTGAAATGAGGAAGTGCTATCTCACATTGTACCATGTGTGGGTCAAAATGGCCGCATTTCCAGAAAAAACAACTCACCAGTAAGACACACCATTATTCTTTGGTTCTAAAGACCTCAAATGAAATTATATTGACTATAGTATGAGATAAAACTAGAATGGAAAAAAAGTTCTATGATTTATGAGAAAGTCAACAGACACAGAGTTCTCACAGGAAAATGTAATTTTCTTTAGGTTTTAAATGAAGAAGCAACATCAAGCAACTACACATTATAAAGTCATAAATTAAAAAGCATGTAACAGATAGCAAATCGAGGGGAAGTTCTCTAGTTTGGAGAACTGTTTACAAAGTGACCAGTGTCTGAGGGACTAGCCTTGAATGAAAGATAAAAACTTCTTGCAGGGAATTTGAGAGGGTCTGTCTTGGTGAAAACACACCCCCTCCCTGTGTATTTCTGATTCTGTTGGTATGCAGCCTAATTGGGGTGAAATAAGGCTATTGAGTTTTCTTAGGGTGATGACAGCAGCGGGAACATACAGCTGCATTGTCCAGATGTGTGGCATTGACAGGCTGTTTTATGACTATGTTTTTTACAGCTTGTTTCCACTAAATTTCATACAACTTACTAACATCTGGGCCGTTTTCCTTGGAGCCTCATAACCACTTTATTTACTGCGAAAAAAATAAAATAACATAAAAATACCGTAAAAAAGTTGTTATACGTTTCTTTTCACTTGTGTTGTCTCTGTAATAAAGTTCACCTATGTAGGAAGCGCTGTTGAGGAATAATATAACCATAATATTTTCTTACTTTTGTTTTTAAGCAACCATCATTTTTATTTATAACCATGGGCCGAATTAGGTGTTACTCAAATGTTCTGACATGTTTCTCTTTTCTCCTCATGGAGCAATTACAGTTGGGCACATATGGTGTCAATTTTGCTTGCTAACACTGAGACAATGAAGGTGCACACTGCATCTCACTGAACTGTGTCTTGTCTAACGCAAACACCACCATTAGCCTTGAGCTTTAATAGATTTTTGCCTAGTTTAGAAATTTTCACTTCTTACCTAAATGTAGACACTAAAATTGCTTCTCTGAATAAAACAAAGCCAAATTGGAATCCAGACTATTATATGCCAAATTATTGTTTCATACAAATGAAAGCAAGGAGCAGAAAAAGAAATGTTTTAAAATTCAGATTTTGTCCCAGTCACATTTACAGGGAGACAAAACCAAAACATATGCATTTGAAAACCCTTCCAAAACAGTCCTGCTCCTCCAACACAAACAAACCTAATGATTTTAATGAACAAAAATGAAGATACATCATGATTAAGATGAGTTTTGCTTTGCATGTCTCGTATCCAAAGTAAGACTCCTTACTGGTCACTAGCTTGACAAGCCAATCATAGAAGGCTTACAGAAAGACCCACTGACACCAGAGCCATGGCAGAAAATCAAGGATATGTTAGGAATAAGAGTTAAAAATTCCCACAGACTGTGGGCACTACTAGTTATTGCAACAAAAAATAGTCACTCAGAGCTAGGCACACAAATCTGTGCTTGGAAAGAAAGAGACTTTGGTAGAAATACCATAGTAATTTCCCTCAGAGAGAAAAATGCTCATACAGTTTTTTTTCCAGAATTGATGTTAACAGCCTATGGAAAGTGATGCTTCTCTATGGCCTAATGTAGATGAGTTGCACATTTCTTGAAACACATGAGAGGAGAAATGGAGGGATTCTGGAAGGATTCCTGAAACGTGTATATATAGTAACCCAGCAAAATGGCAGTTGCTGATTTATTGTTCATGGAAGAAGAAAAAAGTGCTTAGATTCTTAAACCCCATTCTTCCTGAGAATTTCAAAGCACTTTACCAGTCAAAAGCAATGCATCATGATTATTCCTATTTTTTAGATAGAGAATGGAGGAATGAAGAGACTTGATGAAGTAGAGCGAGTAGGAAGGACAAATTTTCTTATGTGAGCCGTAAGAAGTATAACCAAAACTGTTTAACAGGAATACATTCCATGACTGTGGAAAGAGGTCACATAAATGAAACAAAGACAGAATAAACACATGACATTTGGCAATACAAAGAAAAGAAATAGCTTTTCATACAGAAATGTAAAATCTGCTTTATACATGAGGAAATTAAAACCAATCCTAAAGACAGAACATAGATCAATCCATGCACAGTAGATAAAAGAAATTAAATTTATTACACATCCATATGTACTTCATCTGTGGTCCTGTGAATTATGCAGACACCTGGCATAAACAGTTAAAAATCTACAGCCTTAAAAAAAAACCAAACCAAACCAAAACAAAAAACAAAACGAAACCAAACAAAAAATAAAAAAAACCCCGCAAGACAAAAAGTTAGTAGGAATAGAGAAGGAAGTTTTTTGGATACTATGAAGTGGATTTGTTACAGATTGGCTACACTTCATCCCATCAGTGATGATCTTTTCATTATGTGAGAAACCATGGAAACTTGGATGGACGAACTGAGTTAGGTAGGGCCTGTTTTCCTTTAAAGTAAGAGGAAACTTAGCATTCCTCACACAGCAGGGGTCAGACTGGTGAAGTGCAGAAAGGCTTTGGTGATGCAGTATTTGATCTCATATGGTGGCAGTACAAACCACGCAGAGATTTAGCTGTCTGGTGCAAAGGGCATGCATTTCAAGCCATTCAAACACTGCATGAGTGCTTGTAAGTGACCCTCTACTATTGACAGATGTCAGCGCCACTGAGAGAGGAGATAGGTCTTAAAAGTTAGGGAAAAATTTAAAGCCAGAGCCTTTGTGCTATCTTTCTTTGAAATGCCTCTTTTTTTAGATACAGAACCATCGTGGCTGCTAAATCATTATCAGAAAATCTTCTAGAAAGATAAATTAGATTATAAACTTTCACAGCTTTATTACTGCCTGGAAACAGTAACATTGCTTGCTATGAACAGTGATCAGCTCACTTCACAGTATAGTTCTCCCACATCCAGAGTGAGCTTTCTAAAGCTCTGTCTTCTGTCTTGTTCTTGGAACTGTAAGAAATCCAGCCCATCACATATGCCTCAGACTCCTATAACACTTCCTAAAAGAAACATAATAGTTCCTGGAAGAACCAAGTAAGTAAAATCCCTTAGTTGCTGACACAGTTCAAGTCAATTTGAAGCAGGATAGTCATCAGTCAAGAGGCTACATGGATTACACAACCAAGTTGCTAATTACTATTCAGATGTATTTTCTCGAGCAAAGTAATAAAAGCAGGGGGAAAAAAAGTGATCTTACCTTATTATAATCTGCTGTCAGTCTTATGAGTCCTTCACAAGCAACTTTCAAGACAGACTAGGGAACAAAAGCTGCATGTGTCATACTGATAATTGTTTTTTTCCCAAGAAGACTTCTTTAAACATACTATGAAATATTTCTGATTCTGTCATGTCATTTCATTGACTAAAGCATACTACAAGCAATCATTTTGAAAGAATACCAAGAAGGATCTGAGCTAACTGAAATAACTTTTTTCAGATGACACATTTGTTGAAAGACAATTCAGTTTCTCATATTAGACCATTCACTTAACTTCATTTTAACTCTTGGAACCTCTTCCCACCTATGATGTCAAAAGCTCACTTGCTTAATCATTATCTTGCACTAGTGAACTAATGACTCACAGTTCAAAGAGAGCTTAAGGACTCACATAAATCCACAAATCAGTTGTATATCTGAACAGAGCTCCATATAAAGCTTATGTATCCACAAGATAGACTGTAAAACCTAAGATAAGCCAAATGAATCATCCTTGTTAAGCAGTGAAGATGTATTCCAGAGAAAGAAAATAATTGAAGTGGATTTGATGATTCCTTCTACCCCACTGAGTCCTTTTCAAATAAACCTATTAAAATGAAGCAATACTGAGCAAATATGAATGTTGTTCATGTGCTAAATTATCTTCCTTTCTATTGTGAGAACACTTCTCAAAGTAGACGCAAATGGCTGCTTTTACTCTAGAAAAATAACTTGTCACTCACATGAATGAGTCTGTTTTTTGCCAAAACACAACATAGCTTGATCTTGTTACCAGAAACCTATTAGAATTATGCATTGTAAGAAAGTCTGTTCTCTAAACCTCTCTCTACAGAAAATCTGCAACCTGAGAGGATATTTTAATTGGTTTAATCTCAGTGATGCTCTACGAGAATTTTCTAACACATATGTACAGTGTTATGTCAACTACTTCAATAATGTTTTAAGAAAAACAGAAATGGTGAATAACCTAATTTCAGTAAAAATGAGAAAATACATTACACAAAAATAAGGAGGGCTTTATTAGAGAGCTCATACAGGACCTCTCACCATCTGGGGTGTGCACCTCCTATGGCTTCCCGACAACTAGCTGCTATAAAAACCAAACTGCTTTAAGGGATACCAATATCCAGTGATTGAAAAGATCAGGCATTAGCACTGCAATCTCAGGAAGGTGTTCTATGCACAGGGAAGGTTTTCTCATGTGACCCTTCATATATCTGTTTTCTTTTAACACTGACTGGGAGAAATAGATGAAACAGCATTTAAGTGAATTCTGAAGAACTCCTACAGAACCCAGACCCTTTTAGAAAAAGAGGACAGGCCAGTCTGTTCTGATTTGTGCTCAGATGAAGAGATATGTTGCTATGATCAAATACTGAAATGTTTACATTTCAGTGGGAAGAATCTGCCCAGGAAATCTTTCCATTACGGCACAGAATATTTTAAGCTTCTGAGAAGTAAATTGTCTCCAGCAATTTCAGCCAACTGAATCCACACAATGAACATCACAAAGCTAAAAGATTTAGTCACGCTTCTCCAGCACTGCATCTGGCTAGGAAGAGAACCCAATTAGAGATGGAACAAAAAGATTTAAGAAGTAAAGTTGCCTCATTAACCCTTGTGCTGGCAGAACCCATCCAGTTACATCTCCACAGAGTTTTCTAAGTCACGTCAAAACACTTGGGCCAGGTAGGCTTGGCACCACAAAATTGAGCAGGATCTTTCCAACTTCAGTTGGTCCAACTTTGCAACAGGGCTTTGAGCTTTTATTTTTGAGAATTTGGTGACAGAGGATTCTGGGATTAGTTGCTGTACTTGAGAAAAATGTCATACACTTTATTGTCTTTAATGAACCAATTACAGACCCCTGAAAACCCTGAAGATGAAAAACCAGAAGACAGGACTGCCTTTGGCTACTTCAGAGAGTCCCTCTACCACTTCAGCGATGACATTCTCACAGACATAACTGCAGTTTCCTCTAGTTATACAGTATTTCAACAAAACATGCACTGAAAAAGCAGAGATTTTATACCAATTTGCATGTATGCAGGAAATCTCGTAATCTGTGAAGCAAAACCAAAGTCTCACCAGTGTTCTAAAGCAGGTTTTAAATAGGTAGATAAATTTCAAAAGGTATCAATTCTCTTTCCTAGAAAATAAATCGCCAACAATTTGAGGATTATGAATGGCTTCAGGTCAAATAATTACAACAGTAATAAAATAATAATGCATGTTTCTAAAATCCTAGCATTAGGACTATGAAGAATCACTATTCTGAAATGAAAATAAAAGATGTGCATATCAACTGCCTCATGTAAATAATAGAACCTGACCTCTCAGATTTTAGGAAACAAAATTAGAAAATACAGATTTTTTTTCCTGCTCTAGCTCAAGACTTTTTTCTCCCAGTTTTAACATTTAGAAATGCTGGTACTTCCTAACATGACACATTGTTCCTGGAAAGGGATACTGAACTGGAGATACTTAAGAAACTGACTGCGAACAGCTACAGTTTATAGAACTGTCTGGTTCATAGCAACAACGGTTTCCTCTCATGGAATAAATAAATGCAAATGGAAGGCATACAATTGGATAACTTAAAGGACTACACAGGCCACTTGATCATGCAGTGGCATTAGATGCTCTGACAGTGGCAAAGGCTGATGCAAAGACATGCTAAACCTAAATTAACAAATTCTTTCCCTAACATCCTTTAAAGTAGCTTGACCTAAATACTGGGAACCAGGAGGCAGTGCAGTTAAACCCTTCTCAGAAGACAAGACACTAAATATCTCAGGTAAATATACCACCTCATTTACTGGATCATTTATAAAACATACTATATGCTGTTTTACAAACTGGTAGGAGCTTAGTAACAGGTAGAAAAGAGCTGAAAACAGATAAGTAGATAATGCCCGCAGTAGTATTAAAAGTCCCTTAACCTTCCCTGAAGCCAGTACCTCCGTAAAAGGTATATTCATTTAACAGCTATTCCCAAGTGTACATATTAAACCTCTGTGTGTCCCCACAGTGTAAGGGCCAAGTCCTTCTGCAATAAAATTCTCTTAACTTGCATCCACACAACACCACTTAAAAAAAGCCTGACTGGAGAACTGGTCCATTTTATTATGACATTTAATAGTGCAGTATTAAATTTGTTTTGTACTGGAATAAAAAATAAAATTAAATCTTTCTATCCTTTTAATTGTTCAGCATGGCTGCCAAAGTTGTTTTTAGTGTCAAACCCTCTCATGAAAACAATGACACCAGATAAGTTTTGGCTCCAGAGCTGTTGTTCAATTTTGCACCAACTTTTAAAATTAATTTTGTTCTTGTGGAATGAAAACACAATCTTTCTAACTTGTGTTAAGAATAGAATTCTACTGACATTCATATTTAAAGTGAGAAGGTTCAGTTTTAATAGGGCTATCTTTACTTTTGAGAAGGTCTAATCTTGACCTCAACCTTTGTTACGGTATTGTGTCAAAATCTATACACTTCCACAAAAATATGATAGCTTTAATTACATGTTTCCACAAGAAATCAAAAGGCTTTTTGAAAAACACTCCTGACTAATATTATGTTTGAAACCTCTTTCTTCACTGACCTATATCCTGGCTACTACTGAGTTTGCTCTTCTCCCAGTGCCAGACAAGTTTTCTGAGTTTGTACTTGGGTGAAAACATTCCTTCCCATAAGTGTTATGTCTCTGACATTAAAAGTTCTCTGTCACATCAAGCTAAACCCAACATTTTCGATTTTTCAACCGTAGGAATTTACTATAATGAACACAGATAAATGCATACTCCATGTCCCTAGCACTACCCTCCTTTTTTTTTTTTAATTTTTCTGAAGATATTGTTAGATACAACGATGAGAAAGTCTAAAAAAGAGACATAGACAATAGAATGATATAAGGTAATAGAAAGGTATCAGGTATTTAAGACCTACTGAAGAGAGGACATGAAAGATATTTAGAAAGAGAATACCTATCCGAAACTTTTTAAAAAATGAATTTCATGCCATCAGGGTGAGTAATAGAAGGTAAAAAAAGTAATAGAAGTAAAAAAAGAAGTTTTGAATAATTATACACATGCATACACATTTAAAAAGATATATTTTAAATATATCTCTTACCTAACTATAATTACATATAATAAAATAATATAATTATATATAATACAGCATAAAAATATATATAAAATTTCATAATATAGTAGGAGCACCTATCCCTGGAAACACACACTCAGTTCCAATCTAAAGTGGACCTTGTCTGTACACCATGATGTGACCAGCACTTAAAATAATCTTACCAACAGCAACTTCTTAAGTCTACACTCTACACATTTCTAGCAAAGCATAAATTTACAGGAATGCTTGAAAACTGCTTTACATCCACTGCTTCCTGGCTAAATCTATTTCACTTTTTCCAACTTGGGTTTGTTAATTGTTATGTTTTACTATCCTACAGAAGTTCTTAATATCTTGGTTATGTATTTTGTGTTGGAAGTGACAGAAAATGAATGTTTCATGTGCACCCAGAAAACTCAAGGATTCTTCTGTATCTGCTACAGTTGATTGCCTATTAAGGCAAGAAGTACAGTGAACATTATACAATTTCCCGAGGATTATGGCAGCACAATCTTATAGGGAAAAGCAACAACAACAATAACTACAAACCCAAAGAAAAAAACCCAAACATGTATGACATAAATAATTTTAAAACCATAAGATTCTATTTCTAACCAGTAAGTTTTTAGTCCTCTAAATGAGCTGTACAAAACATGAACTAATTAAGATTCAAATGCAAACACTCGACTGAACTGGATTTTAATGGCAAAACTATGCATATTATGCTTGGCCATAGAGGGATCTAGCTTGGGAACCTCTGGTTTGTTTACTGAAACAGCACAACTGGCTGATATCTCAGTATGCCTACTGATAAGGGTTGGCTGTTAGGTATCTTAACAGTAAGCCTGGAGCTTCTCCTGCTTTTATCCATCCAGAGGTTTGAGGTTTCTGAGCTGACACTGCCTCCCTGTTAGTAAGGAGGTAATATAAAGTGAGGTTCTATATGAAAACACTTTGCCATACAGATCTGGAACAAGCCAACAGGAGAATCAAGCAGGCCCTCTCTTCATCTAGTGATGACAAAAAGTAGAATGATCTGTAGTCAAAATTTTATACTATCTTCTGTTTAAATATTTACAGTTCCAGCATATGATTTGCAGTCTAATGTTTGCTTGCTTGTCATATGTGAATATAAGAGATAATTCCCCGGGTGGGATTGCAAGATTCTGGGCAGTCAAATTTAAAAGTCCTCGCTACTTCAGATTCAATGAAGAAAGGAAAAAAAAATAAGAGAGAGACAACATATGCCAGCAGAGATAAGGATGAGTTTATTTTCTAACTGTATCAGAGAAAAAAAATCATTAACATCGGTCTGGTATTAAATTGAAACAACAGAAGAGTCAATATAGACGCAGGAAAATTAGGGCTAATCAGTGATTATTCTGCTTTATATTCAGAAAAAACCCACAGATAATATGATTGTCTCATTTCATTAGAAGCAATTAGTGAAGTATTAAAAACAGGTAGCTGAGGAACTCTTTGGATTACAAGTATTGACTTTACCAACTCTTGGAGAACAAGGGTGGTTTTACAACGAATAAAAGAAAATACCACACCAACACTTAAAAAAGGGAAATTAGAATAACATATGTGTTGGCAATGTAATGCTGATCATTGCAGAACAAAAAAGATGTTATTTCCTTAACGTCATAAAGGAGGATTCAATATACAGTAAATAAAAGGAGGGTAAAATAATGATCAATTCAATTTTGTTCTTTTAAAGAAAAAAAAAGGCAGCCTTTTCACAAAGAAAATAGCTTTCTATGGCAAGGCTGGAATTCTATTTGAAACAGAAAATATGATACAGTGAAAAGCATAATTCCCCAAGCTCTGTGGTATTATTGTATAGGAAGGAAAGAAAAAGAGAAGAAAAAAAGGCATCATTGTGTTGGCGTCATTTAAACCTACACAGGGTGTAGGTTTAAAAAAACCAGGAAAAAATATTTGCTGGAAACTTTCAGCTGCATGTGTTGGTTTAACACAGCCTGGTTTTTAATGGGGGTGGGAGAAAAGCTGCTCAAAACTTCTATGTCCAGCACAGAGCCAATCGCTGAAGGCTCTGACGATGGGCAGGTTACCAGCCCAATTAGACAAGTTGGTAATGCCTCTGTGATGAGAAAGAAAAGAAAGGGAAAACTGCAGGAAGCTCTCTTCTTTCTTCTCCCGAGGGGTGGTGAGGCGGCCGCTGGGGCCCATCCTTACTCTAGGCCTGGTGGAGGCAAGATCTGGCTAGCACATCCTGGGTAACACATCTGGACAAAAATTCCACTGTGGCAAACTCTAAAGAAGCAACTGCCCATTGGCATAGCACCAGTCAAGCAAAGATCACCCCAAGTTATGGGAGAGATGGCATCTATGGCCACCAACGACCACCAAAGCCCCACCTATATATTCTTCTGGATACATGAAACCTGGACCGTAGCTAACATAAGATAAAGGTGGTACTATTGCCCAGGTGTTATCTCAGACCTAGAGGGAAGTTAACAAAGCCTACAGAAAAGGATGTATCACTGGTAATGGACACAAATGGAGAATCAATGGGCCACAAGGAAAGCCGACTCAGCAGCTGTGCTGAAATCAGCTCCAGCTGGATAAACAGTAATTCTGGCATAGGAATGTTGCAAACACTGATCCCAGAAACCCGCTGACTCAAAAGACAAGAAAGATTGCGCATGCAGACTAATTAGCACTAGAGGTGAGGCAATCAGTTAACCAATAGCATAAGAGAATTGTGTAGCCAACAAGTATTAATTCCTTCGTTTGCTAAAATGTATAGATAATGAAAAGTTTTGAATGACCTTGGGACCCTCACCACCAAAAAGCCCAGAGAGAAGAAGGATTAACAGGATGCTGCTGGATCCACGGGTGGTGACTATTTTCTGCTTGAACTCTCTCTCTCTCCCCTCTTTTTTCTATTTCTAATTCATGGTTAAATAAAATATGTACTATTGACTTTGGCACATGGTCTTGTTTGCATCTTAATTTGGGCAGAGGCGTTTCTCAACAACCAGATCTTAACAATGCTATCATATTTAGTAGTGGTAAAATATCTTAATCACACATGATGTTATTAACCTTATTAGAAAACTGACCCAACAAACAGATGTGTAAACAATAAAAGATACACACCTTGTTGATAAAATGCATATATTTTTAGTTTTAGGTCTTGTTGGAGAAACTGTACGTGATAAATTATGAAATCTGTTGATATATTACAAGAAGCATAACATTTCCCCTTTCATATATAAGGGAAAAAATTAACTCCTCACTGTCTTTTTGAGAGAATCAGCCTACCATCATTCAATTAAGTGCTGGAATTAGTACAAAATTACCAAGCAGGACTCCTACCCCCATCACATCATGTGAGAGTCAGAAAAGGTGTTAGACACCTAATTCTCCTGAATTTGGAAATCTTTTAGCTACATATTTAGAAACCCTGCCCCAATCCTCTTCACTTTGTACAATAAGAGTGATATGTAATACGAAACAGTAAAATGATAGAAAGTCTGAAGGGGAATAACTTAGAACAGACAGCAGGAATTATTTTAATATGATATACAATTAGCTTGCAAAATATCATGAGCAGTTTGTTCAAGTGCTTGACTATTAGGCACTGCAGACTGCTGCACTGAAATTTATTAAAACCTCTGCATTTCAGTGGATGCAAAGTGCAAGACCGATGACATGGGTAACAATCTGCAATTAATACCAACAATAAACACGTTACTATGCATGTCATTAGTCCCAAATTCACACACAGGTACACGTCATATGTTTGAAGACCATTAAATGTCAGGAATCTCACAGTATCTCTAAAAGCAAATACGGAAACTTGTGGAAATGGCAGCATATTGAATCCTGCCACAGAGAACTGTATGTGGCAGTGATAGAAATGCTCCTCTCAGAAGAGCTTTTCACAACCCTGCATTCTGTGCCAACGTGGTATTTGTTTATCTTTGCTAGTGGAAGCAGTGAAAGCAGTGAAAGCTTTGAATGCAAAACCTGCACATGGAATCTTATGTGAATGTTCAGGAGCAAACTCTGCCCAGAGAGGCGGGATCTTAATGCTGTGGCAACATGATCAATCTTTTAATTCGCTACAGCCTAAACGGAAACTGAGTCCAAGCAAAAGGTCAGAACCGGCATTTTATATTCTGTGTTAAAGGAGGGGAGGAAAAAAATGTCTTTGAGGAGTAAAGTAAGTAGCTAATGAGACACAGCACTGACAGCTGGAATTTAATAAGTGTCCACTTCACAAGGAAAATTGTTCTTAGTAATTAAATACAGGTATCATACAAAGCTTCTGCTTAGAGCTAGACTTCAAAATCCTTCTGTCAAGTAGGACTGAAGAAGTTTTACATACCAGGTAATATAAGGGTGAGTTTGCTTGGGAGGCTAGTCTTAAAAGAAGAGGGTTAATTGCATAAAATTCACAGTCCTGTCAGTGGTAAATAATTCCAAAGGGACTTGTTCAGATAGTAGCCTGGCATTGCTAAAAAACAGACCGCAACTAAAAAAAACTGTTATAAAGTCCACCAAAACCTGAGACACATAAAAAGTTTATTAGTCATTGCAGAAATAAAATGCAAACAAGATCTTTTTAGAGGGATCCAAAATCCTTTACGCTCCAGGTCTGTAGGACCATAAAACTCTACCTGAGAAAATTTTAAACAATCTTCTAATTAATCGTAGGATTTTATAGCCTCTCACAAGCTGTAAGTAAAACATTAACAGGGTGGGAGGAAGTACTCTTTGTACTAAGCATGATTCCAAATCCCGCTGACACAGCCCACTAGATGAATCAGGTTACATCAAACTTATAATGGGTATTATAATGGGTACTAGCACACAGAATAGTGTTTCATATAGGGGACTGCATTCCCCTTATATAAATGAAGGTATAAGTGTCTAAATTTTTGGGAGCATCTGAGAGAGAAGAGTCTGACAGGTTTTCTGTAATTTGAGACATCACGATCGAAATACGACCCCGTAACATATCCTTCAATAATAAAACTCATATGCCTGAAAAGATGTTTTGATCATCACTTATCCAGTATCCAACAGAATACTGTTGGTATCACAAAAACAAAGCAATTTAAGTATCTAGATGGTTGAATGTTTTTAACAGCTAGATCAAAAAAATTTGTATATAGTCAAGAATGTAAAACAAATCTACACAGCTCTACATACTTCCGTGTAAAAGAGCACTGACTCTGCAATACATGTTTTAACCTACCTCATAGTACATAGGCACATCCTTAGCCTTTTTTCCCTTTTGACCCCCATATTCTGCGATCTGCAATTAAATAAAGCATTTTACTGTGAGAAGATTTTATGTTTACACAAATTATTTTACTCATTATTCCCTTTTGCAAATGCTACACTCACACTGCAAAACAGTGAAGAATCATCTTATGGTAAACCTGTACCTTAGGGAGGGAGTTTTTGTGATCAGCACCTTGAAGAAAAGTCTGTAAGAAAACTTCATTTTCAGGGAGCAGAGCAGCTTATACAGTAAACTTTTCTTTTTCCATTTTTAACTCCTATGAATTACAGCAGTGAAGCTGGTAAAAAGTATAGAGAGTAAGTTCTATGAGGAGTGGATGAGGGAGATGGGGCTGTTTAGTCTGGAGGCTGTTTAGCCTTTTCTCAGGGGAGCCCTTATCAGTCTCTACTACACCCTGAAAGGAGGTGTAGCAAGGTGGGGATCGGCCTCGTCTCCCAGGCAACAAGTGACAGGACGAGAGGAAAAGGCCTCAAGATGTGCCAGGAGAGGTTCATGTTGGACATCAGGAAGAATTTTTTCACAGAAAGGATTGTCAAGCATTACAATGGGCTGTCCAGGGATGTGGAAGAGTCACCATCTCTGGAAGTGTTCAAGAAATGACTGGACACGGCCTGCAGTGCTATGATTTAGTTGATAAGGTGGTGTTCAATGAAAGGTTGGACTTGATGATCTTGGATGTCTTTTCCAACCTTAATGTTTCTATGAATTAGTGTAATTTTTGAAACGTCCATAGAGTAGTTTATCATTACCACAGAACAAAGAAGGCAGGATCTAGAAGTGACATCTACAGATCGTTTCATTATTAAAAGTTACTTTCTTGGAATACCTGTCTGAAAATGTCTTCGCGTGTTACCACACTGAAGAGCTTTCGCAGTGGCACCTGCACAGCAAGAGACAGGGCCTGGGTGTGGATTTCGTCCTCAGTCTTGGTCCCAACAACAAAAGCGATGCTAGGCTTCCAGTCATCCTACATTCCAAAATAAAATATTTAAGGTATTAAAACTCACGCCAATGAAATTTCTTCTCTGCAGTTTCAAAGCGTAATCTTGGAGAGACACCTTCATGTCACTTTAAGACACATTAAACATCACTGTATTAATCAGACTGAAATTGCACGCAGCCCGAAAAAGCCAGTACTACTTTGTCCCAATTCTTTCTGCCATGAGGTGGCAGCATTATGCTATGGAAAACACAAGTGCCTACTAACAGCCTTAGCAAACCTTTTCACAGGCAAATGCTGCATTAGCGTCTCACAAAGATGTACTAACTTTTAAAAGGCATTTGCAGATATGACAGTTCAGGTGGCAAACAAAAGTGCATTTTGAATATATGTATTATTGTGATTATTCAATGTAGAAAAAAATAAACAATTTTCAGCTCCCTCATCCTGGGGATCAGATAATGCCCAGATACTATTTTCTGAACATTGTAGCATTATTTGTATGATTTATGAAGGTATATTTATGTATAGTACGGTTCTTGCATGGTTTCACGAAATATTCTTAAGAAAAGTTACTTACCAATGGCAAGTTGTATTTCACTACAATACTGATGAATTAAAAACACCAAGAGTTTTCAAACATTTGCAGTAGCATACACATTTTAATGGAAAAAAATATTTTCAGCACTAAAGAAATGCAGAACAAGAAAAGACTGGAACACTTTATTTAGTGATATACCTCCACAAAAACTTAAAAATTATGTAATTTAAGCAACTTTTATTGGTTACTCTCTTTCACATTTCTGCTTTAACCTACTGGAGTCCCTTTCACAGAGTGAGTCGCTATCTCCATCACATCTACATTTCACTCTAGAGTGTTCTTTATCAGCATCAGTGGCAGCTGAACCATAAGCATTTGTAAGGGTTGTGCTGTACAGGAATCACTGGGGTTTTTTTTCATTGCACATCTGCATGTGTAAACTGCAAGGTTACCAATACAGCTGCATAATGGTAAACATGGAAAGGGATTCAGTCAGATCAAGGTGGTCCCAGGACAGTCACATTAATCAGGACCAGGCTAAGCAGAGTCACAGTCCAGTGTGCATCATAGCAAGGAAAGATTTTAAGAGATTTAAGACAGGGTAGTAAATTTAGGATATTGAATATTTTCATATATTTATATTATGTACAAAGTCCTTGTGGAATAAGAACAAAACCTGAGATGAGCCTATGGTAAAGTGAGGAAAAGGACCATTCTAAGAAAAAGACTCAAATGGTAAGAGAAGCATCTTCTACCAGTTTTACAGTATCCTTCTTCATTTGTTCCTTTTCTTAGCTGATAAAAAGCCTACCTATGTTTGCAATTTGAGTAACTGATGGCTTGGGATAGGAGAAAGCCACAGTTGACCTAAGTTTCAAAACAGTCCATGCTTGCATGGCAAGACACAGTTTGTCAAACACATAAGGTAACAAAGGATAACATCACATGAGTATGCCCCTTTTTTCTAACCACAGAATATTCAGAAAACCAAAAAAGATGTAAAGATCACCTGGGTCATTAAGTGAAACTGCAAGTAGCTACAGATCAGATAACTAATCCAAAAGGGCACATAGAGCTCCACACATCATGAATTTCCCTGATGGTTTATTGCAGCACAAAATAAACCTCAAGTTTTAAAAATTACGAGTGCTAGAGTGTGCAAGCATATCACTGACACTCTAGTGGAAACATGGTGGAATTTATGAGTGCCCAGCTGCCCTGGGGCAGCAGACATTGCTCAATGGAGAAGTGGCAGCAGTAGTGGGGACTGCACCAAGTACACTGAATTTCATTTTCATCTTTTTCATCTGCAGGAAGGATGGGGCATGGTAACTCCTTCTGCCTAAAGCTGCAAGGTAGCTACTGGTGCACAGCATTGTGAAAGATCTCTAGGTATTCCAATATTATCAACATGCACAGGAGTTGCAGCTAATCTGGATTAAAGATATCATTGTATACCTGCCAAGAGTTGGACAGTAAAACTTCATCATTCTTTGAACAGTAAGTATTTAGAAGCCCATGCCTGCGTGGAAATGCATAATTTTCTAGGGTCTCAGAACTGAGATTGAAATGCTCTCACGTGGCAGTATCCTGGTGTTCCCAGTGCTCACCAGCAGAGACAGAGTCTTTAGAACAACCATCTACCTGTGGCATGAGCTAATGGAGCAACTGTTCTCACTGCACTGCCCACTTCAGTGCGCACCACCAAGAAAGGGAGATAAGGTCCAGTAAGTCTCACAGGCAGATGCGGACAGCACAAGAGCAGCAAGAATCAGGAATGTCAGGTTCTACTCAGGATCCTATGGTAAGCAGGGTCCAGCAGCAATACAGAGCTTGCTCCCACAACTTCCTGCAGTTCTTCAGACACGCAAAGAAATCTCTGTCAGAGAGTTCTAAAACTCTGCCTTATGCCTTCTTTAGTTCCTCCTTAAAACATGTTGATAGCTTGCTGCCCACAAATTAAACCTGCTTAGCACTGATTAATATCACTGCAACAACATCTGTGCAACCTGTCTTCCTTATCGTCCTCTCCCTTCTTGATTTTTCGACCCCTTGGTCACAAATGTCCCTTGTTAATACCTCCTTCCTTTTCCATTCTTTATTCCTCATCTGAGTTACATCATTTGTCTTAATGTTTCCCCCATCTGTGACTTGCTCCCCAGCTCTTGTCCTCTGTCTCCTTGTTCAGCTAGCCTCTGGTTTCATTATCTGATTCCACTTCAGGCTTTCTCCATCCTCAGATTCCTTCTCCAAATTGTTATCCTCTAGCCCACATAGTAATTCCCAGGCACTTTCAGAGTTATGGTTGAGCAATATGACTCTCCTTCACAAAGGTATTATAAGCCTTTCTAAGAGAAGAGAACTTCCCTGGTTTCCACTGTGGTGCCCACATTTACAGCAGCCTGTGACAAAGCACCAAAGAAAACATCAGGGTAGGTCCTGCTTGTGCAAAATGAGTGTTTTAAAAAAAATTAGGACTGACGCGAACGAAATTATCCAACCCCAGATTTTTGTTATCCAAGCAGAAATTATCATCAATGGGCCACAACTTCTCCCCACTGAAAATGCTCTGCTTCAAAAAACAAGGTGATAAGGCTTCTCCACAGAACAGCTATGAGAATATTTATAGTATAGGCAAACAATTGGCTAATACATTAAAAATAAGGTACATGGAATGAGCCTCTACAAGATAACTGAACTGGTAGTGAAAAGAATGACCTTACTTAATTCTACAGAGGTATATGCAGCTCGATACAAGGTCTTTTGTGCAAAAATTTAAGCATTATTAGAGACAGCCTATACCTCCCTAGTGCTAAATGAAGAAAAGAAACTGCTTTTCTGAAAAAAGTGCAATACTTGGGAATAGGAGCTAGAAGTAGCTAGTAAATATCCGAAGTAGCCTTCCGAGTACACACTTTCATGGGGAATAATGATCTAGACTTCCCAGAGTAATTAACAGCATGTCATCTATTTCTAGACTGACCAATTTTGAAGCCCTTAAAGATCATTTTTCAGAAAAGTTGCACACTGAGAACATGAACTGAAGTCAATAAGGATAGTCAATGTGCAGCATTAATACACAGTTTAAGGTGTTTAATTGATTATACTCTTTTCTGATGTTAAAAGTCTAGTATTTTTGCAATACTGCCTTTATATTATCGATCCTGTAACAGTATCCTTAATGTTCAAGGTACTGAAAGGACAGAGAAGAAACAGACCCTGCTTCTACAGCTCACCACCTAAAATCACAACATTAAAATGTGAAGGAAAAGTAGTAAAATGTATATGGTTACTTTAAAAATATTTTCTCCCTCAATATACAACTACTCCTCTACTTAGTTTTATTTTTCAAATGTTATTGTAGTATCAAGGCTTGAGAAAGGATCTGAAAGAGGATAGATTAGTGACCCTAAGGCTACCTCAAATGACGTTCCCAGCTTAATGAACAGGACAGAGAAAACCATAAAAATAACTACTGGAAAATCATGGAAACAGTCTAGGGAGGTTGCCATTGAGAATATAACACAAGCACTGCAAACTGCACAAAGAAGACCAAAATGCAGGGAGCAGATGTCCCACAGAATCAAAAATGCCAGTTCAAACGTGAATTTAAAAAACATTGAAGCTGGACATGTGGCATTGGCAACTGAACACTGTTTAAACAATCTGAAACAAACTCCAGTTAAGGGCAGGCCAGATCACTCTCGATGGAAAACATCCAGTGACAACTATTGTTACAAATGACATTGTCCTCCTGGTTTTAAAACTCTTGGCCATGTCAAGAGCTGAAAATGCACGAAAGTCTCTCGGTGTTAGATATAACCATCTGTGTGGGAAACTTCTATGTCCCTCAGCTGGAGAGGCTCCAAATCTGCAAGATCAACCTAATTCTGAAAGCTCCATGTAAGTAGCAAACTTTTTTTTGGTTGTCCAAAATCCTTGCTTTCACAAAACACAGAAGGTGCCTCATCTTCTCACGATTTTGTTCTCAAGCCTCCATTGTGTTCCTCTGTAATGTGATTTTTTCCAACTGTTAAAAACCAGTACATATAGCCTGTATATCTTGTTCATCACAGCAGTACTGGAATAGCATAGGTATGTTAAGAAAATATCCAACTTTAATTCATATTGAAGAAAAAGGCAGATGTAGCACACATTTCCTTCTTCCTTTTTAAACTTATCTTGTTTTCTCTGCTTCATTTCCTAGACACAAAAGAGCAGCTGTTCTAGGGATGACAGTTGAACAAGTTAGGTATATTGTTTATTTTTGCAGTACCAGTTTCTAGATCTCTTCGGCCAAGAAAAGCATAAAGCAGCCATCTTATCCTCCTCCCATTTCCAGACAATCTGGGTATCTGTAATTTTATTTTTGTGCTACTTAATGTTGTGGGGTGTAGTTGTTTTTGTTTGGTTGCTTTTTTGTTTGTTTGTTTGTAGGTTTTTTTGGCGGCTTATGTGTCTGTTCTGTTTGATCGTTTTTTCCTTAGGATAACAACCAGTAAATTAATTTCATTACAGCAGAATTTCGAATTTACCTGTAAGGGCTGAGAAGAAACATTTGAAAACTCAAACTCCAAACATCTGAGCATCAAATATATTAGTGATTTATGAACAATTAGAGTAGTAACAACTCTTAACACTCTTTATTTTCAACAATGAGGGAGCTTGTAAACCAGTAAATACAGCTGGCATTGCTGGGAAAGGTTGTTTATCAGGAGTTTTGTAGCCTCAAGGTAGGACATCACTTCTTAGAAATCTGCAGACCCACTTTAATTACCTGCTGATTGACACACCCACACTTACTAATGGCTTTTAAGAGCCTGAGCTTTTGCTGTACAGCGTGGGCAAGTGAGAGAATATCAAAGCTCAACAGAATGATAATTTTTCTCTGAAGAGGAAGTAGTATGAATAGCAATCAAAAGTGAAGTCATCCTAGTCAGAACATTTCTAGAGGTTTCACAAGATTTAAGTTCATATTAATTTTCTGGCCCTAAAAGGCCAATAAATTGAGAGAAATCATACAGATGGAAAGTCAGCACAGAACATGGCTTCCAGTTGCTATGCTTAGTTTAACTAGTTAATAAGAACAAATAATAAATAACAGTTATTTCAATTAAGGGCTGTATTTGCCCAGAATTCACCTTTCATACAGCAAATATCGCCCTTTAGCTACTTAACACATGCAAAGTTTAAAACTACCTAAGAATCTTAATTTATATTTTGCAATTTAACTTCGTAGTGAACCCTATCAAAATAGATCATAAATATCTGAAGGCAAATACACTTTGCAACTCCATATTCTTCTGCATAACACATTACAAACAAGAAAGATATATATAAACTATAATGTGAGGCTCTGGAAAATCCATATTTCCTCTGTGTGTGTTTTTAAGTTGTGTGTTTGCCAGTTTTCACAGTGCATTTACTAAAAGTAATTATTTGGTTAGTAAATATAAGTTAAATCATATTTCAGTTAGCATACTCGTCCATAAAAATCTTAACAGCACTGGTAAAATGACTCTTTTTCATAGATTGAACTAATAAAATAGGGTAAGTCATAAACACATTAAAATGTGGAATTTCACCACTCGGTCTATCTGGTACAATTTAAAACCAGTTCTAGTAAATTCCCTTTGCCTCCTCTAAAGGGAAAGAATATTTTCCAAATTGATACAAGTGAAAGATTTAAAAATTCTTTATATACAAATTATGAGGTGAGACATCTATTTACTTGATAGGAGCTCCTGTTGTCTCCCAAATAATTTCAGATTCATAGGGTATTTCACATACAATACTGAGGACGAGTAAGAAATAAATTTTGTGCACTGCATCTGGTAAGACCTACAATTCAAGTTGTTCAACACTCTTTTACAGACTGCTTTCAGTTCCTGAACGTCATATATCTGAGTTTAAACTTTATATGTTATATAATTACTGGGGTAGGGTGGATGGGGGGAGGGATAGTGTGGTTAGACTATTTGCAGAATGGGATTTGATTTTTAAAAATCATGTTTATCCTTTAATAAAAACCCCTATGTGATTAAGTAGTTAAGGTATTCAATGCCCTCCGTGTTCAAGAGGAAGGAATTAAATTTGGCAGCAGAGTTGTACTTGTGTCAAAGATGTGCTTTTACAGAGCATGTTTATTTACATTAAGTACACCCACATTTGGCCACACTTGATGAATCTTGATTCACACATGCTCAGAAGAGATTTGCTGGCATTTGACAGTTTTGCACCGAGTGTGCTCTTGCCCATGACTATAAGAGCTGAATAAGAACACTCCTGCAGTAAGAAATTACAGTGGCTGCCCAGCATCTCAGAAGCCTGAGTTCAAGCTGACCGCAGCAAGGAGACAGTTTTTCCGAAGTTCCCAAGGCTCTGTCTGTGAACAGCATGGCAGAGAAAGTGAAATTAGCTTAACTGGAACAGAAAGCAGTTAGACGATACCAGAATTACGGAAACAAGGACTCTCAAGTCAGCCCCCATGGGTATAGGCATTACGATAATCTTTAATTAGGTGATCACATACTTTTTCCTATGGAATTCTTGCTCCATTCAGTGAACATTCGACATTTTTTTTCCATCTGCCTCAATGTGTGGTCCTGAATAATACCAACTTTGACGTTTCCTAAATTTTGAGCATTTTATTTCCTACCTTTAAAAATACTTCAATATAATGGTTTGCATTTAAGAAATGCAATAAATTATGTGTAGAGGCAGCAGAGCATACAAAGCACGTTGTTCAGTGAATTCACTGCACAATATCCACAACCACATTAAACACTACCATAAAAAAACCATAATCACTAATTGGCACCTTGCTAGTAAGCATAGGAGAAAGACCAGAACAGAGTAGGTGATGGAGATTGGACCTTCACCCCATTCTTATGCTTCAGGGAGCTTTTCCGAGGGTAGGGACAAGATTCACAAGAAAGGGCTTAAGCACCCTAGAACTCTAATGAAAAATCTATGTTCTAGGGAAAAATGGGAAACAACAGCCTACGCTATTCAAAAAGTGGTCTTGTTTGGCTAAACTTGTACTATATGGTTACTACCAAATAAAAGTAAAAGCAAGTAAATATTTAAGAGATTTCTGGACATCTGTGGCATTTTTGGGCAAAGCAATTAGCCAGTTTAAAAGCCTCCTTCTGAATTAAAAGTTCCTCATATTTAACCAGTGCTGCTGGCATATTAAAAGAAAAAAAAAAAAACAACAAAACACAAACCCACAGCAGCTAAAACAAAAAACTGCTATTTTTTTTTTTAATAGGGCACAACAGGAATCCACAAAACAAGGACGCCACGGAAGCAATTTGTCTCACTTGTAGGAGCTGTGCTAGATAAACACATGTGAGATAAATATTATTGTTTGCTAAACTACCACCCTATTTTGAAACCAAATTTTCTCTTGCAAGTCAAGATTTATGAGAATTACATTGCTTACACAGAACCTGGAAACCTAAATATGCCTTTAGATCCTCACAGTCTGTAAAAGAAAAAAAAATTAAAAGAAAAAAAGAGTCCCTTTTAGCTGCACACACTCAGGCAGGAAAATTACAGCCTCGCATTTTCAACGCTACAGTTAATGCTGTGTCAGCACCTCCATCAAACCTCGCTGTTCAGCAGTTTATAAAAAGTTCACTCCGAGCCGAAACTTGGCACCCAGAGCCCAGAAAGGAAAGTGCCGAGGAGAAGGAGGAGCACAGAAACCCGCAGGGCGACGCTCGGTGGCGGGGGGCAAAGGGGCAGGGCCCCTCCACCGCACATCGGGACCATTCACGGCCCTCCCCAGGGCCACCCTGGGGACCCCTGCAGCCCCCGGCAGCCGCGACCCCCGGGGCGGGGGAGGGGCGAGAGCCGCCTCCAGCCCGCTCCCCCTTCCCACCGCGCCGCCGGCNTCGCTCCTGCGGGGAAAGGCTGGGGGAGCGGGGCCTGCTCGGCCTCGGGAGGGAACATCATAAGTGTCTATAAATATCTAAAGCGGGGGTGTCAAAAGCACGGAGCCAGGCATAGGACAAGAGGCAACGGGCAGAAACTGATGCACAGGAAATTGCACTCGAATATGAGTGAGAGTTTTGCTGGGCGGGTGACCGCACACTGGAGCAGGTTGCCCGGAGAGGTTGTGGAGTCTCACTCACTGGAGATAGTCAAGAACCATTTGGGTGCAGCTCTGTGCCATGTGGTTCTAGGAACCCTGCTTAAGAAGTGAGGTTGACCAGACGACCCACTGTGGTCCCTTTCAACCCGATGGATTCTGTCGCATTCTCGTGGGGCTTTCGGGTGCTTTCCATCATCATTTTTGAGACAACGAGCCACCCCTGTTACAGCTGCCCGAAGGAGAGGCCTCCCCGAGGCTGCGTGGGGAGTGTTGGGGCACCACATGTTCACATNCTGCCCCTCAGCTGCCTTCACCTCCTCGAGGCGGGCGGACACCAGCGCGGGCTCCCAGCTCGACAGCCCGGGCACCAGCGAATCCCGGCCGGACTTGGGCCCCTTGNGGCACCAAGTGACACATCTCATCCCCAGGGCACCAAGAGACACATCTCATCCCCAGGGCCACTCCGCAGCACCCGTGGCAGCTCTCGGCGTGCCCGAGGGGGAAGGCGAAGGAGCGAGCTCCGGCCGTGGCGCTGGAGCGTGACCCGAGCGGCGAGGCGGGGGGTGCGCAGGTGTGGGCAGCCAGGCTTGCTCCCAGGCCCAAGTGGCTCTCCAAATACTACCATATGTTACGGCACTGGGACCAGAAGGGGAGAGGGAGGCACTGTTGGGAGAAAACAGGAGAGCTGCCAAGATAAAGAATTCATTACAGAGGAGTCATGTCGTGATCTCACACTGGAGACGAGTGAAATATTCTGTGTGATTTAACATTTGGTGAAAATACCCTAAACCACATGCTGCCCTTCCCCCACCCCCTTATACCGACCAGGGTTGCTCAGAGCCTCCAAATCTTTATTTTATTTTCGTCATAGCTTAAAACCCTGCTGTGCAGTGTGTTACTACCTAAGTCAGGATTTCATTCTGGGATGATACTGACCTAATGTGTGTGCTGTATAAAACACCTTTTATTACACAGGTTTAGTGAAGGAGTAGGAGTTTAGCAGGGAATGTAACAGGGAATGTAATAGGCAAGTCTCTCACCATTTTTAGTTTGCAGAAGGGTATCTTCCCTTCGTTTGTAGATAGTGATGCAGTTGGTAACATGGGAAAGCTGCACAGTAGATTTGCCAACATCCATTAACATTTCTCCCCAGCCCATCTCTTGGCTGGTGTCCATTTCTCTGTTTTTGAATTTTTCTTTCATTGTCCAGAAAAAAAAAAAAAATCAGGCTTAACTTGTTCACAGAAACAGGCTGCATGACATTCCCACCATAACCTTCTTCTTCACCAAAGTCTTGGATACACAGCGTGTGCCTGCTGAGGTGCACTGACAGTATGGAACAGAGAAATGGGGCAGGATCACCAGCTGATGTAGCAGAACAATAGAGAGGTTTGGGGTAGAATGCACAGATAACAGTGCCAAATATCCTAATTATGAACCACCCTTCAGATTTTTCATGGCTCAGTTTTCAAGAATGAATATAAATTTCAGGAGGAGCGACAGGAGAGGGTTGTGCACCCAGATCTTGATGATGTGGCTGGAATGTGCGTTACCATTTCAGTGGGAGACTTTGGTGGGAAATGATAACTATTTAATTATGCCCATACCTGGATCTGTATGCTCAGATCATTGGAAGGTTAAAAACCAGAGAGACTGATGTTAGCCAACCAACAGCTGTGAGAACACAAACAGTAGCTGTGGGAACCATGGACTGGCCTGTTTATATCTACTGTGGGTTTTCTTGATGCATAAGGATTATTTGAAGGAAATTGTTCTGTTCTTCTGCTTACCACCTTAGTAAATGCATCTAGATAACTTTGTTGTTGGATGCTGTAGCAGATAGCAAGTCAGACTAAAGTAGGACAGCTGATCACTAGGAGTTTATACCAGTTCATTAAAAATTATTTCCACCACTCACAAACAAAGGAGAGGAAGAAATTGTATTTATGTTCTATTAAAAATGGTTGTAGCATATAGTCCCAAAATAGGTTATCCATCAGTGAAGTCAGCTGAAGACATCTCCTGTTTGGCTGCTTGTCCCTGTCCAGTCAGTTGTGCTGCCAAAGCTGTTTGTAGGCCAAGCTGTGAACCACATCACTGAAACCCCCTTGGTTAAATCCGACAACAGACAGAAAAATCAGAAATACTGGGAAACTACAGCCTTTGTTTCCTCCAAATGGTCTGGGCTGCATGACACCCAGCTGCATGCTTTGCAGCTGACCCATCTGAAAACCTTCAGCTTCCTTCTGATAACTAAGAGATGAAGTTCCTGCAATCTCAAAATCTGTATTAGCAAAACTGAATAGTAGTTCAGCTATACTGATAAGCCTCTGGTTAGAGGAATAGGGAAACTACAGATTCAGAGAGACAGTATGCAGTTTGGGGTACCTTCTGCATGAAACAGGAATGGGCAGATGTAAGCTTGACATTACCAAGTAATGAAATTTGGTCTAGTGCAAGAGTTAATGGGACTATCTGTGATGACTTTGGGTATGACAGGAATATTTATGGTGAGATTTTTGGGGAGAGTGGCAAACTAAAAATGAAAAAATCAGCCTTTAATTTTTTGGCTTATTAAAAAACACCGCTTGTGAATACATGTGTAGAGTAACCTAACACATGAATTTACAGTACACTTGGAATTCTGAATAATACTCTGTGTAAATAAAGCATAGTTTACCTTTCCCTGGGAGACAGGTTAACAAGCCTGTGTATTATGAGTTTGTACAGCAGGGTAAGAAAACATGTGCGTTAAATACTGTGGAGCAGCTAGATACTGTAACATGCCCGCATGCCCACACTTTTAATAGTAGAACAGAAGGAGTGTTTAAAAATGAGGTATACTCTTTACCTCCTTCAGGAAGAAGGAACATTGGTTGCCTTTTCTTTTAGGGTAACTTAAAGAGCATTTGCACTTACTTGTTCTTCAGTAAAGTGTGGGGAGTGGAAAGGCATTACTAGTTGTACTTGAAATTTCTTCTCTACTTGATATTTTCCAAAAGACTACGATTGACTAAAGAACCAGTAAAGGTTTTGGTTCTTATTAATTAAAGCCTGAGTAACTGAGAGGGGAATTCATTTTAATCATGCTTCTTTTGTTTTAAAAATGTGCTTATTTTAAATGCCTGAAAAATATTTGGAAAAAATGATCTTTTCAGTAAGAACCATCAACTTCTCACCTTTAGTTGGGAAGTAAGCAGAGTCTCTTTGCTTGAGTTCTTAAGAACACACTTAATTGCTTTATACTGCTTTCATAAGATTTAAATGTTTCTGAAACAGGGAGGCTTCCTGAATTAAGGCTTCAGAAGGCTTTTTCTGTTTTAGAAAACTGGACAGCAAAGTTGTCTAGAACAGCTAATATGGCCTTCAGCACTTCTAAGGAAACAGCCTTTCATCCTCCTTGTATTTCTAAAAGAAAGAGAAAGGTATTAAGAAAAAAGAAAAACACACTTCCTCCCTCCACCCCCCCAGGAGAACACTGTTCAGTCCTTTTTCCCCTCAGAAAGGAAGAAGGGGAGGAACATAAAACTCATTTTGCTTTCCTTTCCAGTTTCATAGCATTGCAGCATCTGGGCTGGGAACAGCTTTTGCTTGAAGTTTGCAACCCCCCAGGACACAAGCGTCTCACAAGTTACACAGATTTGACAGCTATAGCATGTGTTACCACAGCCTCCCTGAACTCTCACATACCAAGCTGGATGTAGGAGGTCTTTGCCTACAGTTGCTGCTCTGGCCACCAAATGATTCTTTTGAATTTATTTCTTATTCTCTAAATTTGTTTATATAATTTGCATAAAGCTTCCCACATGGGCTGCATTGGCCTTGTGGATGTGGACCAAATATCTGTTTTGGCTTTAGGATCTAGAAAGCTTATTTCTACATCACTAAACTGTAAGTGCGTGTGCCCTGAAAGGGATAAAGGTTAAGCCAAGTGTAAATATATTAACACATTCCCCTTCTGAATATGACATGATGCTCTGATTTTTCTAGTGCCAGAGGTCAGTAATTTCTTCATTAGACAGAGTTCTAATTATGAGACAATAAAATAACCTCTCCTTCTCAGACATGCCTCCCTGATAAAATAAGGGTTGCTAGATGCTTGCTGAATGGTGAGAACTTGTAGGGCTGGTTAGAGGAAAAGGGAACAGCTGGATTGTAAAGACAATGCAGTTCAGACAGTCCATCCACCACATGGCAGGACCTGCCCTCCAGTGCTGGGCCAGTCTATACACACTGTGGGCCTCACCTATTTAAGCTGGTCCATCTAATTAACATGGACAAAAGCAAAGCAAGTTGTAGATATTCCCTTCTCCCTCCAGCTCTTGCATTTAGTGGATGCCTGACCAGTCAGTGGTTTTTTCTCTTCACCCAAATATTTCCAGTCAAACTGAATTGTAAGTGTGTGTAGCCTCTGTTGTTTATCACAAGTATAACATACAGAACAGATCAAACTTTCTTTATACAAATACGTTTACATTTAACAGTCTCCACCAACTTTGTTTTACTGGGAAAAAACCCCCAAAACTTGCAAGGCCTTGTACTTAATTTTGGAAAAGATGCTTTCTTAGTCCACTCTCCCATGTGCATGCATGTGCAAGGAGAATGTTTTTTCCTCTCTGTAGCAAATGATATAAGGATTCCTGGCAAAGCTCAAAATGAAATCCATTATCACCTGTCAGTAAAACGACTTCCAAATTCCAGCTGGATGTTGTGCAACAGTCTCTTTAAAGAAAGACTCCTGCATTTGGTATTGTAGTTGTACTGTGTCCAGGTAACCAAATTTTGGAGGTAGTTCAGTGCTGTCGGTCAGCAAAAAAAAATCCAAATTCAGGTATCTCAGGCTTTATTCCTGCCCGTTTCCAAAACAGATCACAAGTTTTTATTCTTCTCCCTAAAGAAAGAAATCCAAAGAAAACATTCTCTCACTCTTCCAGAAAGCCAAACTCCCCATCTCCACTCCATCCTCCTGAATTTTCAAATCCTGCATTATTGCATGCTTTCTTCTGTCACAAAATGAGTAATTTCCCTAAGGTTATAAAGTCTTTCATGGAGATCTACTTCTGTAGCAGTCCTCACTCCCACCACCATCCAGAAAGAGTGAGTTGCACAGTAGTGCTGAGCACTCACTGCTAACATTTCTCAACAGCCAAACAAAGCAAAGTTTAAATAAGTAGGATTTGAAACATTATGCCATTATTGGTGCAAAAAAAAAAAAAAAAAAGGTTTCTAATCCATTAAAAACAAACATTAACACCATGGAGGGTAAACAGACTTGAGCTGTATGCCAGAGTTTGCAATGAAAATATTGATGAAAAGGGGTGGAAAGACATGGTGCGTTTATTTTTTTAAAAAACAAGAGATTATTTAAAAAAAAAAATGTAAGCTGTACTAGAACTGGAGTAACTAAATGGCTAGGGCCATACTTCTTTGGCCTTGGTAGTCTCATTCAGTGAACTTTTAGCTGGATAGTTTTAAACTGGATTTTCTGAGGGTGATGTCTAATGGCCGAATAACTAAATTGCCACATTATATACTATTCCGAAACTGTTGCTTTGACTTTATTTCCCCCTCATTTCTTTCTAAACCATTTTCCTGAGCATATACACTCCCCAAAAGATCTGGTTCAGTGAGCACATTTTGGAAAGAAATACATGGAGTAATGACTATTTCCTGCTCTGTTTTGGCTCTCAGTCATACTTGTGCCTAAAATCTGCTTTATAGAACAGCCATGATTAGACTTCCCAGTCCTAGGACTGTATCACAAAACACTATCATGCCTTCAGTGTCACCCACTAAGTCCTTTACTCTTTCACAAACCTGAAGTGTAACTACTGTCTCCTTACCTCAGACTAGAAAAGCATCCTATGCTTCTCTCTTCCCCACCTGCATCATTCCTACTTAACAAGCTTTTCTTATCCTGCATCTCCAAAATTCAAAGTGGACCCCACACTGTGGCAACATAAAGAATCAAATCCAGCGTTGCCCAGCAGGAGCTCATCTTTCACCAGCACCTCTCTCCTGCCAGTCCTTGCTTCTAGACACAGCTGGTCCGTGTGATCTGAGTTACACCTGCCAAGAACCCCATCCTGTGAACTCCAAGCACAGTGCTCCAATGAACATATTTATGCAGGTGTGGTCCTCTTCCTCATCAGCTGTGCTGGAATGCCTCCTCTCTTGCTCTTTATTGGGCACCCCACTACCTCCATTTCCCAGGCAATTATATGAAATAAAAGAATATGGGAAGGTTGGCTTCTGCAATAGCTGATGAGGGGAGTTCAAAGCCTAAAATCTGTGAGCCCTCCTATAGAAACTCCAGATAATTTCAGAATTTACTTATTCCTGAGGGCATCAGGATTTAGCCCTGAACCTGTTTAGTGTCCCCTGCAACCGTTGTAGACCCAGTTACGAGGAAAAGCGTGGTGAGAACTGGATGATGGGCATGTGCAGGCTATTGCCAGGCTCTGCCTGCCAGGGCCTCATCTTGCACCCTCCTACCAAGACAGTGAGAGTTGGAAAGTATTATGAAATGTGGCTTACCTTTGTGGAATTATCTGTAAGGGAGCAGTATTCTTAGGCTTCTTTGGAAGGACACGGTGCAGTTACATGAAGTAACCACAAAATAAGACAGTTATCTGCCCCACCAAAGTCCACATATATCCTTTGTGCAAGATTTTAACAAGTCTTAACAATACGGGAATTTGAAATAATTTGTGCTTTTTTTCTGCACATGACAGCAAAACCAAGGCTCTGTCAGAGTGATTTAATTCTCAGAAAACCATTTATTTCAAGATCAAATTATTTTAAATCAAATAATTTTAGGAAAGATAAACATTATTTTCATCCCTATCAGATGCTAATACCTGCTTTAATGTAGAAGCTCTACTTACTACTGACAGATATTGTATAATAAATAAAAGTTACAAAGAAGATTTGGTAACGCTTTATTATTAACATTGTATAGCTTCTAGCATGACCAACCATTCATATAGATTCAGTAAGATTTAAGCAAATAAAGTGTGGAAAGTTTTTATACTATATCATTGCAGAGATTGAGTTCAAAAGCATTTCTAATTAGCACTTTTCTTTGTTAACAAACTGTGTTAGCACTAATTCCCATTAGTCAAATTCCTTAACTCGCATTAAGAGCAGTCAAAATGAAAAAGCAGGCCTTTTTCCATCTCTCTCCATCTCATGACTTCAGACAAAGCAAAACATTTACTGTGGCAGGGCTGCAAAATGTGCAGGGCCATTAATGGAAAAGGTACAGTACATAACTAAAATCTGGCCATGATCCAGATGCATTGACTTGCTTGTGCCAGTGCTTTCGGATCATGCTTCCTTAATATGTACTTTGTATCCAGTGATTTTTAAGAGAGGTAATAGTCAGCACTGGAAAATAATGTGGAGGGATTTGAGATAAACAGTTGAGCTCAGCAGTTTGGCCCAATGTACCAGCTATGGTGTCTAAATTCTAATTCTCAGCTACACACTTAGACCTGGAGTATGTAAATGTTGTAAAGTCATTGTGACTCTCATTGGGTATGTCAAATTTGAACTGCGAGCAAAATGAAAAAAAGCGGATTTCTTAGTTTTCTTTAAAATATAAGCTAAGTGCCAGCAGAAAGCTTTTTTGGTGAAAACATCTTTTTTCACTTGCCTTGAATTATCTTTGCTTTTCTTTATCATCCCACAAAATCCTCTGATGACTAAACAATAATAATTTAAAGAAAACACTGAAAAATTAGTTATTTTTACTGCAAACTCCCACCAGTAAACCTTGAGTGCCATTACCACCAGTGCGGATCAATGAACTGCAACTTGTCTGGTTTCCACTTAGACAAATAGCTAACATTTGCAAGATTTAATTGAACTTTTTTTCTTTATTTTGTAGCACCAAATATTGTTTTCCAGGACAGAAGATTAATTAACTGAAATTGAAAGTCTTCTGATGTAATGTTGTTTAGACAACACTAGAAAGACAGAGCTATGCCACCAAGAAGTGTGAGAGTTTGGATGGAATAAAAGGCTACTCAGAAACTGAATCACTCCTAGATGGTTTTCATTTCAGAGGTGATGGAATTATATTTTGGAGATCATAACAGCTTTTGCACAAAAGGTTCAATCAGCACTTTATGTTCCTTTTTAGAGCTTAGTACTTGAGATTCCAAGCTGGATCAAATATATCTCTGTTGTTTTGGGGCAGTAAGTTAGCTGTGGGAAAAGCTGATTGATTTTGAAGCAAAGAAATTATTGACTACTAAAGCTCAACACTTACCTCATTCAGAGCTTGCCATCAGAGTTCAAGTAATTCTAGATGCTTTGAACAAGAGGCTGAGGCCCAGGTCTGTAGGCACTTAGCTCCCCAGACACCTTGAGTGACCTGAGCTTTTGTAGCTGCCTTGCATACCTTCACCCACACACCCTGGATCACTGGAAGTATCCTCACATCTGATCAGAGTGCTTCTGATAGGGAAAAAACAGGGCAGACTGAGCTGGATTACCCTTCTTTTCTGCCCAGACTGAGTGGATTAGCAATGTGCAGTAGATATGATTCGCAGCACTGGTCATCTGGTGGTTCTAATAGATTTTAAGGAAATGTTAGTCAATTGATTCACTACATGTACTAGGATGCTGTTCAAATCAGAGACTTGGAGATCTTTCCTGCCAGGAACAGTGGAGTTCCCTGCAGAAAGCACTGTCCTTTTTTGCTTTTCAGAACATGGCAAAATCATGGAAAGCTTCACAGTGCCATAAACCAATTTTTTCCTCCCAAGTGTTCATGATAAAAGACTGTTGATGATGCAGCTTGGCCTTTGGGAGGCATTCCTCAAGGTGGCATTTGCTCCATCATCTATATTTCATCAACTAGCCAGGAACAGAGAGAACTTCTGAAAGAATGAGTACATTTCTGATCCTGATTTTGTCTATAGAAGTAATGTGAAGGCATGGAGAAAACAAAGGAGCCCTGGGAGCCACTGCATCACTGCTCTGATAAATGAACAAAGCAGTCTGTACAGCTCGAATTGTGGTGAAGAGTGAGAATGCACTAAAGGCAGGCATTTGAAGTTGGAAGAAAATAATTCCAATTCTCTTAATGCAAATATGCTATGAGTGGGGCATGGCAACATTACCATTTGGGACTGTGCTGTATGCTCAGTGTCTTGTTAAACTGAGATATCTTGACCTGTCTTAAGCCATTCATTTGCACATCCTCCCATGCTGGTATCTAGACCTCCACTTATATATTTGGAATTTAAAGAATTGTTGAAAGGAGGAAACGTTATGCACACACTTTCATCCATTTGTTTTCCTCAAGTCAGTGGGGTAATAGAATGTTTTAATCAAGTTTTGCAAGGCTTCTGACCTAGACAGGAAGCCCTGGAACTCACTTGCATTAGACCTTTTAAAAGAACAACTTATCAGTCTGATAAAGATCAAGCTGGGGATGTTTTGCCCAGCTGCTTTCTGGGATATGTGTGTGAATTTGATGTGCTATTTTTTGAGTGCTTATTCTAAGTGCATAAGACACTTCTGTACAGTTGTAGGTCTAAAACACAAATTTAAGAAAGAAAGAAGAAGACAAAGAAAAGCTAGTTGTAATGTCAAATATCCATATTTTCAATGTGGTTCAGTATGCATTTGTAAAGCTGGAGCTGCAAAACTCATGCGAGATTCTTGACAGCAGTGGAAGCGCAAGACTGTTCTCTAAGCTAACAGATGCTCAGTACTTTGTATCTACGAGATGAAAGGTACAAGCATAGGAAAGCAAACATCAGTGGGGATTCCATCCTTCAGGAACAGATATATGCGTTACAGAGTTAACCTCTGCAGTCTCTCCAGCTGCATTTCACCTGGAGCAGAAACAGTGGCATGTGTGTACATGCTAAATCATGAAACTGTAGTATTTCCTGTCTTATCATTTGGTTGTTTCCAGCTTACACTCGTGACCCAGAGCTCTGGAAAACACTCCAAGTTATGAAAATATTCTGACAAATCTGGTGAAAGATACCTGAGATGGAGCTTATGGTAGAGACCTCGATTATTGGCTAGATGGCAGTAGAGGTTATTTATATTTTGATACACATGTGCGTTATGTATTACATCACTTTGAAATTCAGCTTACTGTACTAGTGGAAACGTTTCTAATATCACAGATCTACTCATCCCTATGCTAATGCTGCTGTGCTTTGTTACATTCAGCAAAAAGTGATTTTCATAAGGACAGTTTACTGTTTGCCTCCATACTTTCTTCATATTCGTGGAATGCAAAACCAAACACCCTTCACTTGCTCCTTTTCAAGAATAGACTTCTAATTAACATTATACAAATCAGCCAGATGCCTATTGCTCCAGGGCAGCGAAAGCTGTTTTCTCTCAGCTTCCCAGTAGATTCCTAGTTTATGTGTTTCCAGTGGTCCCTCTGCTTGCCTTGTACAATAGAGAGTTTGGGCAGGATTTGGGCTTTAGTTTGCTAGTGTAGTGATGTGGGCTCATGGCATGATAATTAATCCTCTTCATGATGGCGACAGAAGTAGCTGTGCAAGCACCAGGACTTTTGTGCCCACTCAGGGAATGTAATTCAAGATGGTGGTTTAACTCCTCCAACAGAAAGCAGCTCCTGTTGGCATGCAAGTCTCCGTGTCTCCACAGAGTCTCCACAGGCAGGGTGGCTGCACTTGTGGAGATCTTAAGCTTAGGCCAGGGACCATGTAGGGGAAGCTCTGGCAGCCAATCCCTGTGATTCCCAAGAATGCCAAGAAAACCAGTTGTTTACAGACCACATAAAGTACACTATGGCAGGAGACTGGAGACTGAACTTGTACAAGCCCTGTGGTGAAGTACCAGTCACCAGCCCACCAGATGCTGGCAGGGCAGGGAAAACAGACAAGCCAAGCCCAAATATCTTTCAGAGAATCAGGCATCATGCTGATGCCACCATTGAGTCAGAGACCACCAGGATGATTTAGGTCTGGTCCTCTAGACAGGTGTTGATGCAGCTTGATGACATTATGTAACCCCTGTCTCTTTCAGAGAAGGAAATTGCCATGCAAGGGATCTTTGCGCAGTGTCCTTGGCCTCGCTCGGTAGCTGACTGGGACAAGTTTCCTGGGGCTTCAGGGAATGGACACACTGAGATTCAGGCTTGGGTCTGAAAAACCTGAGTCCTAGAGGAGCTGTTTTACATCCTCCACCTCCTCTTCTTCAGTCCGCTCTTCACAGTGTCCTGTGCAGCCCTCTGCTGCAGCTGAAGCTGGTGCACCTCTGTGGCAGCAGCTGCATTTAGCCCCGCTGCTCTGCCTTTGCCATACCACCTGTTAGTGGATGTGCCCTCCCAGGCAGCCTCAAGCCCGGGGAGATTAGACCCATTCATATCTGAAATGACGGGGGGTGCGAAATTTTAAAATGGCTTGTTCTCCTTAGTGCTGTCCCACCACGGACCCCTGTCCCTCCTGAGCAGCTGCCCCCTCCCACCCCCCAAAGCCCCTTGGAGCAGCTGCTGTCCGTCTGGCTGCCTTGGCCTCTTTGTCAGCTGTTTGATGTCACCCATCAATCTTCCATCTTTCCTGCAAATCTCTGATGATCGAGTTTCACGTATCCAGGGCTCTGGCCGTAAAGCCCCTTTCACTGGTATAATTAGTAATTAGAGGAATAATGTTAGCAAACTCCTCTTGGCATAAACAGACACTCAATCCCCATCTGTCAGGTCAGGAAATTCACATTAGGGCAAAGGCCCAATACAGGTTTTTCTGTCTGAGGTGAATGACTGCACACGCTCCGCACTACTTAAACTGGCCACATGACATCAAGTGGGAGCTATTTATAAGTGACCACTTCAATTATAAACAATTTTCAGTGTTTTGAAAGTCATCGTGTCTTTCCTGCTATAAATCCCCGTGGGCTTTGAAAGAAATGGTCTCTCTCAGCAATGCTCTGTAACGCTCGGTAAGGAGCCAGGGGGATCATTCATGATGGGTGTTCAAGTCCATGGTCTTTCTTGGAGCTGCACTGCTGAGATGACACCATTCAGTGGAGTTATCCTGTCATTCAAGTGTGATAGGCAAGGTAAACTGAGGACCAGATCTCTTCACTGCAGCTAACAAACTCCTGATACTCTGCAGTGGGTAAAACTCAAGACAGACTGGTTCAGACTGGAAACAAGGCAGCATGAAACAAGGCAGCATGTATTTAATGTGGAGCAGGCAAAACTGAATGTTTTATTATCCTGTAACAGCCACTATAACTCGAGGATAACATAATTTAAGAAAGCGCTCTGCCTTGTGTTATGCAGGAGACTGGAGCAGAGAATCACACTGGCTTCTTCTGGCCTTATCATCTGTATTGTCTGGCTCCTCATAAGAACTACTTTTTTTCCTTCTGCAGAGGGGAAGGGTCATATGTGACTGAGGCTCAAGCTTCTGGTCCTTCCATAATTATATGAGGGAAAGCCAGAGGTTGTACAGCTGGGCAAGGGCTCAGCAGTGGTTAAGATCAGAAACCCTTTTCTGGGTTTTTTGTTTCATTTATAGGTGTTGGTGCAACCAAAACAAAGATGACCAAGCCAAGTCTGTGGCTGTGTTCCATGCCTGTAGTTGGGCAGACTATAAATGCGAAACCACAGCACCAAAACCAAAGGAAGTCTCATATGCCCAAAGTTTTGTATTGCTCTGTAACCCAGTCCTGCCTAGTCTCTCCAGAAGGAAAGCAATCTCTTTTCGGGTTTCTGAGCTAAATAAGATGTAACAGCACATGGTTGTTTCAGGAATGGGCAGAGAAGCTTGAGCCACACTCAGATAAGGACCCATTGCTAAATGGAAATGAGAAAATATGATCTGATTTTTCAAGCAGTATTTAACTTTAAATTACCCAGGCCACTCCTTAACTTAAAGGGACCTACCTCTAGGAGCTTGAGAGGGACAGGGTGAACCACAGCTGCTGGAGTGGGAAAGGAGGACTTTCTAAAGAAGGAGAGGACCTCTGAAATTTATATGTTACCTGTCATAGTCATTTTCTTTGCAGGATGTGTAGCTGAAGAAGGACATAGACAATTTTTTTTTTGTTGGAACAATTTCCAGATATTTTGAACACTGTGTCTCGGGGTACTAAAATCAAGCTGGACATTGAGTTCACCATTAGATACAAAATATAAATTAATACAGCATCACAGGAGAAACTGTATGAAAAACAGAGTTAAATTCATACAGTAGCATAACCTCATACTTTTGACCTGATGCATACCTCACAATGCCATCCTTATTTTAAACAGCTTAAAAATCTTTGACCTTAGCAGCTCAATTGTATTGTCTAAAATATTTTTCTGAATTATGTTCCTAGGCCTCAAAGAGGAAAGGTGAGCTCTAGGAAAAATAAACCAGTTATGTAGGATCACACTGACACCCTTAACAACTGATAACTTAAGGTCACTTTCAGAAGCCCCTGTCACTTGAGCTGACTGAAAAAAAATGGTAACAGCAGAGGTTTGCTATTTGGTAGGTGGAGGAGCATGAAAAATAGATGAGGTCATACAATTTGTACTACCACATACTATTGGATTTTGGAGAGAATGTGTGGCAGGAGAGGAGTGGTGAGATGTAGACTCTGTTCCCATGGTGACAGTGATCACAGTGGATCCCCTCCGCCAGCTCCAAACAAGCTGTGATCCTTGTGTCCCATCTGTGTTCCCTGGGCCTTGCTGCAGTTCTTCTTTTTTCCTGTTCATAGATACAAGTTGTAGTTCAATCGCTTCTCCCCCATCCCTGCCCCAGTTTCTTGGCTCAGCTGGTCTCTTACCCCCTTCTCTGATTTGTGTCACTAGCATTGTTCACTGATCAGCGTTTCTTGGCCACTCTGAGTTTACAGTAATTTCTCCCTACCTGTGTTTCTCACTATGTCTGTTGCTCTGCACCACTCCAGCGTCTCAGAATCTTCAGTCACCCTTGGTGTTCATCCTATTTTCTGTCTTTTGTGTGCTCTGCTCCCTCTCCAGCCTTGGGCTCTGTGCAGACCAACTCCTTTACCTTGCACACATCTCTTACTAGAATTGATTTCTCTCCTGCCACACCTCTTCATCTGACAGGTTTCCAAATAGCTTGTGACTCCATCCTTCTCCCCAAGCTGAGTCTTTCCTTTTCAGATGCCTCCTCCTCTTTTCTTCTGAATGTAGCCTTCCGTTTTACTCAGATTCCTGTCCTGAGCATTCCTGTGTCAATTTCCCGCTCTGTATCAATTGGTTTTCATTCCTTCCCTCTTCCCCCTCCACATCTGCTTCCATTCAGTAGGTCTTCTCCACCATTTTCTCTGATTGCCAGTAGCAGATCATCACAATCCTGAGAGGAGTCTGTCCTACCACTATTAACTATAGGAGCAGTAACTGTAAGAAGCAACCTACTTGACTTCTTATGCATGAAGGGAATGCACAAAATCCTCGGTGACTTCACATGCACAGCTCTGACCTGTGCATATCAAAATGTGACCTTTGAACTTGGCCAAGCTTTGATAGTTTTCACAATGAGAAAATGAGGAACAGTCCTGGCTCGAAAGCCATTCTTTCTGATAGGACTACATTTTCCTTTGAACATTAGTACTACTCCAGCTTCCAAGAAATAGATAAATAAATAAAAAAAAATCTCAGAATATGATCAATATGAGGAAAAAAAAAGTCCAGAAATTAATTTTGATTCTTTTTTAAAGTTGGGTTTTCCAAACAAGTGTATTATCATGAACATGACCATGACCAG